>OY829545.1:14935568-15443952 GCA_963691705.1 Viola odorata
CATACTTCCAGTTTTCCTTTTTCAAACTTGGACAACACAAGTCCAATTTTACAGCATTACATTAATTATTTCTTTTAGATGTGGGACTTTGGTTCGCACACCTCAACAAATTATGTGCTTTTCTTGAGTATAAATTAGAAACTGAGAGGAGTCAAATCGGAGGCGAATCTGCAGGGTACTGTTTGTTTATCCTCTTGTACCAATCTGTGCGTGTCTTTATTTTGGAATCAGAACATATCTCCAATCTCTTGCGAGATCTATTGCGATTGTGGTTGTGGTTTATGTTTCGCCAGCCGACACAGGTGGCTTACGGGAGGGGGAAAAAGGGTACAGAGTACAGACAACAAGGCAGTGAGGCACGTGAAACACCACACGGGCTCACGTGAAGGTCACGCTGCTGCTCCCACCATCTCGTGCCCTTTGATTTCGACATTTTTAGACTCCCAACTCACAAGGGGATGAGGGTAGAGTGTGCCTATACCTTGAAGTAGGACCCCTCTCGTTCCACGTGGACATCTTAATGCTGCTATGTTAGATGTGGGGGACATGTCATCGTTGTGTCGTTTTCGTGCTGAAGCACGCAAAACCCAGTTTTTCATTTATTTCTTTTGTTTTGTTTTTTGGGAGTAGAGTGGAATCAAATCAAAGCTCAGCTTCATTCACTTAAAGTAGAGGATCACGAAAACGACCCTTCCAACGCATAATCAAGTCACACGTTCCTTCCCTAATGGCTCCACCATCTCGTGTCTTTTTTCCTTAAGATAAAGTCACTCCTTCAACTGTAGCGTATGGAATGAAATCTTTCCCTCTATTTTTTTCAACAATTCGATTAAGTGCGAACAAAATTAAAAATTAAAATTGTGTGAATAAAATTATGAATTTAATAAAGCTGCTCCACTCTAACTACAAATAAAACGACTTATACCGATAAGAATTCCATTGATAAAATATGAAATCTGCTGATAAGTCGCATTTGTGTTGTTTTGGTAGTGAATACTGAATAGTATGGATATTTTAATCAAAAATATCTTGTTGATAGTTCCCGTTGGCTATTACGGTGTTTTTTATAATGAGCAGTGTATTTATATAATTGGAATCATAATCTCTTGAAAGTGATGTGCATGAGTATTGAATATAAATTACTTTGTAGAAGGAATGGTATTTCATTTTTGGGTCAATAAATGGAAGTAAATGCATAAAAAATGGATTGGGCCCGGTCACGTTGGTTGTGGAGGAAGAGATGGGTCCAGCGAGTACAAGTCCAGCATGATCGTGGGAGCCTAACCTCCATACAGTCCATGCCATTACAACAAGAGACGTGCTTACTTTTCGTTCACAACTTTCTGTGATCGCAAGCTCTCGACCGCTTTGCCCATAGGAACGAATGAACGATCCCCATCTCCGGTCAAACAATCTTGTGGTCGACCGTCGACATGACTCTAAAACCTTAACTAAAACTTTAATATCAATTCTAAACCTCTTAAACTAAAATTCTAAATCTAAACTTGACTAAGTAATTAATTTACTTATTTGATTTCAATTGAGTTGTGTATTTTGCAGAAACAAATGAATGAAAAATGTAGAAACAATCAACATATTTTACACTAAAAATTAAAAGTAAAGTGTATTTTACGTTTAAACTATCAATTAGTACAAATTTATTAATAAAATAATTAATATCTCAATAATTATTCTAATACTTAGTACTTAATAAAGTGTAGTAGGTCAATATCAGCAATTCAACACTAAGTTTATCTTAGTATTTTTAGAATGTTGATTGTATTTTTTTTAGTGGAATGATAAGAGGTTGGACCATCCGACCAGGTATAGATAGGCTAACCTTTTTACATCTGTCCAATAAATAGGCCCATGTGGACTGTCTTTTCAAAATGCTCACTGTTGGTTTATTCTGCTCATAATAATATCTGCTTAAATATTCCGGCATTTTCCTACGAAAAAGAAACAGATACAGAATTTTGGAAAAGAAAAAGGAAGCCAACCTTCTTGAAATATCTGATCGAGTAGCTATTTATATACACATTGGAAAAGAAGACTGCAGTACAAGTTATAACTTCCATTTTCATGTATGTATGGTTTTCTTGGTTTTTTGAACATTTAATTACAAGAATTAGTTTGACAATCTTTGATTTGCAGGGCTGCAGAGGATGGTGTAATGGAACTGGTGTTGGAAAATGGAATGATTGCTATGCGTGGAAGAAATTCTTCCTACTCATTTCGCTCTGGCCTAGACAATATAATTGATGCAAAGGGGCAAAGCAGTAGCTGCTTAAGGAAGCTTGATTCTTTTATGAGTACTGATCATCCTGGATCGATCTTGCCCCGAAGCGATTTCGATTTCGACTTGTTTTGTGGAAACAACATTAATAATAATCATAAGAACAATCATTTAGCAGAAACCCATGTTGTTCCTGAATACTATGAAGTGAGGAATAATAACCGGGCAGCAGCTACAAATAATATTAATGCGTCTACATTTGTACCAGAAATATTGCCATATCCTAAACCAACCAGGGATTGTGGTAATAATTGTTCGAGAAACGGTACGGATTATTTTCAAGATCATGCGATGGATCATCAGCCAATAACAACAACACAACCTGATGATGAGCAATCTGAAGCTGTTGTCCCTAAAGCTACAAGTTTCAAGAATAGGACCTGCCCTTATGATCAAGATCAAGATCAGTATGGTCCAAAGAGCGCAAACTTACCGCGAAATCTTGTCCAACGATCCGTGCCTACTACCTCGCTGTGCTCGCACGAAGCTTCGAATGATCCATCCTCTTGTTTGAGAAATAGATATGAAGATAGAAGCAGCAGTGATGGGCTGGAAAATTCAAGTGATGTATGTAAAATTATTAGAATTTTCCTCTTTTAGTTATCTTTTATGCATTTTTCGTCAGTCCTTATTCTTACAAAAAAATCATACATTTTGGTGCAGATACATAACGATGAACGTAGATTTACGTTGAAATCGAGGCCTTTAAAGAGAGTTGGAAGCAAAGATAGAAGGGAAAGAAGTTCAAATCGCCATAGTTTGTATGAGAAGGTAATTAGGGTGTGTGATCTATCTACTTAATCCTATAATTAATTATGTACATGACATAATTATAACACTAATTTTCGCGAGCAGAGAAGAAGAAACAAAATCAACAAGAAGATACGCGCTTTACAAGAGCTAATACCCAACTCGAATAAGGTATTTAATCAAAGACAAATGTTTATGTTGATTCGTTTGCTTAATTAAATTAATTGCTACTAATTATGTTGTCGTAATTAAATTAAGGCGGACAAAGCAACGACGCTTGACCAGGCAATTGAGTATCTAAAGACCCTTCAGCTACAAGTGCAGGTAATTAGTACTACTAAAGACCATATCTTTCCGTAATTATCAATAAACTTATAGTTATAGAGTAAAACTTGGGTTCATCATGATGTACTTACATCATAACGTAAGATGATGACACGTGTCCAAAAGTGTTAAGAATAGTAGTATTCTAGTACTATTTGGGGCACGTGTCATCATCCTAGATCATGATGTACCCAAGTTTTTTTCAGCTAATCAGTATAATATTTTCAGTTCGAGTTCTCTAACTTATATGATGTGTCATCTTTCTGCTGCAGATGATGTCGTCAATGGGTCCGGGGCTTTGTATGCCTCTATTCATGTTAAGTAGCCCAGCACTGGAACAAGCGCCGCTGGGGTTCGATGTTTTTTCTCCGATGAGTTTTGGAATGGGAATGGGTGGTGGTGTTGGCGGCAGCAGCGGCCAATCATATCCATTACCAACAGCTATGTTTGGCCAAATGTTTCCCATGCCATTTCTTGCCATGAATAGGGGCCAGGGACCTTTTCTTGGTTCTGCGCCCTTCTTAAATTCAACAAGTTCATCAGATGCAGTGCTGCACAGCATTCACTCGCAAATGCTGCAAAAGCAAACAGCTGGTAGGATACATATATTTAGCAGATACAGTACTGGTACTTCGATTTTTTTTATAATTGTTTTTGGGTTTTTTTTACTAATTTCTGCATTGAAATTGGATGTTCAGATAATGAAAGAAAATTCTAAGTGCTGGAAACGTAAATTGGTGCGACTGGAGAAATTATTCAGGTTGATAGTAGCAGACAAGGAAGTAGCTAGTAGATGACTTAGAAGGAAATCAAGCAGCGTAGTTCTATTAGTTCTGTACATGATTTGAATATACAATTAATTACTTTAACTTTTCAAGATATTGTTCTAATTTCATATTCTTTGTCCTTCTTTTGTTTGGTGGGATTTGGCCAAAAGGAAAGGGAAGACTTCAAAAATATACTTTTGGGTGAGGACTAATCTCACTAAGAATTAAGAAATAAATACTCAATCTATAATTTTTTCTGATACAAAAATTGAATCAACGACTTTTACTTAAATGGATAATAGTGTCAAATCAATCACACAAATTAAAATGCAAATTAGATTTGTACCCGCACAATGCATGGAAAAATATATTATATTAATTTTTGTTCTAAGAATAGGAATTAAAATAATTTTGATATATTTTAAATTAAATAATAAAGTAAACTGATTTTTAATTTGAATAATCGGTAAAAAAATGGTAAAATATGTAAAGAGATACGAAAAGAAGAGTACCACAAATATGAAGATACCTTTCACATTTTATTTTGAAGAGACTATGAGACATAAAAAATGCAAATTAATAAACCATTTTAGTTATCTTCGTTTTTTGAAATCTTTTTCATCATTCGGCTTTTTATATGCAGTGCTACATGAAAAAAATCACATCCATATATATATATATATATATATATATATATATAATGGACGTCTATTTCATAAAAAATAATTAATAAATATAACTTTCTACTGAACACAAAATTAATTATAAATAATAGTAAAAGGTTCGTCCATAGAGAGTGAGGATCTGATTTTCGTAAATGTTTGTAAAAACCAATTGTAACACTTTGGTGAAATTTGGGGGCTTTTGTTTAAAAATTACAAACTCAAAAACAATTAAAACAAGTAAAAATTCTAGGCCATGAATTTCTTGGTCAAGAAACGGATCAAGAACGAACAATCAGAGAAAAGATTCATGGTAGAAGCTTAACAGGTTATGATTCATGAGTAGCAATCATCAATGCAAGGTTATTCATTTTCAATCTACATAGTTACTATAAGATTTAGATACACTTAGAACCCCTGCTTCCCACCATTATCAAAACCATTTTAGGTAAACTAGCACATTAGTGGCCAAAGATTTACTAACATTGATTAATAACTTATCACTTATCAAATTAGTACATACATCCAATGTTTCTTGAGAATATAAGATGAATTGAAAAACAAAAAATAAACTTTTCGTTTTACAACGTCTGTTAACT
Organism: Viola odorata; assembly: GCA_963691705.1. Lineage (NCBI taxonomy): Eukaryota > Viridiplantae > Streptophyta > Magnoliopsida > Malpighiales > Violaceae > Viola > Viola odorata. Next base: position 14,940,967 of record OY829545.1, read on the forward strand.
ATTTTTGAATTATGAAAAAAGATAAAAAAAAAATTAAAAGTATCAACAAACATATAAAAAATATTATATTGATTGAAGTTGTACATATGAGTATTCGAACTTTATCCACACCACATCATTTTAATATACTGTATCACCTTCCTAACGCTTCAGTTTCATATTGTTTTATAGATATTGATGGCTCCCCTTATGTTGAAAAATGTTGGAAGACCCACTACAAACTGGGCTTGACCTTATAATTAAACGTAGGAAAAGAAAACAAGAAGCCCAAGTGCAATATAAGGTTTGGTAACATTCAATCGAGCCCAAAAGAGCTAAATGGGCCAAAGTGGATGAAAGAAGTCAGCCTGCTAAGCCCATTGCACTGGATTAACATTCAATAGATGAGATCTTGATATCAGTCGAAGATTATGATATCATAAAATGCAACATAATTATAAATATTCAGTTGTTTTGTCAATGAATGGAATTAAATACATAGCAAATTTTTTTGTTTGTTTTTTCAACTTACAAAAATTGTACTTGTAGATAAATTAAAAAAAAGAAATGTAAAAGAAAATTTAGAAGTAGATAAGATAATGAAGCGCGTCTTCCCGTTAATAATTGAAGATTAGAAGTAGCAAATCTGATGAAAGAAAGAAAGAAAAGGCCAGAGAGTTACGTGGAGAGTTACATCAGACGATCGTATGTTGCCACGTGTGACGTCCATATTGCTAAACATGGTATTCCTTATCTCAACCTCCATGTTCACGCAAGCCATGACATCATCATCCGTGTCACTATGCATCTATGGCAGTGCAGTAGCTTGAAGGGTTGAAGTTGAACACTTTTTTTTCTAGAACTAGAAAAAATGTTTCCATCATTTTTCAAAAAGAGAAAAAGTGAACAATTAAGTTAAATTGTTTCTCATTTTTTTTGGTTTGGGCAAAATATGAGTTTCACACACAAATTACAATGTCTTTATGCTAATTTTTTATACTTTAAAAAAAGTAAAAACTATAATTATATCTTTTAAAAGTGACAAATTTAGTAACTTAAATGATAATAGAAATGCTAATGGCGGTCACTTATTTCTATTATCATATGATAATTTAATAGTTGGAATATCATACGATAATAAAGTGATAGCGATAGCGATAGCATCTCTATTATTATATGAGTATTAATAATATATATGTCAATTTATTTAACATATATACACAAAAAATGCTACTTTCCGTTCCAAATAACAATTTAATTGAAACGCTCTTATCCTTTAAATATATAAATTTATTTTTATATATTTTTAAAATAATTTATTTATTTTTGATAAATTTAAGGTGAAGTTTCAACTTGAATCTTGTTATTTCTCTATCACCGACAGCAATTCACTATCGTTTGAAAACAATTTGTGAATTTAATTCACTCATATATATATATATATAACATCTTACATGCAACTTCTCCTCCTACTCCAAGATATGGGTCATTTGGGTATGTTTGCTTTGCTACTTCTTGTTCTTGTTCTTGTAATTATTATTGCCAAGATTTTGCAAATAGGTTGGGTTATGGTATGGAGGCCATATGCCATGGCTAAAATCTTGGAGAAGCAGGGAATCAAAGGCCCACCTTACACTTTCCTGTATGGATCTCTTAAACAAATCGAGAAGATGAAGAAAGCTGCAAATGATATGGTTTTGGACGTAAATTGCAATGATATCACTCCAAAAGCGTTCCCCTACTACCACATCTGGTCATCCATTTATGGTCCGTCTTCTTCTCACCTCTCTCACTCTTTTCTTTTCTCTTCCTTTCTCTATAGCTTTGTCTTCTTCATGAGTTCTTCTTTATTTACCCTAATTTTCTTGATTAAGAGTTAATATATCGTATTTTTTAAGAATAATAATCCAACTCCAGAAAACCATCCTACCAAATAAAATAACTGATTTTTTCAAGGGTAATTATAAAACTTAGTGGCTTTCTGTGTTTTACTATTTTTAATGGTCCAAATTATTCTTAAAATGAATAACTTTTTAGGGTTATAAGAAATTTTAAATCTTGCTGAAGAGTCACTTGATATTTTACCCTTTTTTTGGTTAATTGCAGGGGAGACAACTCTGCATTGGAATGGGAGTAAGCCAGTGATTACAATACCAGATGCTGAGTTGGCGAAACAAATACTCTCAAACAAGTTCGGTTTCTACGAAAAGTCCAAGATCAAGCCCTCATTGCTGGCCCTAATTGGAAATGGTTTGGCCACAGTCGCTGGATTAGACTGGGTTAGGCACAGAAGGATCCTCAATCCTGCCTTCTCCATCGACAAGCTCAAGGTCTTGGTCCCAATTTCTCATTTACATTAATGTCCCATCTCTTTTAATGATCAACAAATATGTTCATGAAGTAGCAATTCACTTTTTTAGTGGATCGAGCGGGTAAAAAGAAATTATTCTTGATCCATTGAGCTCGTGAGTATCTAAATTTTAATTTCAGTTGCTATTACTATTTAAGAAATACTACTGAACTATGAATTCTTTTTTTTTCTTCTTTTTTTTTGGTGTGTGGTGGTGGTATTGTAGTCTATGGTGAAGAGAATGGCTGATTGTACTATTGACATGATGGAGGAGTGGAAAAATGAGGGTATTGTAGCTAAGGATGGATGCATCAAGATTGAGATAAATGCAGAGTTTCAAAAACTTACTGCTGATATAATTGCACACACTGCCTTTGGTAGTAGCTACCTCCATGGAAAAGAAGCCTTTAAAGCACAACAAGAGCTTCAAAAATACTGTGCATCTTCTGCAACTGAAATTTTCATCCCTGGCACCCAGTAATTAACCTTAATCATCCTCACACTCTCAACTTTTTATTGACCAATTGATTTTCAATCATCTATTTACATTTCTTTTTCTGGGTTTTTCTTGGCTTGTTTTTAGGTATCTTCCGAGTCCAAGAAATCTTACATTATGGAGGCTAGAAAGGAAAGTAAAGGATCCATTGAAGTGCATGATTGAAGAGAGACTAACTGGAAAGTCATTGAATAATGAGTGTTATGGAGATGATCTGCTTGGAGTCATGATTGCAGCAGCTAGTGTTGAGAAGAAAGATGGTAGTCCAAAATTGGAAATGGATGAGATAATAGAGGAGTGCAAAACATTCTTTTTTGCAGGGCATGAGACCACTTCCACTTTACTAACTTGGACCATTTTCTTGCTGAGCCTACACAAAGATTGGCAAGAACGACTCAGACAAGAAGTGTTGGATGAATTTGGGATGTCAATTCCTGACGCAAACATGTTATCCAAGCTGAAACTGGTAAGTCACTCAACTTTTCGGCAGATACGAATAAGCTGACACCTCCATCGTGGGTTTGGCTCACCAATTAAATGATAACACATCAGCGTGCAAAACTTCAAGTGTTACCGAAGTAAGAATAAAGACTCAATGTGTCGGAAACATAAATAAAATAACTCAATGTGTTATTTTCGATTAAGTAGAAAGACCTACAGTAAAATTTAACCATAAAAAACGAATCGGCGTTTCGAGTTTGAATCTCCTAACTTGTTATTATTGTGATTTGCAGGTGAACATGGTGCTTCTTGAGGTTTTGAGGCTGTACAGTCCTGTAATATGGTTAGCAAGGGAGGCATTAAAAGACATGAAATTGGGAGATTTGATGATTCCAAAAGGAACCCAATTAGCAATTCCGGTGATCAAGATTCATAGGATGAAAGAATATTGGGGAGATGATGCTAATGAGTTCAATCCGATGAGATTCAGGAATGGTATTTCTCAGGCAGCAAAACACCCAAATGCTTTGCTCTCATTTTCAATCGGGCCTAGGGTTTGTATCGGCCAAAATTTTGCAATGCTGGAAGCAAAAGCTGTGTTGACTCTTCTCCTCCAAAGATTTTCTCTCTCTCTCTCCCCTGACTACAAGCACGCGCCAACAGACAACCTCATCCTGCAGCCGCAATATGGGCTTCCCGTTATTGCAAAACCGTTGTAAGAGAATTGGCCCATGGGCCTTAGGCATCTTTATGTTCTATGGGCCGGGCTCGATAGCATGAATAAAGTTTTCCTGTTTTTATTTTCCTATTTCATATAGTAATAATAATAATATTAATTTTACCACTATTTTCTCCTTTAAAAGCACAAGCTAATAAAGGAAAAGACTCGAAAGAGGGATGTAATTGGTAACATTTAAAGTTATTGAATTTAGGTGATTAAAGTCATCTTTGCAATAATAACTATCGTGAGGCTACAGAGTAAAGTAGACAACTAATTCAGAGTCATCACTTCGAACTGGTCCAATCTGACTAGGGCAAGTAATCAACTAGGGTAGTGCCTCGAACGTACTGAGTGTCTCACCATAGGTGTGTCTTTTCTCTGGTCAATGGGCATAAATGTACCTTAAGAGACGGGAGAATGTGAAAGTTACCTCATAAACGTACGAAGAAAAGCATGGGGCTTAAGCGTACCTCTAACATACCTATAACATACCTATGACATAAGAGTGGAATATATCTGCACCAGTAATTGACTAGGCCTAGATGCAACTGGAGAATGAGCCTCTGCTAGGATCTTTTCTCATCTTATTTTACATCTTTATTTACCTGTTTTATTTAGTTTAATATTAGTTTAATCAATAATTCTCCCAAAACCTCCCTTTTTGTTACTGTTTCGGTTTGTTCACTTGAGTTATACACCATAGACAACGTTTATCTTTAATCTCTGTATTCGACCCTATTACCACTATATATAATTTATTGTGCACTTAATAGCAGGATTATTTTTATTATTTTTAACGACTTCGATAACCGATCATTTTTGCAATCGTCAAGATTTTGCAATTAGGTTGGATCCTTGTATGGAGGCCATATGTCTTGACTAAATTCTTCAAGAAGCAAGGCATCAAAGGCCCACCCTACTCAATCCTCCATGGCTCTCTCAAGGAGTTCTCCAAAATCAAATCGGGTACAAGAAATATAACTCTGGACTTGAATTCCAATGACATTATTCCCACAGTTCTTCCTCACTACCACATTTGGTCTTCAATCTATGGTCAGTTCCCTTTACTTTCCCCTCTGTTTTTTGGGTAAATTTTATTTTTATTAGTAAGGGTGATTTTTTTATAGGATAAACTATATAAGACACTGTGCTTTGTTTTAAAATTTGCAATACAAATTTTATATTTTTTCCTTTCTGAAAATTACAAATGATGAAGAAATTAAAAAAAAATGGTAAAACATAATATGAAATTTCTTAAGAAATGGAGGATAACAACAACTATGATAAAGTCTATGACAATACTTTTTATTTCTTTTTCAGTTTGTTTTTGAATTTTATGAATTTTTTTCAATTTGTTACATGTTATTTTCTCCAATTTTATGCAATTTTTATTAATTTTTTTAATTACTAAAAATGTCAAAATTCTAATTTTAGAAAAGTGTCAGGCGGAGCAGATTGGGTTAGGCATAGAAAAATTCTCAATCCTGCCTTCTCTACCGAAAAGCTCAAGGTCAGTCTTTAATCCCATTTCTTTTTTTCAACCAAATACAAAAATTATCAATTGGGTCGTGCCAACAATCAATTAATTTTTAGGGTTTAATGGTTATACTTATGGTGTTTGTGGCAGGCCGTGACAAAAAGAATGACCGCATGTACCATTGATATGATTGATGAGTGGAAAGGTAATAAATTCGTTGAAATAGAAGCATATCACGAATTCCAGAAACTTACTGCTGATGTAATTGTCCATACTGGGTTTGGTAGTAGCTACGTTGAAGGTAAAGAAGCATTTAAAGCACTACAAGAGCTTTAAAAAATCTCTGCTGCCAAATTGGTTAAGGTTCACATTCCTGGCACATAGTAAGTCTATATCCATTTTTCCCTATATGAACATAATTAATCCTGACCGAATGAGTTTTTTATTGATTTTGGTTCCTTTCCAGATAGATATCTTCCTACTTCATCGAATTTGAAGATGTGGGAGCTGGATGCAAGAGTGAAGAAGCCAATCAAGAAAATCATAGAAGGTCGATTGAGATCCGTGGCGAACGGGAATTCTAATGATGGGTATGGAGATGATATACCTGGTGTCATGATTGAAGCCTTAGACATTGTTGGTGACAATAGAGATGCTAGTCTCAAACTGAACATGGATGAAATAGTGGAGGAGAGCAAATCATTCTTCTTCCCCGGGCACGAAACCACCGCCAATTTGCTATCTTGGGCCACATTCTTGCTCAGCTTGCATCAAAATTTGCAAGAAAGAGTACAGGAAGAGGTTTTGAACGAGTGTGGGATGGAAATTCCTGATGCAAACATGTTGTCCATGTTGAAATTGGTAAGCCATCATAATAACTCATCTAACTCGTTCAATTCTTGTGTACGGAAAAAAAAACTACATGCCACAATCATTCTATTTTATTGGGAGTAATTTACCTCTTAATCAGTCAAATCTAATGTGAACGTGTTTAGTCGTAGCACAATAGACTCAGGTATTTGACAAATTTAGTGTTTGTTGTGCAGACGAATATGATTATTCTCTGAGGCTTTACAGTTCATTGGTAATGTTGGGGAGGAATGTAGTGAAAGATATGGAATTGGGAAATCTTAGGATTCCAAAAGGTACACGAGTGGAAATTCCAATAGTTAAGATCCATAGGATGAAGGAATATTGGGGAGAAGATGCTGACGAGTTCAATCCAATGAGATTCAAGGATGGAGTATCCCAAACTGCAAAACATCCGAATGTTTTTCTGCCATTTGGATTGGGGCGAAGGATTTGTATTGGCCAGAATTTTGCATTACTGGAAGCCAAAACAGCGCTTGCTCTGCTTCTCCAAAGGTTTTCATTTTCGCTCTCACCTCACTACAAACACACACCAATCCCCATCGTTACTGTGCAGCCACAGTATGGTCTTCCAATCATTGTTAAGCCTCTAGGTTCCTAGGCATCCTATTGCATTTTACAATGGTTATTATAATATAATGTTTATTAAATAGTGTGGGAATCACAAATAAATAAATAATTGCACTACAATTTCTATATCGAGCACTATAAATAACGGAGGGAGTATCTTCTTACAAGTTAAAAATAGTTCAAATTTAAAGGGTTCACTATTTACTACCTTGAAACAATTTCTGCCGAAATCGCACCTCAAAAATCACTCATTCGTCGTTTGAAAGATCAAAATAATTCTACTGTTCCACAATATTTTAAACAAATCATGTAATATTTAAATTGAATTTCAAATGAACTGATTTCCCATATCAATTAGGAAACCAAACAACCTGTTAATGATTCCAAAATAATGTTGGGGAGGGGATGCTTAAGAGTTCAATCCAATGTATTCAAGAATGGTACTTCTCGGGCTGCAAAACACCTAAATGCTTTGCTCTCATTTTCGATTGGGTTAAGGGTTGCATTGTAACTAGGGATGGATCCACCCCTGAAAAAAAAAATATACACTCTCAAGTCCAGCCCAAAGCTCATATGACCCAACTCAACCCATACTCAAACCCTCCTCATTTCCCCTGCATCTCAAAATCCCATGTGCAAAATCAGTTTCCCAAATTCCCTGCATCTCAAAATTCGATTCCAATTCGTTGCCACCAAAACCGCCATCAGTCACCATCACTACCATCTCCTCATCCGTCAACCACCACTAAACTTTTAGACCACATCCACAACCAAACCACCGAACTCATCACCAAATCAAATCCAATTACCACCACCAATCAATACCCTCAACTCATCCAAAACAACTCCACCCGATCCACCTAAATCCCAGCCGACTGCATCACAACCAAAATCTTATCCGGTCGTTGGAAATAAGAAAAAGAAAAGAAATAGAGAAGAGGAGAGTGAGGTCATCAGAGAAAAAAAAAAAGAAGGGAAAATGAAAGAGTGAGATGTGGTGGTGAGGGAAAGAATGAGGAAAGAAAGAAATAAAAAATACTCTCTCCGGGGTTAATTATATGTCGTTTGACTTTTTGGTACGTATATTAAAAAAATCGGATGACTCACTATTTGACCTAACAAAATTTCGTTCTTTTTTTTGAACGTACGTTAAGGATTAATTAACCCCGGAGGGAGTAGAAAGAAAGAAAGAAGAAAGATAAAAAATGCGAAAAGAGTGAGATTGTGTCCTTGAAAAACAAAAAGGAAAGAAAGAGAGAAAAAAAAACAGAAAGAAAGAGAGAGAGTGAGGTCGGAGGGGAAAGTGAAGAAAGAAAGAAAAGAAAGGAGAGGGGTTGGGTTTCGGCCCACCTAAAGAAAATTAAAACTCGTAGAAAATTATATAAGGATATCGAAAAATAAAAACTCAGAGAATAATTGTAAAAAGTATGTATATTGTATGAATTCTAATGTATAATTAATTTTTTTCTATATATTTTTTTTATTTATCTTTTTGTTAAGCTTATCTAAATATTTATTATTTAGTAACGGATACAAATACTCTTAAGCATTTTTTTAATTTTTCGTTCAGCTCCCTTGCCTTCCCTTTAAAATACTCACACAAAAAATCCTACCTCCCGAATTCAAATCCTGGATTCGTCCCTGATTGTAACGATCAAAATTTTGAAAAGTTGGAAGCTAAGGCTGTGCGAGAAAATTCCCTAGTTTTTTGAAAACTGGATTTTTTTTTTCAAAAACGTGTTTACCTCGCGTTGTTTTCATTTCGAAATGAAAACGAAAATTTTCGGATTGAAAACTCATGTGTAAGTTTTGAAAACAACAAAAACCTGTTTTCAAAATTTTACAAAGGAATGTCTCCATTTGCAAAACTTGGTTCTCCATTTGCAAAATTAAATGAAACTTTCATAATACCAACTCTACCCCTTACTCATCTCTACCTCCTCTTTGCGAAATGCTTTCTGTCACTCCCATCAAGCTCTCATCCTCAACCCTAAATTCCATTCCCTTCTTCGGCATCAAGCTCTCGTCCTCAACCCGGCATCAACCTCTCGTCCTCAATCCAGCGCTGCGGACACAGAAGACCGAACCTGCTCTCGATTCTCAATCACCCAGCACTAGGGATGGCAATTATGCGGGTATGGGCGGGTATGGATAAATATCCACTCATACCCGCAATTAAATATCCATTATTATCCATACCCACTATATCCATTACCCAATTGGATATGTAATGGATATCCAATTACATTTACTTATTAATTATTTCACTTAATAAACTTCTAAATTAATTCAAAATATATTTAAATAATTTGATTAAAAAAAACTCATTTATACTTATTAATTATTTCACTTAATAAACTTCTAAATTAATTCAAAATATATTTAAACAATTTGATTAAGAAAAAACCCATTTATAAAAGATTAAGAAAAATATGAAAAGTGGATATGTAATTACTCATCTTAGGATGAAGATTATGTTTTTATAATTTTTAATTTATTTTGTTCAAGCATTAAGGAAGAGATTGAGTTTTTATTACGGGAGAAAAATAAAAAAAGATGAGAAAGAGAGGGGAGAAAGGAGAGAGAGTGGCGAAGAGAGAGAGGAGAAAGGAGGGAGGCATTTTGCGGGTATGGATATACCCATACCCGCAATTATAAATGCGGGTATTATTCATACCTGCAATTGCGGGTATAGTTATGGGCGGATATGCGGGTATGGGTACCCATTGCCATCCCTACCCAGCACCAAGGATAGCAAGTATTGAATCAGGTACAATCCTCTGGTCTTTTCTTTCTTTCTTTCTCTCAAAACCTGCAAAATCTTGTCCAAAGAAATGAGTCCTCTCCTCTTTTAGATTTGAGTTTTTTTTTGTTATTTTCGTATTTGATTTTTTCTTAGATCTGAAGCATGTTAGTTGTCAATAAAGCCGGCTAGGGTTAGGCTTTGTTTATTTTCCTGATCAATTCAATAAAGATCGGGTAGATTCTTGTATCGGTGCAACTTTATCTTGATTCTTGTCCAACATCTAGGGTTTTGGTAAGTTTTATTGTTCGATTTGCTCTGTTACTTATTTCATCTTGTTTAATCATGTTCTTTTTTTCTTTTATACTGTTTGGTTCTGATTCAATTTATTGATAGTGAAATGAAGCATGGATTCAGAGCATGTGTGCTGAGATTAGTTTTGTAGATTTGTGAAATTCTGAGATTAGTTTTGTAGTTTTGTGAAATTCTTTTGTAGATTAGTTTTGCTTTATGATTAGTGGTTGGATTAGATTTAAGTTTCTCAAATGCTGAAATTAAAGGAACTTTCAGCCTTTTCTTCATTGCATCTGCACTGCTCTAATGTTGTATTCTCATTGCACAGGCCAATGCTGCGCAATCTTAGGACTTTTCAGAAGTGTGTGAGTTTGTTTAGTTTTTGAAGTTTCTCAAGTTATAGATAGAAAGTTAGGGGTTGTATTTATTTTTATCTTTTCGTATCAATAGAATCCCTTAGATGACCCGAATTCTAAACTTGGAGATGGTTGTGGATCAATTGATCTTTTGCCGTAGAAAATGACTTGATGCCTCATTGAGTTGCTGCTCTTTTCCATCATGTTTGTGCAGTTAGTTCTTTTGATGCTTATTGCTTTTACCATTGGGGTAGTTATACATGGAATGGATTCTTGAAACTGTGTAATTTACAATGCTATGTTAAACTGCTGTTTAATTAGCGCTAGCTCCTATGAATTGATGGTTCTCATTCGATTGATTCTCTGAATTTCTAATGAACATGGACAAGGACTTCCTTTTCTAACCGAGCAGCAATCTGCTAATGAACCATTCCAGGACTTCCTTCTCTAACCGAGCAGCAATCTGCTACTGAACCATTTCTTGATTCTTCTTCAGGACCCGCTGCTGCATTCTGTCTGCTAGTTTTGGATCCAGATCAGGTTTGAAGACTTCTAATCTCTTGAGTTTATTGCATGGAATTTGTCTCCCATCTTAATATTGATAGGATCAATGCAATTTGTAGGTTGATTACTTCTAATCTCTTGACTTCTAATACATTGTAGTAGCATGATGTCTCTGTTTCAAGTATAAGATATTAAGAGCAACCCCCTACTACAGGCATGCGTGGTTCAATCAAGCAAGATAACATGCAATTTCTTTTAAAGCCACCCGCATGAATTGATTTGTCATTTTTATGTCACTGCTTGCAGAGGTCCTCTTAACAAGGATTACTCCACTAAGGGAGAGGGTTCAAGTGAATTAAGTAGGCGCCGATGCAATGGAAGAGTAAACATGGTCATGCCTGAGATGATGTTTGTGACCTTGTGTGACCATTGAGACGATTCAATACTTTTACAATGTCCAGTTTCAAAACCTGAATTATCTGAATACATTATGGTCACTAGAATGTTAGAAGAGCCATTTAGTTGGTTGATCATGACCATTTTATCTACTCCATTACATGTATCTTTGTTCAGTATTGCCCGTAAGAATTCTCGCAGCGAATTTCTAATTCCTCGTGTGGTTCTACCCTTCTTAAGTAGTAATGTTTGTTATTATTCTTTTCTGCAACTGCTTGAATCCTCTTCTAGAGTTACAAAAGAAGGATTCCCTTGGGATATAATTTTGAATAAGTGGCAGAGATAACTTGATGGGCATGCAACAGGGCAAGGTAACCTTGGAAATCTCATTCCTTACGCCACCATGAACTGAACCTATGACTTGCTATCTTATAACCAGTTGTGCTATGGATTCATTTGTGCAAGTTTTAGGCTCGGCTTCTTCCTGTCTTTTTTGTTTTTAGTAGAATCAGCTTCTGTCACAAGGCAAGTATATATGCTTATGGATAAAATACAAGTCAAGTCCTTTTGAATAAACTATCGGAAAAGCACCCTCAATAAGATATGTACGACTACATACTAGTACTACTATTAAAGAAACAACATTAATAAGTTTGTAGTTCGTTGATTTATACTAACAATACGTACATAGAAAAAACAATATGTATTCACTATATTTATTGTGTAAAATTCTAGTATTTTGTATAGATAGAAACGCGATATCGAAATCAAGAATTAACTATTCGTTACCTTAAAAAGTACTGTTAAATTATAAACTTACGTATTTGAGTGAGCATTTTACATTTTCAACACCTAAATTATGTGGTTCTAACTTAATTACTAAAAAGATTGAGACAATTATAGGAGGATTTAAATCATATTGAATCACCGTGTTAATCAGATGTGTGATTCTTACCAAAAAGAACAAAAATTGTGATTTTTCTGTTGACAATTTTATACCGTTAAATACACATATCGTTATGATTAATCTTATTCACACTACAATGTTACAAATAATTAAATCATTGTAGTATAAATTTCTAATCCCCTTCCTTGCCTTAATCTATTCACTCTGTTCCCAAGTTATTTTTAGAGATTTGGATTTGGCTTAGGCACTAAGAAAAAAGAGTTGACAAAATAATATTTCGTATTCACATCAATACAAATATTTTTAGTTTTTCACAAAAAAAATGAAAACGCGCGAAATAAATACGTTTTCCAGTTTTCAGATCAGGAAATTCTTATATTTAGTGCGAAGTAAACGCGTTCTCTAGTTTTTCTGATCAGGAAACAAGCGCGAAGTAAACGCGTTTTCCAGTTTTCAGAATGAAAATAAACAGCAAATTCTCAAATTGAAAATTCTCAAAAACAGCAAATTGAAAATTGAAAATTCTCTCAGGTAAACGCACCCTAAATTTGTGCTCAGTGTTTTACAATTCTCCAAAGTTTTAGTCTCTTTCTTTGGGTAAACAACATTTAAAGTATTCTACTTCAAATCCTATAATTTAAATTTTGCAATTTACATTGTGCAATTTTCAAAAAAATTAATTTAAATATTTTTAATGATTAAAAAATTCTAAAAAGAAATTAAAAGTTTTCCCAAATAAAATGGATGAAAAATGTAGTGACAAATAAGGTAGGGCACACATTACTGGAAAATTGAATAAATTTATGAGGGAAATGAAAAAAATTATCAACACAAAATAAATTGAAAAAAAATTCCAAAAATATTTAAATAGATTTTTTTCATTGTCATAGCCCTACAATATTTTTCATAATTTCTCTACGATTTACATAATCTTTTACAACCTTTACCATTCTTTTGAAAAAAATTAGCTAGTTTGTTTTAGGAAAATAATTTTTCAAAAATAAATTACTTTATATTTTTTAGTTACTTTGAAGTTTCTATATAAAAAAAAAGTTACTTTGAAGGAAAATATTTTTTTCTCTTTTGGATGTCTTTAGAGAAAAAAATCACTTTCTTTACAAAATTAGCTTTCGAATTTAGCATACAAAATACAAAAAAGATTTTTAAAACAGGAAAGTGGATTTAATTTTATTAAGCTAACAATAAACTGATTTATATACACTTTTGAAATTTAAAGAGAAAATATTTGTTTTTATTCTTTTATTTAATTTGCATTTTTTATAATTTTTTTCTTTCTCCTGTTTCTCTTATTTTTTTAATCATCAAAAAATAATTCTATTTTTCTTCATTGTTTTATTATTTTTGAAATTTTATTATATTTTTAAAAATATTTATATATAAAAAAATATTTTTAATACTTTATTTTAACAGCAGAAATTAAAGTTTAAAATATATGAAAACTTCAGGCACTAAAATTTAGAGTCGCAGTATGATAGACTATTATTTAAGCCGTAGCCGGCCAACAATAAATGGATTCGAATTTAGATTTGGAGGTGTTACTCCGGACAAGTGGCACCGTAACTTTGCATACAAGTAACCGACTCCTCATTGCCTAAAAGCCGCCCATAGCCAATTTTAAACGATTAATAATAACAGAGTAACGTCACGTAGCCTATCATGCACAGTGCAATAACTAAAAATTAAAAATTACAGCATACGACATATATGTATGTACATATTTATATAAATAATTTCTAAATAAATGTGGAGGAAAACCATATTTAGAAAGTCTTCTTCTTTTAAAAATTCAACAAAATTCAAATTAAAATATCCGCTAAAATTAAAAAATACATATCATTATATCAATATAATGGGATTCGAATTTAAATTTAAACTTTATGTATTTTTACCACTAATAAAATAATTGGTAAGTCACATATCAATTTAATCAATTTTCCAACTCACTATCTTTTTAAAAAGTCCCGTGAAAAAGAAGCAAACAAAACCACTCGCGTAAGAATGATAGTAATGGATTTAACACCTTTAATGAATTGATAAAATTGACTTAATATAATAGGTTATGTTTTAATTAACAATAAAAGGCGTGCATGTCAAAATCAAATGATGGATCTAAACGGCAGATTCTAGAAAGTCTACTGTTCTTTGTAACCTTTTTCTAGAAACACTAATGCGCTGCGAATTCAACCATTAATCATCCTTTTCATTGGTTTATTATTTTATAAATTTCCATTAATCAACCATTAAGCTTGGTAAGAGGTAGCTTACCTACACATTTTTACTATTTTTTTTCTCCTATAAACAACAGCACATCAACCATTAGTTTACACCATAGCCATCGAATTCATCTTTTTGCCATTACAAATCAATCTTTTATCAAAATTTATCATGGGTGGTCATCAACTGGCCATTACTGCTCTGCTAACTTTGGTTCTTGTTCTTGCAATCACCAAGATTTTGCAATTAGGCTGGATTCTTGTCTGGAGGCCATATGTCTTGACCAAATTTTTCAAGAAACAAGGCGTCAAAGGCCCACCTTACTCATTTTTTCATGGATCTCTAAAGGATATCAGAAAATTCAAATTGGGTGCAAGAAACATAACTCTAGACTTGAATTCCAATGACATTATTCCAAAAGCTCTTCCACACTACCACGCTTGGTCGTCAATCTATGGTCAGTTCCCTTTTTATTTGGGTCTAGTGTTGCTGATTTATTATTATTTGTCTTCTCATCTAAAATTTTATGATGCAGGGGAGACAATGTTGCATTGGCAAGGGCCGATGCCGGTGATTACCATCCCGGACCCGGAGGTGGCAAAACACGTACTTGGAAACAAGTCCGGTTTCTGGGAAAAACCCAAGATGCGGCCTTCATCAATTGCGCTGGTCGGAAGAGGGTTGGGTACCATAAGTGGAGCAGATTGGGTCAGGCATAGAAAGATTATCAATCCTGCTTTCTCTACCGAAAAACTCAAGGTTCGTCTGTTTTGCAGGAATTATCACTCAGCTAATTCAGGTTGCTATCGTTTTCGTCGTGTCCACTGGTTTGATTGTTATTATGGTATTTGTGGCAGGCTATGACAAAAAGAATGGCCGCGTGTACCACAGATATGGTTGATGAGTGGAAAAATCAGGGTGGAAATAATAAATTCGTTGAAATAGAGGCAAATCGAGAATTTCAAAAACTTACTGCTGATATAATTGCCCATACTGGGTTTAGTAGTAGCTATGTTGAAGGAAAAGAAGCATTTAAAGCATTACAAGACCTTCAAAAATTCTCTGCTTCCAAATTTACCGAGGTTGACATCCCTGGCGCCCAGTAAGTCCCCTCAAATTATTATCCTTATCGAAAGTTAGTCTTGTGAACATAATTAGTCTTGATCAGTCGACCGAGTTTTGTTTGATTTTTTCCTGTTAGATATCTTCCTACTCCATCAAATTTGAGGATGTGGGAGCTGGATGCAAGAGTGAAGAAGCCATTGAAGCGGATTATCGAAAGTAGATTGAGATCCGTGGCCGATGGGAATTCTAATGATGGATATGGTGATGATATACTTGGAGTGATGATTGAAGCCTTAGATAGTGTTGGTGATAATAGAGATAATAGTCTCAAATTGAAGATGGATGAAGTAGTAGAGGAGTGTAAATCATTCTTCTTCGCCGGCCACGAAACCACCGCAAATTTGCTAACCTGGGCCACATTCTTGCTGAGCTTGCATCAAGATTGGCAAGAAAGAGTACGAGAAGAGGTTTTCAGTGAATGTGGGATGGCAATTCCTAATACAAGCATGGTATCCAAGTTGAAATTGGTAAGCAATTTCCAATAACTTATCTAACTATTTAATGAGTCAACCTGATGCGAATGAGATTAATCGTAACCCGGAAGACTTAAATGATAACTGTGTTTGTTTGTTTGTTCTGCAGTCGAACATGGTTTTTCTCGAGACCCTGAGGCTTTACAATCCGGTGTTATGGCTGGGGAGGAACGCGGCAAAAGATATGGAATTGGGAGATCTTACGATTCCTAAAGGTACCCTAGTGGCAATTCCCATTGTTAAGATCCATAGGATGAAGGAATATTGGGGAGAGGATGCTGATGAGTTCAATCCAATGAGGTTCAAGGATGGAATATCCCAAGCTGCCAAACACCCAAATGCATTTTTGCCATTTGGGATTGGGCCAAGGATTTGTATTGGCCAGAATTTTGCAATGTTGGAGGCAAAAACAGTGCTTGCTTTGCTTCTTCAGAAGTTTTCATTCTCACTTTCACCGCACTACAAGCATGCACCAACCCAAAACGTTATCGTGCAGCCGCAGTTTGGTATTCCAATCATCGCAAAGCCACTAGATTCCTAGGTTCGCATATTATAAACGGCGATTCTTCATTATTACGTCTTTTTTTTTAAAAAGAGTTTTAATCTCATTTGCTAGGAGACTATATACATTTATGATAGTGTGTGTAAACCACAAATAATCATTTACGCTCTTATTATATTAATATTAAAATAGTATGTGTTGAGGTTTTACCAAAGTTGTCCACGGAGCCATGGTGGTCTAACTCTACGATTCCAGTAGCCACAGGAGGAAGAACGAAATTCTGGAAAGGGAAAAAGAAAATGTCAAACAGATCGTAGTTAAATTTCGAGCTACATCTAATTAGTAATTACCATCAATTTTTACTTCTCTATAAAGATCATAACAACAAAAGGCAATTATAAGGATTTTATGCACAAAACAACAGGTAGCAAATAATGTTTCATAAGTATACTACAACCCTCGACTCTTGCACCTGTGCTCCTCCGAATTATGTTTCTTCAAGTATCACACGAGCTTTGTTGGCAGCGATTGGCAACTCAGAATCCTTGTCTGTGGATTCCTTGGCTGGAACATTATCCTGAATCTTCAGACTCGAAAAGGCACCAGAGAGTGAATCAGGGGATTCAAAAGCGCCCAACTCGTCTGATTTACGGCTACCCTCAATTTTTGAGATCGGGAGTTGAATGTTTTCGCTTCCAACTTCCAACTGTAGTTTCTTAAACTCTTCTTCAACATCTTCATCCTCCATTTCCATGCATAGTGGAGATGGTTCTGCGGCTGCCACAATCCCAAAATCAGATACATTAGAATAATGAACATTTGTTTACTAACCCAAACTCTCAGATCGCACAGCATAATCGTCTAGAATGTAAGTATATGCGAGGAGAGGATACCTAAGGCTTTCTCGACTTGCTTTTGAGAATAAATGTTATCCTCAACTTCTTCTAAGCAATGCTCAACCTCCTCCACAGTTATCCTATTTTGTTTTATAGCTTTAGCACCAATTTGGATGGCCTCGGTAACCTGGCATAAAAGTACATACAAGGCACACTAAGATTCTGGTTTTCAGTAGCTAAAAACCTTGATAAAAGAGGTTCTATCAATTCAATGATGCTGCAGAATCAAAATGCAAAATTATTCAACGCAAAGATAACCTTCTTTGTAGATTCAGCACTTGCGATGACATTAAGAACTTCCTCCACTCTGTTCAAAAGTGAAATGCACTTTTCTCTACTTTCTGAGGCCAATTTCAACTCCCTCGCATGCCTCAAGGCCACTTTCTTATTTCCAGATTTCACGGAAGCCAATGCCGATTTCCTTGATCTGCAGAGGAAATAACCATATGCATGAGAAAGAAAATAGCTTGTAATCCAAAATGGTACAAACTGAACTATAAGAGTCCAACTGTTAATGTTATTAAAAATCATCAATATTTTTCAAGAACTAGCATCAGGATTTATATCCTAATAGTTCAGCCAAGGAACATAAGTAATGATCACGTGAAGGACTTGGTGTAGCAGAATTTCAAGCTATTAAGTCCATATAAGATGCAAAGCATTCAGCAGAAATAAAACGCTTTTGTTTCATGCATCGCAAATAAAATAAAAAAATAACAGCACGAATGCTTCAACTCTCAATCGATTTTGGCAGTGAGTATGTAAAGAGTCGGAGTAGTTACACTTCATAGCGTCGGTCAATCACATCAATTTGTTCCTCAAGCTTTTCCGTTGTCCAAATCAAGTGCAGAACATCATAGTCTAAACTTGAGATAGCAGAAACAGGTGCTGATGAAAGGGAAACTTTCACTCCCTGTAATAGGCAACTCAATCAGAAACCTCACACCCCATTATCAATGACCCCTAAAGATTTATTAATTTTTTCTCCTCCATGAAAACTTTCATTAACAAAAAATCTTTTAGCACCTCTATAACTTCCTTCTTGCTAATTGACAAATACCACGCTTTCCCACGAGAAGCAAAATAACTCAATACAACAGAAGCTTCATTTGTCCCTCCACATGTCTCCTGAAACTTCTTCATAGTAACAATACATGAAGATGTCCAGTGACTCCGCGAGAAATTCTCAACGACTTCAGCAGCTCTATCCTATTCATCAACAAATAAGAATAAAATTCCAGAGAATATAACAATAAAAAAAGAGCATAATATTAAACTAAATACAGCACGCGAACCTTGAGCAAAGCTGTAAGAACAACACTATCTTCAAGCAATATTTGCGGAGCTGCCGAGGATCTAACCACTAAATTTCTTACTTTTCTATAATACTGTGATACTCGACTACTAGTAGGATCCACAAAATCCGCATTTAGCAAAATATCACCTTCACTATACATTAAAGACTGACAAAAATCAAAAATTAAAAACATAAAATAAGATGATGAAAAAATTATTAAATCAGCTCATATACAGTTTAATAAACAAGTATATACATTGAGATTGCAGAGAAGCAACTCACCAGCACATCGTCAAGGCATAAAGGGGTTAAACCGCCTCGATTGAACCACTCATTTCTTACCTTCGCAGTCAGAAGATGATGTTGGAAGAGAGAAAATCATCACTAATTTAGAAAGAAAAAAAAAACAGGAAATGGAAGTGATTGTTACCTGAGAAGGTTTGATAATGAAGAGGCCGAGATGTCGGGCGGTTTTGAGGATCAAGTCTTTCCAGAAAAGGAATCTGGGTTCCCAATCGGATCTTTGCCCGCTAAATGCTTTGAATCGGGCTGTGGAGATAACGTCATCGTCCCAGTCGGGGACTTCTTCTCTGATCAAGTCCGTAACTGACATTGAATTAAACGTTTTCGGAGACGAGACAGCGGATTGGGAATTCAAATCCCTAAATTCGAGCGGGTCAGTCCGAGTCACAACCGAGTTTTTAATCTTTCCGAAACGTCGCCGTTTACGCATTCCAGGCCCAGCCAAAAGCCAGTTTGTTCAATTTGAGTCATGGGCCGTTTCAACATGGTTTGCAACATGCGTAACGTTTTCATAATAATTACTCCCTCTGCTTCCTTTTATTTATCGTTTTATAAAAACCAATGTTCCTAAGTATTGTTACATGAATTTTAAACATTATAAAACCAATAAATTAAAAGTAAGAGAAATATTATAAGTATTTTAATTAAAGACTAATATTATCTCTCTAATCAAAATCCGTGGCATTTGGCCAGGTGGATTTTTGGAATACTTTCTCAAGATACTCCTATAATTATAAAATAATAGTATTTATGGTATTATTATTTGGGTAATAATAATATATCATTATAATTTGTAATTTAATTGCTAGATAAATTTTGCTAATAAATCCATGTAATATTTGTAGTCATTTGAAATTTTATTTTATTTTTCTTTCAACTCAATACAATTACTATCATTGTCAAGAAAGAAAGAAAATCTCCCATGAAAGTGTCAATTAAATTACATAATTCAAGTTGACTTAATTAAGCAAAAGTGGAAGGGGAGGTGCGCTTAATTAGGCAAAGTTAAGAGGGAGACAAACATTTTTTGCCTCTAGCTTTTTGATAATTACGAGGCTTAGTGGTGTTTAATCCTCCATCTAGATCATTCAATCTGTGTTCCATAAAAGTCAAGTTGTCATTATAACTAATCTTTCGTCACTCCAAATTTAGAATACCAAGAGTTTAATCATATGTCATAATATTTCAAAGTATGTTCTATTTATTTTTTCTATTATTGGCATGATTAAAGCTAATTTAATATCGTTAACCCATATATGCAGGTGCTCATGTTGCTCCAATGTTAATGGAGCTTGGTTGGTGGGATACAGCATATGTCATGCTGAAAAGACCATCGTTAATGTCGTTCTGTTAGAATTTTATGTATTTATGAGTATTGATGTGTAAACTTATTCACTCTTAACTTAAATTTTAAAATTGAGTTTAAAAAAAAAAAATATTAGGCTGCGAGAGTTATTTACCTTTCAATTCAACGAGATTAATTTCCGATAAAAAATCGGATTGGACTCACCAAAAAAGAGGGGGGAAAAAGTTGCTAGGTTGCTGCCTTTGCCTTAAAAAAAAAGTGGGTCGTGGGGCTTGTGGCCTCGTGGGTTGTGTACTAATCTTCGGCCGTTAACATCAAATTCGCAGTCAGATAGCAAGTTGTCGAATTGGCAACTAAGAAATTATTAGGGAATTTAATGAGAGAGATTACTTAGCTAGTAATGTCTAATCTAATCCCACTATCTCTAATTGATGGTTGATCTTTCTTGTTAATTGGTTGTCATCCTTTCTGAAAAGAGAGATTAAAGATCGATAATGAGGTGCAAGAAGAATGTGCTAGCAACTTGGTTCAAGAACGTGACCCTTAGCATCTTCGATCTCCAAGTATCCTACATGCACTATTGGTGCTCTAAATAGTAGTGTTTGTGATTGTTCTAGAAGAAATGAAACAAAAGATACGATAAAACTAGACAGTTATTATATGAGGTCTACCTAATGCTGAATATCTTTTCAGCATAGTTTTTTTTTCGTTGTATGAACTTTTACATCTTTATTAACCTCTTAATTTGCATCTTTTTCCGATTTCATCATTGTCAATTTTTTTTATCTCTCCTTTTAAAAAATAAATAAAAGAGCATTAGCAATAATATTATTTTCTAGTACTAGTGAACCTCACCGATAACGTTTACAAAATAGGAAAAAAATTGTG
This sequence comes from Viola odorata, assembly GCA_963691705.1. NCBI lineage: Eukaryota > Viridiplantae > Streptophyta > Magnoliopsida > Malpighiales > Violaceae > Viola > Viola odorata. The sequence continues at coordinate 14,962,096 of OY829545.1, forward strand.
AATAATTAAATTAACCCTTCAATTAACATACAATATAAAACACACAATTAGAAGTAAAAAAAAAAGTGAAATAATTAAAAGACACAAAATTTACATAGTTGGATAATGAGTATATCTACATTCACGGGCAAAAATATAGAAAGGTAAATGAGATATAAATGATGGATATATTTGCAAATCTTGGGGCAGGACCCAATAAGGATACTGATTATATTACTGAGTATACTATATATATAGTACTATCAGATGGTACAGATCATAATTCAATGAACTAGGTCCAGTATGATAATGTATCAATCAATATCAATATCAATCTCTTTATCCAAAATTAACCTTACGTATATTACATGGATACGAACCCCCAACCATGTATTGGACCCCCAATAATACGCATGTCAGTTGCAGCCCAAATCTGACTATTATACAATATCCGAGGGAATAACTTTTATGCTCTTTTTCTTTTTTTCATTCACACAGCAATTTTTTATCCAGATTAACTTAGCGGTTTTAAATGAACAATTTAAATTGAATAACGTTAGAACAAGCTCACGAATTATTGATCCATGTAAGTGAATATGAATTATTATTTATTTTGAAATTTAATTCTTTTTATGACCAATCACTATGTGAGTATTAATATAACTTTAGAACTAACTATCCAGATTTCATACAACCCCTTCGTTTAAATTTCCATAATAAAATTTAGCTTTTACGGTAAGAAACACATGAATCAATCATTAATGTATATACGCTGAAGTTCTGAATGCGGGAACTGAAATCTCTTATACTACTATGTACTCTTTTAAAAAAATGTATATATAATTATATATATCAAAATCTCCATTATTACGTGCAGTCCACTCCAGAGACGAATAGCCTATAAGATATATCACACGACAATAAGATATCGGATCGGACAACCATGGATGCGTCGAAGTTGATGTGGGTGTACGGAAGACGTGACGTTGGATTTATAATTGGCTGAGGTTGTTCATGGGTCCCACGCACACGTGTACGGGAAGGCGCCAGACGCCCAGAGTTTGTCTCTACAGTTTTCTCTATTATAGGTAAAAGATCCTAACTTAATCCAGTGAGGGATCACGGTACAAAACTCCCAAAATTTCTTGGAAAAGTAATAATATCAACCCGAGATTTGTAATAAATGTTTAGACTACACTATCGGTTTATAAACGAGTCAAATCAAATTCTTTATTTGTATTATAATTTTGAAATTGGCTTTAAACCAGTTTTTTTAATTAATAAAAAGTAAGGTTGAAATTTTATTTTATTTTTTGTTTCTTTACCTGTACATTTTTTTATGATTATTATATTCTACTATTGATTACAGTTAGGACTCAGGATAAATGGAAAGTGCCATCCCTCAAAAGTGGACACCATAAGGTCGTAATCGTATGAAACTAAAAATTGATAACTTAAAGGATCGGCCGACAATCACTGTTTTGGTAAAAGAATTCATTTAATTAAGGATTACTTTAATTAGAAAAAGAACATGTGCATATATTAAACATCTTTTTTATGATGTTATAATATGAAAATATAAAATTTTGTAGTGATTAGAACATCATTTAATCATATAAAACTTCATTTGCATATAAATTTACTAGTATATTTGGTCCACTTTGTGGGTCATAATTTTTTTAATTGCTGTAATATATATCGTACATTAATTTTAAATAAAGTAACGTCGTTATAATTTACATAATATAAATATTAATCTAGAGATTTATTACTTACGGTCAAAAATTTCGACCCGGCCTACGCTTAGGTCTATACGCAACTTGATTCATCATTTATAGTGAATTGTATAAAAATTAATAGAATGAGTAATTATATAGGGTTTACTTGGACCAAATTTATAAATAAATAAAAAAGATTCCATAAATGTAGGGTTTAATTGAATTTTTTTTACTAATAGAGGACTAAATTTTATTGTAAATCTTTTACGAACACGGAAAATAAATAAATTAGATTGGAAATATTTAATGAAAATAAAATTAAATTAATCATGCATAGATTTGGTTGAAAATTTTATACGAACAAAAAATTAAGTTTGATTATAATTTTTTTACATAGAAATAAATTAATTAGCTAGATTGAAAATATTTAACAAAAATATATAGAAAAGCTTTTTTAAGTTTACAAAAATATTATTTTTTTACGTTTTAAAAACTAAATGAATAGATCAGTTAAATCCAATAAATATTCCGAAATAATTAAAATCAGAATATAGATTTAAATTTTAAAAAATTAATAGATAAAATGTATAAATTTGATCCAATATTTTTTAAATAAATTGGATATAAATTTATAATAATTCGATCTGAATTCCACTAGACAACCCTAATAATAAGCCTTTTGATCCAATCAATTCCGACTAATTAACTAGTCTTCGGTAAGTGATTATTAGGTTAACAAAGTCAAATTGTTGTGGGGGCGAGGGACAAGAAGAGATCCACTCGAGCCACATAACCATGGTTTTCATAGATATTTTCACTTTTGACAACCAAGAAATCGGCAAGATCATGATAATGGATTTTGAGCATTTACAAGCCACGCGTCATGCCTTGGTTCGCTCGATAGTCAATAGGGCCCATCATCGGCGGCTGGGTTAGATCCGGATCTAAATCCTTTAGGCCCATATAACAAATTTCTTGCGATGTACTGTACATTTTTTTGGTGGGCCCCCCCGTATGTCAAATAACTGAATGGTGTAGATCAACCTGAGTAATGTGACACATCCTTCGAACGGTCCAGAAGTTATTGTCTTGTCGTCCTCTCATATAGGAACTTCCTTTGGGCCATGAACTGGGTCTGTCATGGGCCTGCGGAAAGGGTAGTTGTCCATATCCCATTGGTCAGCAGTTGATGATTTATTATTTACTAGGGGTGAGTAGTTTGGTACTGTAACTAATGTCACTCATTTGGTTTGATTTCAGTCAGAATTAATTTTGATCCCATAAATTTAAATAAATATAACCGCACTTTAAATCAATGAACATATAATTTATTGATTGTATACTGATTTAAACTCAATTGTATTTAAATAACCCTTGTAGCTCAAAAAAAAAAATCTTTCTTTTATAAAACCGAAAAGTAGCTCTTATCGTGGCTTAGTAAAAGCATAAAAGAAATATTAAAACTTGTGAGCTCAAATTAGTACAAATTTTCCCTTTTGGCATTATTTTTGAAACCTAAAACATGGGTAGGATGATTAAGCAGAAGGACCTACATGGGGTTTAGATAGACTAGTGTCACCTACAAGTTTGTTTAAGACCCACCAATTAAGACCGTAAACCTTATCTAATTTAATGTTTCATTTATTTTTCTTGCCCTATACACCATATACATGGAGATGGAGATAAACATAAAGTGGGGAGCGCTTTAATAATCCTCGCCCAGCTCAGCCATTCCGGGGGCAAATAGATTCGAGAAATTATACATCATTCTCGACTTTTTATCTAAATGTGTCTATATGGATCGCACAATTAGTAAAATCATGTAATATCACCAGTGAGTGGTTACGTGTAAGCGAGTTTTTTAAGGATTCATTCACTATTATTTAAATTTATAGTATTTTTTCAAAAAAAATATTATTTCATTTTATTAATTCGGCGAACCTTGTGAACACGTTGTAATGGAAAACCCTAGATTAGCTATGAACGTAAACCTAGGCAGCCGAACGTGTTCGACCTCACTTATGGTCGGATTCTTATGTCATTTCTTGACAAGTGACAACCCTACTCTTGGCTCTTAATTAATTAGCTAGCCATGACATGATGATCGTCTATATGTTCTGATCATTTCCTGGGCTCAAAAGTGCCACTCTGTTGCTATATTAATTAGGGAACTTTCTCCTGTTTTTTTTGGCCACTCACTCGAAAGTATATGTAAATGTTTGTTTCTTTTTTGCTTTAATTTAAGTGTAATTATACTTCCTTTTTCTTCTTGGGTTGCAAATTGCAAGGGTCTAGAGATGGTGTGAAAAAAAAGAAAAAATCAATAGCCGTCATGGGGAAATTTATACTAATTAGACAATTAGTATATGTGATTAATTAATAAATGCTTAAATAATTAATGGGTAAAGAAAATGGTTGACTAAAGCAGAAACAACCCATGTGCTTGCAAATATATATGATTAATTAGGTAAGGATTGAGATTATTAGAAGCATCTTTTTTCCGGGTTTTAAAATAATTGTTAATTTGATATTGTTGGATATGTGAGCAGCGACGACATTGCTAGCTAATTAAGGTCAAGGAGACCGGATAATGATGGGGCTAATTATAATTAGGAGACAAAATCTTAATTTATGTTTTAGGGTTCTACTCTCTAAGGGGGTTTTTGGGATTTTTTTTCTTAATTTCTTGGCTTGTCGGACCAAATTATACAAATTAATCTTGCAAATTACGTAAGAACATCATTAAGAAATTAAAGACTGAGAGTTGAAGATGCTCTTCTAATCTCTATTGTCTCCATATGCTGTCCGAAAGAATATTTGCCTTCCCACGAACACCGCAACAAGTTCATATTTGTTTTCAATTCTTAAATAAATATATATATATTTTTGTTCTCTATATTCTTTTATTATTATTACAAGATATGTTTAAAGCCTATAAAACTTACTCCTAAGTGCTCGTAAGATATTATGGATCAAATTTATAATTTATCTCCGAAAGAAGACATATTTATCAGTTAATATAATATTATTCATGATTATTCGACTACTCATGACTAGTTAGAGGTGGAGTCATAACTTTTTTTTTGGATGGGCTAACATTAATATACAAAAAATATTATAATATATATAGTAGTCTTTAACTAATTAACGAAATACTTAATATTTTTTCATATCAAAATGAAAGAAATAACAAGGTAAACTACACCAACATGATTCCTAGGAATAAAATATCCATATGATCACCTTATAGCTTTAAAATAAAAATAAAAAATTTAATTTGATGTAAATATTAAAATTTTGACTTTCCTAAAATTATAATGGTACCAAATTAATAAATATATATACTAAATATAGTAATATTTGTTATTAGAAAAGTATAATTTGTTAAGATATATACCAATATTTTCTTACTATTTTTGTAGATTTAAATTTTGAATCTCTTAATTTTTATTATTAATTAATTAATTATTAATAAAAATAAAAAATAAGTATATATATATATATATATATATATATATATATTTAAAAAATATGGGTCAGGGGTTGGGCGGGCTTAGGGGTGTACACGGGTCGGGTCGGTTATAGACCAACCCCGCCACCGACCCGCTCAAAATTTAGCGGGTCGATTCGTGTCGGTTATAGACACATATAATCGTGGGTTAGCGGGTTGGATCGGTTATCTGCGAGTTGGCGGTTATATTTCTGGGCCTAAAATAATGGGTCGACCTTAACAAACAAACAAAATCCTAAAATAAATAACCATTAACCAACAACGATTAATTCAGCTGCTATCAAAATGCAAAAAACATGAGCTGTGAACAGAACTATCAGCATAAAAAAAATTCAGCTGCTATAAAAATCCAAAAAGCATGAGCAACGATTCAAAAAATTTCAGCAGTGATCAAGATCCAAAAAACAGAAGCAATGATCCAAATCAAAACCAAATACAACCCGTACCAAATAAATATAAATCAAACCCGTACAAAATACTCGTACTGATCGCGCGTCGAACACGTCAAATATAATAGTGAAATAGGTATGGAATTGGGGGTAGAAATACAACTTATCACTGTACTACAAGAGTTTGTAGATGATGGTAAGAGGATCGTCCACAGAGACCTCTAGGAGATGTAGTTCTTGGGTTGACTTCCTCGTCACTGAGTTTTGGTTTGGTAGAATCTGAAACTAAAGACAAAACAGAAAGAAGTGAAAACAGTTAAAATAGTATTGGCTAAAGTCTTGGCCAAGACAGGGGTCAAGATTGAAATAAGTCTGGTAAAAGGGAATTCCAGGTAAGGGTGATGTGAGAGCTTGCGTTCTTATGCTTCGATCATAGACTCAAGGATATTCATCTCTTCAGTTCATAGCCCTGCTATAGAGTGGAGGTACTCCTGTTCACTCCTGTCTTCCCTCCTCTTCAAATTACCTAGCGGGTACTCCCTCTCCTGATAATACTAGCCAAGGGACACCTTGCTGGTTAAAAGGTTTATCCGTTTGACTGCTGTCTTGAATGGTTGTTCGCTTCCTCAATGGTATAAGGGAAGACAGTGCCTAGGTCAAGGTGTTCCCCTGTGGAAACCCTAGGTTGTCAATCTGGTCTTGACCTAGATTACTTATTTCTTCTAGTCTGGCGCGAGACTAGTCACCTACTTTGTCTAGCCGACGGGTGCTCCCTTTTCCTTCTAGACCGGCTGCAACTCTTCTCTCCTAGAGTACAAGGATGATCAAACCTTGTCTCTAGTGAGTAAGCGATGGGTTAAGCTCAAGAAATAAATAAATACAAGCGAAGAGAATATTAAGTACGAATTGATCTCACGAACGCATAAGAACTCGGCTCATCAACCCTTACCAAGAATGGGTGGTTAGTTACTCATACTCATAGATAAAAGGATAAAAATATATATTGCATAAACTAAATCCGAGAAATAAATCTCGGAGCAAATTGTTATTCGATATTAAAGAAGGAGAAACGAGAAGAAAGGTTCCGAACGATAGTCTGTGTTGGGATTCGGGACAGAGGAGAACAAGGTTCGGCTTTATAGCCCTAAAAACACCTCTGTCCTATTCCAACTCTAAATCCTAGAAAATCTCTAAAAGATAGCTATAATAAATTGTTTGAGTTACAATAGGAATTAAATCGCAATTACAAAAGAGGGAGATCCCATGCGGGATTCTTCAAGAGATATGCGCTTCAGATCCCCCTAAGATTGCGAGACAGCTGCTACTTGCCAGCTGCAAAACCCAATGTGGGAAGCGGCCCAAACGATCCGCATTACTTTCTTTATCGTGAGGGTGTCTTGGCCGCAGTCTTGGCCAAGACAGCCTGGTGCGCGCTGCTTCGGATGCTCAATATGTCTAGGCCTAGATCCATGCCAAGACTCGGAAAATCGGCTCCAGCTCTTCACTAATCAGATTCCTCATAATTTGCCTCCAGACCAGATCTGTTAAGATGTGGGAAATACATGGATAAATCAGTAGATTCACTGCCCCATACAACAAGTAAATGGACAATAAAACATGATGAAATGCAATGTAATCACGTATACATACAAATCGAACCCGAAATTATACAACCGTACCAAATCTAACCATCATCACCTTACCCCGGCTCCTGCCGCTGCTGCCATAGATCTAACCTGAAATTGTAAAACAAGAAAAAAACAGCAACGAAACAATCAATGAAAGGGAAAAAAGGAACATAGAGGAGATGACGATGATGATGAATGTGGAGGGGTGAGGGAGAAATTACATTGCTTTTCTGTATGCGGTTATCGAGAGGGAGGAGTTGGGTGTCTGCGGCGGTGGTTGGTGTTGGAGTGCGTGTGGTGTCTGTGTTGGTGATGGTGGTTTCGGCAGTGATGATGGAGGAGGTCGAGAGAGTGAAGAGATCGGGTATGGTGATTGAGATTCAGGGAGAGATGGGTTTGTGATTGTTTGTTTGGAGAGGGAGAGCGAGGAAGAAGAAAGAAGGAAGAAAAGAGAGAAGAAAAGAAAAGAAAAAAGGGAGCGGCTAAAGAATGAAAGAAATGAGAAATAGATGCTTATATACTTAGGGTTAGGGTTAGGTTAGGGTCGGGTCGATTTTTTTGCGATTTTTAAAAAATTGACCCGCTAACCGACTCGCCACTAAATTGGCGGGTCGGTTATGTATCTGTATGTAGGCGGTTGTGTAGTTTTTTTAGCTTTTGGCGGGACGGGTCGGTTCGGGTTGGACGGGTTAGACGGGTCAAATGTTCACTCCTAGGTGGGCTTGAGCCCACCCTAGTCTACCCCCGACTCCGCCACTACGCCTAGCGTTGCCAAAATAAAAAATAAGGGGAAAAGAAACTATTTAGCCAAATTGGAATCTCTTTCGAACTAAAGTTAATTAAAACAATTCATTAACGGTCAAAATCTTACCCTAAAAAAAATGTCTATTTCAATAGAAATTTTTGGTGAAATAAGACATATAACCGTTTAAAATAGAGTGTTTGCACGGACGTTACATTGAAACGAACCGTGCCGATTCATGCTAATTTTCAAATGGGCTAGGCATGCATGTCGAAATTCCATTTGGAATTATTTTGAAATTTAAAATTTTGAACCAACGAGGGTGCGCACAAAAATGCTCGCTTGAAGGGGAGTCAGGACTCAGGGCTATGCTTTGTTACATCTTTATTTTTATTTTTATTTTTATTTTATACCACTACTCAAGTTTCATAAAAAAATAATGAAATGAAATTAATATCATGATATTTCACTTCATGCATAAACAACATTTATAACACAAAACTTATACCTAAATCCCAAACCTTATAATATGCGTCAATCGAACATCCGAGAGAGCAAAGCTTTACACAATAATAATAATCTCTAACGTTTATTGTAAATGAAAAAAGGTGAATATTCTCAAAGTTGAATAAAATGTAAAATTATGGGGAAATGTAACCAATTTTTTATAGAAAAAATAGTTTTTGGGAACCGGTTTTGGGCAGCCCGCCCGGACCTCGATTTTGAACCTTGATTGCGGTCGCGGGTGAATTCGACTTACCTTATTGGTGTATCATTTGGCTGGGGCCACACTTTGTATTGTTTCAAGTTTGTAAAGTTTGGCTAGTTTACTCCTCAATTTGGTAGGTTTTGGGTTGGAACATGCGGTTTTTTCATTTTTCAATTCATATATTTTTATGCCCTTTGTGTATGTTTTATAATTCTACTCCTTATATCCAAAAATAATCTCCAACTTACTTTCATAACAATTAAAATAACTTTAATTACGATTAATTATTCTCAATCTCTACTCATTTTTACGGCATTTTTTATTTTATTTTCTTCCACTTTTCGTCCTAAACAAACAAGAAAAAAGTAATGTTTTTTCGCATTTCCTTGAGAAAGACAATTCCACTTACCCCCCTTCCTCTTTTTTATTTCCTCCTATTCTGTTTCCTACCATCCAAATTCCAATTATAATGTAATAAAATGAGTTTTGAATAATATTTATTTTTTTCCCAAAGAAAATCTTTCAATCATCAAGAAATGTCATATTTTGATAGTTTTGAGACAAAAGCGGGCCCCGAAAAGATAAGAGTAGAGATGCGTTTATCAGCATAGTTTGCACATGCAGATGTTGTTCGGCAGTGTCAGGTGGCGCCATTCCTGTTTGGATTCGAATTGGGCATGTACCAACGTCAAAATTCACCAAAAGGCAAAAACTGCTCGCTAGCCGTCCGATCAACCACATCAACTACGGAACCTCTATATCAAAATCCCTATAACCCACGTACCACAAATAAGTAGATCAATTAGTAAAAAATTATTCTAACTATTCAATTAGAATTTATTTAATTTGTTCACAAAATTCTACTCGACTCAAACTCATATTAGTCAGCATCCAATGTAGTTACCAAAAAAAATTTGTTAATTTTTTTACAAAACAAAGTCCATAGACCTATGACATATATCCCCTTGTGATAATTTTCTTACGAGGGCATTTTTATTTATCTAATAAGTTTTTCGTTTGAAATATATATATGAGCTATCAATTAATATGATTAACAAACACACGTTAATATCATATAAATTGGATGAATTAATTTAATTAATTGTTTAATAGAAGATAGAGAATATGAGTATTATTTTCCTTTCTTTTGTCGAAATGATTGATGGTTACAAGGAAATGATAAACTTTAGTACTAATAATTAGAGAGTTGATTACTTGCTAATAATATCACAAAAAGATTCCCAAAATGTTTACCCGTTTCAAAGCGGGCCACACTCCATAGCCTAAACAGCTAATGATTCCAAAAATATAATTGACGCTTCTATACATATAACTTCACAATATTGGCAAAAAAAATTCCCTCTCGGAGAAAAACGTTTTGGTTTGCGTAGTATACACGTTAGTACTACAGTAATTTATGTCGGTTCAACCATGCATAGAACCGTTTGAACTAGGTCAGTATGTGATAATCCAAAGATGGATAGGAGGGCTTTTCCGTCAAATGGCACGCCGGACTGTGGTGGTTGGAGTCCTCGAGTCACCTGCAAAGCACCGGAAGTGTGTTCCGGCGTAGAAGCTCCAATGCCAAAGTCAGTATGGGTTCTAAGTGCAGGGGTCAAGTGTATATCGGAACAGTGTCTGTCTCTTTTTTGGAGCTCCAGACCTGTCCTTCCTCTCTTTCCCTCTAGTCCTTATGTAGGACTAGAGTGGTTAGAGTGGTTAGATCTGCTGACACCTTTCCTCTTTTTTCCACAAAGTGGTTTAAAAGTAAGAGTTAATAATTATAAAGTAGAGACCATACCTTTGGGAGGATAAATATTCCTCATGGGTAATAGTTTTATAATGGTTGAGTGGGAGCAGGAAATGCTGTCTCCCATGTGTGGCTTTGACCACTGATTTAATAGAAATAGTATACAGTGTACCTTTATTGTAGGCTTTAAGCCGTTTATACCAAATCGGCAAGGTGCCGTTTGTAGCGAATCGGCACACCGCCGTTGTGTGCAATCGGCATGCTGCCATTTGGAGAACATTGACCTGGTCAATGTTTGCAGAGGTGTCGATCCGTTTCCTCACAGCTTAGCGAGTGGATCGGCTTCGTGCCGTTTTGAGGCGATCGGGCTAGACTTGTCCTTTGGTCACTTATTCCCGTTGACTAGGTCAATCGGTCACGATGCCGTTTCATATGTTTGACTTGGTCAAACCGGTCATGTGCCGTTTTGACTGGTCAACGGTACTTTGTGAAGGTACAATGTCCGTTATGCCCTTGTGATATACTTTTGTATTATCAGAGGCCCAACAACAAACGAGCCCGAGTGTTTACCAAGGGCTTGCCGTTTCTGGCTTGGTGCTTGATAATCGGTATGTTGCCGTTTTGATTTATTTTTGCCATTCGAAGAGTTTTTCTTCGTTCCTGCAAATAAAAAATAAATAGCAACAAAGTGAATTTTAACTTAATGCGCACCTGTGACGTGGCGCTTTAATTGCTAAGCGTTTGTAACTGTTCGTGACTTTTGAGGAGAGGACGTCTCTTCAGTTGGCGGAGATTTTGAATTTCAAAGTTCAAAAAACCCTTTGAGAGACGCGCATGTCGTTTCTCATTAAATGCCTGACAGCTTTGTTGACAATTCGCTGCTTTTCAGAACAGACCTGCCACTTGTCAGTTACCGATTGGACACATAAACGGCTAATAATTATTTCTCTTTAAAAGCAGTTTCCCTTGGAAAACCTAAATCACTCCTCATTTCTCAAACGCCGCTCTCATCTTCTTCCTCAAAAACTCTCTCTCTCTGTTCAAGCAAAAACTCTTTCTGCCATTTTCGATTTCCAGCTCTGTTCTTCAAGGATTTCCGCAACCACCGGGTATTTCTTAACCTTCTTTTATCTTTGTGTTGTTTGTGATTGAGGTTTGTGGAAAAATGGCCCCTAGACGTCCTGTTATTTCCACTGATGAGTTGCTTGAGAAAACTGCCACCAAAATTAGGACTGAGGATGAATTAAATTTGGAATTGGAGAAGTATGGGATTGAATTGCCGGTAGGGTGTAATGCCATGGTTGCTTCTCCTAATGTTAGGCTAAACAGTGCCTTGCTAGGTAACCATAGAGTTCTGTACTCTAAAATGTTTGCTTATGGCTTCCGTTTTCCCTTGAAAACTATGGTGAGGAATATGCTATTGCAGCATCTTCTTAACCCTGCCCAGATCACTCCCAATTCTTGGGCTTCGATCTATGCGTTTATCAATGTCTGTGCTCACCTCAAAATCAAAGAACCTTTGCTGCAACTGTTTAAATACTTTTTCCATTTGAGTACTAGGAGCAGTTTGGTTACTCTTCGCCCTCGCAAGGATGAGAACCTTCAGCCGTTTCTGAAGAATTTTGACAGATATGAATCTTCTGTTAAGGGATGGAGGGATCACTTCTTCATGATTTCCTGTGCAACCAAACCTGAGTGGTCACCTGGGTTCAATCCAGCAATCAATGAACTGCAATGGATAAGGACAGAAGAACCGTCTGGTCCGTTGCAAGCTCAAATCGAGATCTTGCTAACTTTTGATACGAAGTTCAATGTGCAGAAGATGGCAATGGGCTTGCCGTTGCTGGACTGTGCCGTTGATGGTGAGTTATGAGTTTTCAAAGATACTCTGCGTACTCGTTGTAACATTCTGATGCCGATTTTGTTTTTATGCAGATGGTGGACGACCGATTAGAACAGGACCGGCACCGATCCATTCTCGCATTGTTGATTCTAATGAAGAAGAAGAAGTTGGCGATAACGTGGATCGCTCTGAGGACCCCGAGGTTGATCAGCCTGCTGCCGATGAGGGAGTTTCGGCACCTTCGGTCTATAGACGAAAGAAGGTTGGCCGAGATACATTTGAGTATTTCCCCTTGGAAAACCCTGACCCGCAAATTATTGAGGCGGCGAAACGGGTTCTATTGAAAAGGAAGAGAGCTGTGGAGAAAAGGGGGAAAGCTAATGCGGCAAAACGGGCGGCTGCCGTTTCGACAGAAGATGCGGAAGATCGGCCTGGAGCCGTTTCTGAGGAAGCCAGTCCGTCTGCTGCCGTTCCTCTTCCGCCTGAACAAGCAAATCGGCCAGAAGCCTCTTCTGAGCCAATTAACCTTAATCGGACTGATGCCGATTTAGAGCGTCCTGATGCCGATCTGGCAAATGCAGCTACTGAGCCGATCGTCGGCGAGGGTCCGTCTGTTTCTCCTCCAGAGGAGCAAGTAAATGCTTCAGCAGATGTTCCTCCAACCAGTTCTTCCGGTTCTGCTCCTGTTTTTCTTCACTGGGTGGCTGGTCCTCGCTCATCCGATGCTCCATTTATTTCAGATGATCGTGCCGTTCCACCCCCATCTGATTTCAAAGGCTATCTTTCCAACAACGGTCCTGACGGCGAGGTTACTCACATTGCTAGTTTGAATAACCTTGGAGAGAGCTGCGGCCGTTCCCTTGGTTTAAAAATGCCTGCTTGCACTGACTATCGGACGGGTCACTTGATGGGTGAAATTTTTGCCAATCAAGCCGACAGGGAACGCTACAGCCGCTTGGAACTTAGCTCTCACTTTGCCGACCTGCAAAGCATTATGTACAGCGGTTTATGTGCTTCCCGATATGCTGTAGAAGTTGTGGATTCGAAGCTTGAAGAGTCCAGGGAGGCACTTCGGCAATCAACCGCTGAGAATGCTACCCTTAAGAAAGAAAAGGAGAGTCTGATGGCCGCCCATGAATCGGATAAGAAAGCTGTCATTGACGCACGCAAGAAGCTGGCCGATAATCTTCACGAAAGGGATGGCCTTTCGGCTAAGATCAGGGAAGAGCAGGTGCGGATCGGGGAGCTGTTGTCAGACAAATCGGCCCTGTGTGATTCCGTCACCAAACTTAGTGAAGATAAAGCCGCTCTGATTAATAATGTGGCCAAGCTCACTGCTGAACTGGAAGCAGCCCGTGCCGATTTGGAGACCAAAACAGTAGAGTTGGAATCAGCTAGGAGCAGTATTGCCGATAAGGACGCTGAACTGGAGAAAGTTCCAGGCAAGATCGGCTGGTGGCGACAGAAGACAAAGGACATCATGATTGACAGTTATATGGAATTCTATGGGGAGATTAACTTTGATGCCACGAAGATCGGCTTATATGTTAACTCCTTGGAAAGAGAAGCTGAGGCAAAGGAGTATCAATCCTCTTCAGAAGATGAACCATAGAACTGTCTTTGTTTACACCTTGTCTTTCCCTGTTATGCTGATTATTGCCGTTTTGGCACATTTTGTAATGAACAATTATCATTCGGAATATATATAATTTTGCAATTTTTAGTAATTGCTAATGTTTAATGATTTCTGTTATATATATATATCATACTCCAGAAAAAATAAACAAAGATAGAACAATTGAAATTGAACTTATCTCTTTTTGTTTAGCAGAATCGGGTGCTTGCCGTTCTGTTATGGCCGTTTTGAGGTTTGCAACCGTTTTGACTTCTTTGTCGATTTGGCACTGGGCCGTTTTGACAATATTGCCGATTGATAAGGCAGAAGATGTCTTTAAAAATTTGCCGCTTGAAACGGACCTTGTAGCTTTGCCGTTTTGGAGCGGACTTTGTAATTTTGCTGTCTGTCTGATCAGCAGGACCAAAATGGTCTTTTAAGAAAATATGATGACAATATATGCCTCAATAGCGATATATGCCTCAATAGCGATATATGCCTCAATAACGATATATGCCCTGATGACGATATAAGTCTTGATGACTCTATATGCCTCGATGACAATATATGTATCGTTGGCGATATATGTATCGTTGGCGATATATGTATCGTTGGCCATATATGTATCGTTAGCGATATATGTATCCTGGTAGCGATTCGAACCAATCGGGCTGGAGCCGATTTGGTTGTCAGCGTCCCCAGGCAGCGCCTTAGGTAGCCCTGGTAGCGATTTGAACCAATCGGGCTGGAGCCGATTTGGTTGTCGGCGTCCCCAGGCAGCGCCTTAGGTAGCCCTGGTAGCGATTTGAACCAATCGGGCTGGTGCCGATTTGGTTGTCGGCGTCCCCAGGCAGCGTCTTAGGTAGCCCTGGTAGCGATTTGAACCAATCGGGCTGGTGCCGATTTGGTTGTCGGCGTCCCCAGGCAGCGCCTTAGGTAGCCCTGGTAGAAATGATGTCGCCAATTCTTGGATTTTGGTAACGTGGTTCGAATTAGAATAATCTACATCCACGATTCTTAAGTTTTGGTAACGTGGTTCAGCTTAACCTACATCCACGGTTGGATTTTGGTAACGTGGTTCAGCTTAACCTACATCCACGGTTGTTTTAATATTTGTTTTCTCAAGATCTGCAATCATATGAGAAACAATACTTGCGAATATATATTTTTCATTGTTTTGAAATATTTGATAATTCATGTTATACATAATATTCCAGAAACAATTAACAAAGACAAAACAAATTGGACTTATCTCTGTTTTGACCGTTTGGCCAGATGCCGTTTTGAGAAAACCGTTTGAGGTTTGCACACAATCGACACTAGGTCGTTTTGCAAATATTGCCGTTTTGCCCTCTGATCTGGACGACGGCATTGCAGAGAAATCGGTTGACCGATTTGCATATCGGTTTCATGCCGTTTGCTTCTTTTCTAAACTTTGGAGATCGGGTTCCTCCCGTTTCCTCCTTCGGTAGTCTGCTTCTTCCATTCTGGAGTATTTTTCTACCTCAATCCGCAAAAGATCCAAGGTTTTAGGAGTGTTTGCAATCAGAGCATTCTCCAACTCTCTGTATTTACAATTTCTTTTCAGCGCCTCTGCTGCAAGATTGGGTGCTACATCAGGAAGAGTTGCTAGTTCTGTGTTAAATCTAGCCACGTATGCAGCCAACGATTCTCCTGACTGTCGCATCATGTCAAACAGAACTGCTGAAGATTTCTCCGTCGGTATACATGAGCTGAATCGGCTTCTGAATGCTTTTTCTAGTTGCTCGAAACAGTCAATGGATCCGGCCGGTAACTTTTCAAACCAAGTGTTGGCTATCCCTTTAAGGGTTATTACAAATATTTGGCACAAAGCCTCATCCTTTCTAGTAAAAAACTTAACATGTTTCTTTACTAAACTCACATGAACCGTCGGATCTGTTGTCCCATGGTAGTGATCGGATGGTAGCTTGACATGCCTGCTCACTTGATGTTTCCGAACCCGAAGGGTTAACGGATTTCTTGGATCATCGTCCTGTTCTTCGTGATCTGGTTGCTGAACAGACCGTTTAAACAGATCTGGATTATCTCTATCATGATCTCTCTTTGGTTGGTGTGGAGTCACCGATCTCTCTCTGCTTCTCCTTTTCTCGGATCTACTTTGAGGTGATTGTTCATGGCTCCTTCTTGCGCTGCGTTGAGCTATTTGGTTGACAAATTCTTCTATGTCTTCCCCTCTGGGTAGATCTGCACTTTGATGGCCTGGTGGTGGCTCCAAAGATGATTCTACTGCCTGTTGATTGTAGATCCGTTGAGGAACAACTGGCTGGTTGACTGGTGGAGGAACTCCTCCTATGAACGTTTGCATCATCACGTTCATCCTTTGGTGTAGGGCAGCAAACTCGAGCATGATTGCTTGTTCGATGACCTCTGAGGTTGCACCTAGTTGAGGAGCGCCCAGAAATGGAATTTCTGGAATTTCTGGAAAAATAGGTCGTTGAGCTGTGGTGTTTAGTCCCACATGAGGAGATGAAGTTTGCATCGGTGGTGATCCACGTTGATCAGCAGCAGCACCAGCAGGTTGATTTGATTGAAAATTTTGATTGGATGTCATTTTTGGAAATGAAAACCCCAAATTATTGAGAAGGAAGAGCTTTGAATCTCAAGGCTTGCTCACTTGAAACTTCAAAAGCTCTCAATGAAAGCACCATTTGATAATCCAAAGATGGATAGGAGGGCTTTTCTGTCAAATGGCACGCCGGACTGTGGTGGTTGGAGTCCTCGAGTCACCTGCAAAGCACCGGAAGTGTGTTCCGGCGTAGAAGCTCCAATGCCAAAGTCAGTATGGGTTCTAAGTGCAGGGGTCAAGTGTATATCGGAACAGTGTCTGTCTCTTTTTTGGAGCTCCAGACCTGTCCTTCCTCTCTTTCCCTCTAGTCCTTATGTAGGACTAGAGTGGTTAGAGTGGTTAGATCTGCTGACACCTTTCCTCTTTTTTCCACAAAGTGGTTTAAAAGTAAGAGTTAATAATTATAAAGTAGAGACCATACCTTTGGGAGGATAAATATTCCTCATGGGTAATAGTTTTATAATGGTTGAGTGGGAGCAGGAAATGTTGTCTCCCATGTGTGGCTTTGACCACTGATTTAATAGAAATAGTATACAGTGTACCTTTATTGTAGGCTTTAAGCCGTTTATACCAAATCGGCAAGGTGCCGTTTGTAGCGAATCGGCACACCGCCGTTGTGTGGAATCGGCATGCTGCCGTTTGGAGAACATTGACCTGGTCAATGTTTGCAGAGGTGTCGATCCGTTTCCTCACAGCTTAGCGAGTGGATCGGCTTCGTGCCGTTTTGAGGCGATCGGGCTAGACTTGTCCTTTGGTCACTTATTCCCGTTGACTAGGTCAATCGGTCACGATGCCGTTTCATATGTTTGACTTGGTCAAACCGGTCATGTGCCATTTTGACTGGTCAACGGTACTTTGTGAAGGTACAATGTCCGTTATGCCCTTGTGATATACTTTTGTATTATCAGTATGCTTTTTGTCTTCTTTGTTTATACTCAATCCATAATTATCATAATCGAACCGGATAGCGAACCGAAAATAAAAATTTAGTAGTTCTACCGGATTGACCCATTGGATCGTTTTAAACCGTTCACATATCGAACCGTTTAGTCTTAGATAATTGAACTGGTCGATTTTTATACTTTGATGGGTCGGCTCATGCCTGTAATGGGCCGACCCATCCATATTCTTATTTTAAAAATAAATAAAAAATCCTCAAAACGATGTCGTTTCATTTTCCTGAAACGACGTCATTTTGACGCGACATTGACCCCAGACGGGTCGATCGGTTTTTTCCGGTTCATATGCAGGTCCGGTCACTGAACCAAACCGAAAACCCGAAGGTTTTTTAGTCCGACCGTCGGGTCGAGCCGATTTTTATAACTATGCTTCAAACGTTAAATTACCATAACTTTTGATCCAATTGTTGGATCAAGTATAACTTTAATGAGCACATATTCCTAACAAAATTTAGTAAGTATCAACCGCTCAAATTGGGCAAGTAATCTTTAGATGATCTCAAAATTGGGTCTATGAAGTATTATACTCTGTTCCCTTGTTTATTTCAAACCAAATATTATTTATTCTTAGTTCTCTTATTATTTAGGTTACACACTGTGTCACTATATTTATTAAGAGCATGCTTGGCTCCCTTTGTATTGTGTTGATGATGTGCTGTGAAATGTAGTAAGTAAGTTGTTTGGTTAGAAACTACTGTGATATGTTGTGAATTGTTTTAATTAAAATGAAATAATTTTTAGAAGTCATTAGTTTGTTAAATTTTTTAATCCAAATGTTGTTATATACTAATTTATAACATTAAAATTATAAATACATAAGTTTTATCTATTTAAAAAATAAGTATTATGTACTAATATATATTTTTAAAGTAAGTTACTACATCTTATGTTAATATTTTAAATAAATTTGTATTTAAAATAAATATATTCTTATTTTTTAATACAAATAAGCAGTCATCTATTTTTAAAAGTATGTCTTCCCATACTTTTAAAATGAAATTAAATTATAACTAAATAAAAAAAATCTATTTTTTTTAAAAAATTAAGTAGCTAAAAATAGGCATACTAACCAAACACCCTAATGTTATTTTTACCTGCCTAATTTTAAAGCAAAACAACTAAAAACGGAGGTCAAAAAGGCCCTAAATACCAAGTTGATTTTTATACTCCACTAATCAACTTCAAAATTAATATTACTTACTAAAATAAATAAAAATTCACATTACTTTTTAAAAAAAATGAGTGTAAGTTTAGTCGGGCTAATATGGGCATAAGAAATAAAGGACATCGGAGTTAAATAAATAATTCTAATCATTGTGAAAATGATTCCCGAAGACAATCCAAGCTTTTATTTTAATGGATCGACTTTGCTTTCAATGAATGGTTATTTTAATCACCATAGGACAAAGTCGTGAACAAGTTTTGTCAATGCTTCGAGTTGTACTGCCTGGCATGATTTGTAAATATTGAAAGAATATATTTTTACTATGCAGATTCCGGCGTAAAGAAGAACAAAAATCACGAGGATGTAGAACAAATATTATTTTATCTTGAAACACCAAGTAAAAAATTTCTGGAACGTGGCGAGGACGAGGCTTTTTTGGTATTAATTTATTTAGTTTGAAAGTTAATTAGCTTAGTTTAGTCTAGATTAGCAGTTTTAGTATTCTGTAAATTAGTATTACGATACTTTATGTTCATGGGAGAATAATGCTCTACGTTTTACTACGTGTAGTAATAAGAACTCAATGATCTTTAAAGGAATTTCGTTAAAATATTTTTTTTGAATATTTCGCAATTTTTTCGTAATATATTTTTTGTCATTAAATTTCAAAAAATGATAATTCTCTCACGATAATTTCTCCAATATTTTAGGGATTGCGAACACTTTACAACCAACATCGGTCATCCTCACGTCATCTTTTTCCCCCATTCTACAGGAGTAACCAAAATAATAATAATAATATGAGAATTTTGTAATTCGAGTAAAAAATGTACCTAAAAATAGCTATTTTGTACAACGGAGGACCATTCTATGTTCGTAGTATATGGTTAGGATTTAGGAATTTAGAAATTTAGTCACCTTCAATCAATATTTGTAATTATATATAAAAAAAATAAGAATTGGGTAAAGCATCCCTTTCCTGAATTTACTTGAAAGCCCAAAAGGGTAAAAAGAGAAGAGCCCTTTTTTCCCCAAAATGGCTAACATGGTGAAGTAAGGGGATTTGCAACATTAAGTGGATTTAATCTGAAATGGGAACATGCTATTTATTTTTGAGAAAATTCTTTCAACTTAACGATTAGACTTTCCTGCAAAGATCAGGATTTGGAAGAGTTTCCTAAAAAAGCACAAAGCCCCTGTTTAGTGTTTTCTCTCAAATTAGACACAAAACTTATAATCGATATTAATAACAATAACGTTTATGTGATTTATTTTTTCCCTAGGCATTTTAGGTAATCCCTCTTGCTCTAATATTTGGAGTAAATTCTATCTCAAAATATCTGTCATTTTAGAAAATTATGAAAGTATTACTTATTTTTTCAAAGTACTCTATCTCTATATCGTTATCAGCCGTACTAAACTGGAGTAGTATTTAAACAGATACATAAACCTTAAACGAAAGGTATTGTGAACTTGAGAGAATATTTTGTTTCGAATTTGTGAGTTTTATATGATTTTACCGTGTAATAAATTACCGAGTTTAAAAGTAATTTAACACTTTATAGTTGGTTTTGAAAGTTCTCAAATATTTCTTATTTATAGGAAAGAAAACAAAAAGCTTTCATAGCTTGTGTTAATTTTTCTTTCTTTCTACTGTAATGAAAAGATTTAATTGATTTTTTCATGATCTAGAATTCTAGATTTCGCTACCTTAAGTTAGAAGCATGGGTTATTGTCAATTTTTGTTTTCTCCTTAATATAGTATGTAAAAGAAGAAATTGGAAAACCCCACCATCATTACAAAAGACATTTAATCCTAAAAAATAAATGAATAATCTGATGAGACGTATGCATATTTGCAGATCATTAATAATTCAATTTCTTCCCTCCAACTTAAAATTAACCCAATTTGTCTGAGTTTTTTTTTTAATAAACGAAGATAAGATTCGAATTTGAATTTGAATTCCTACTAATATTTTTATCACCAATGAGATAGCCAATAAATTACATATTTATCGACGGTTTGAGTACTTGGCTTGTAGGTTTTATTAAAAGAAAAACAAACAAATAAATAAAAAGGAAATAGATTACAAACCACTTGGAGAAAAAGAAAAAAAAGGAAAAGGAAAATTGAGAGAGGACTTTTAGCATCAAATTGACTGTGACTTATCTGCGAGGAAGAGTACCTTTTATATTAATTCAACTCCCTTTCCGATAAGCTGCTACTTCATTTTCTTCGTCTCCCTTTCAACTCTCTCCCTCTCTGCCTCTCTTCTTACATCCTTTTATCTCTACCATATCCCACTACTACTCAAAATCTGTTCTTTTCAGTGCTGCTCATTGCTGACATTTTTTCACCTAGGATTCAACAAACTTTGCTGTTTAAGGAAAAACAAAAAGAACTAAACTAAAATATAATATACCCAGGTCATCCATTCTTTCTTGCTCCAAATGGGGAGGCACTCTTGTTGCTACAAGCAGAAGCTAAGGAAAGGGCTTTGGTCACCTGAGGAAGATGAAAAACTTCTCAGGCATATCACCAAGTATGGCCATGGCTGTTGGAGCTCTGTCCCAAAACAAGCTGGTAATTTTCAATCCCCCGGTTTCTTTCCTCTGCTTTGAACTCAACAATGTCCAATCGAAAAATGGTTTTTTTTTATTTTAATTGGAGTCTTGAGAATGGTGCATACCATTCTGGAAGAATCTTTCCTTTTGGGTCCGATAGTGTTCGAATGAGGAGTCCGAAAAAGAAATGGGGTTTCTCAAGAGTTCAAGTTCTTGAATTTGTTTGTTTTTTTTTCCAGGTTTGCAAAGATGTGGGAAAAGCTGCAGATTGAGGTGGATTAACTACTTGAGGCCTGATTTGAAGAGAGGCACATTCTCTCAACATGAAGAGGATCTTATTATTGAACTTCATTCTGTTCTTGGAAACAGGTATATTTTCTTCATTAATTTAATTGCCCTGTTTTTATTCTTGAAATTAAGTAATTCTCATTTACAGTTTTTAATCCCATCTTTTCTTTTCTAGATGGTCTCAAATTGCAGCACAATTGCCTGGAAGAACAGACAATGAGATCAAGAACCTATGGAATTCTTGCCTAAAGAAGAAACTCAGGCAGAGAGGCATTGACCCTGTCACCCATAAACCTCTTTCTGAGATTGAAACTAGCCAAGAAGACAAGAACACAACAACCTCTTCTGCACAAGATAAACAACAATCTGAAGTTGAAAATTCCAAGCCAATTAGAGAAAGTAGCAGTCCACAAGAAAAAACAAGAACAACAACACAGCAGGATTTTCATCAGTTGGAATCCGCCAAGAACAAGGACTCATCATCTTTCTTGGACAGATTTTCAGCTCACCAATCTGAATTTGAGGGGCATTTGCATTTCCCTCTCCAACAACTGAATGCCAGGCTCACACCAACAACCTCAATTCCTTCTCTTTGGTTCAACCAAACAGGCAGCAAAACCCCTTTCGCGGCCGCGAATTCTTCGGATTACTCTTCCTCCATTCTTCCTCCTCGTCCTGTAACAAGCTCATTCCTTTCTACTACTTCTATGGGGTACAACAACAAGCCCACTCCAATCTCTATCCCCGCTGACAATTCTTCATCACCTTTCTTTGAAAACACAATGTTTTCTTGGGGATTAGGAGATTGCAGCAGCTCATCAGAAAGAGACGCTCAAAACAATCTCCAAATTGGAAACCACCACCACCAAAATGAGCAGGAAATAGTAAAATGGGCGCCAGAGTATCTTCATCACAATCCAATTCTAATCTTGCAGAATCAAAACCAACAATCTTTATACAACATTGGGATAAAATCGGAAGCGGCTCATCTTGCAACCGCAGATAATTCAAGTGCCATGTGGCCTCAAAATCAGCAGCAGCAGCAGCAGCAACAAGATTTACAACATTCTGATATAGGTCCTAAGGACATCCACAGACTTACAGCAGCCTATGGGTATATTTAGTTCTACTATTCAGTCTCCTTGGCTGCCTTCTCTACCCTTTTCGTTCTTTCTTTATTACCAGGTGTGTTGCTCAGATTTTAAATTTCCTATAATTTTCTCTCTCTTGTACATATGTCTGATACAAAAATCATTTCTCATTTTCTTGTTTTGGTATATTAATTTATGAGCAAGGAAAAAACAAATCTTTCTTACTTTAGTAGCTACCTCTTTTTTTTCCACTTCTTGGGTGTGGGGTAGAAAGAAAACCGAGAATAAGGTATGTTCCATTGTATTTTCCTCCCATTTGTCTCAATTCACATGCATTGTAAACAATTCAAAAAGAATGAAGATTTTTTTTGGAATGAAGAAAAAAGTGTCATGCATTCGAGTTGTTGACATCTCTCTAATTTCTTTGAAAATTGTATGCCCACCGTCTTTTCAAAGTAGCAGTAACTAAAAAGTAAAAAATAAAAGGTAAAAAAATCACTACTAGGGTAGTAAATTGTTATTGTTTTTGTAGTATATAGGTTTCTCGCATCGATCTAACTCGATTCATCAATGAGTGTTTTTTTCTCCTGATTTGATTCACATTCTAAACACAAATAGGTTTCTCTAAATTAATTGTATGATAAATTTTTAAAATTAAACCGACCTTTTTTAGTGAATGATTTTTTCCCAGTTAAGGATTGAATTGGGTTGCCTGTCATTGTCTTTAGGAGGCAGGAGATACTAATCACTTCAATTACAGCCTTTAATGACTTTTTTTAATATGACTTTAATTTTTAGTTGATTTGGAGAAAAATGAATGAGCTGCAACTAATTCTATGGTTACTATAATTAGCTACCTTTTCATTAAAACAAACACAACACCTGCAAATTGCAATACTTCTCCCTCCATTCCTTCCTTCAATTGCAAGACTCAAATCAGCTATCACTCACACCCTCCTCACCTTAAATTTCTCAAGATACATAAAGTACGCACTTACACGCGCGCAAGTACAGACGCGCGCGCATACGCACGTAAACGCGCGCAGGTACAGACACACGCGCACACGTACACAAATTGGCATTTTCTGGTCCGTACAAGGGGAAAATGACTTACAATGTAACGAGGACCATGTATAAGGGTACCCTAGAGTCTTTAGGACAAGTAACATTATTTTGAGAGATATTTAGAGGAAGAAACTTCCAAATAAAAGGAGGAGATTGGTCAGTTGTATGATAGGTGTGTGAAGAAATATATCACAAATGAGGCAAACAAATCATTCCCATCCACTTGTCAACATCTTGGAAGTGTCTTTTTGCCATATTTCTCATGAAAATGATGATCTACTAGACTGCTCCTGTTCTTAAACTTATGGGACAATTGTCTTGGGTAGCTAGTATAGGTAAAAACAGTGCTTCAGATTTGAGGAACAGAACCAGGTCAGTTGAAGCTTTCACCGCTGTTAAAATTAGGTGGACTAAAATTTCAAATTTGAGAAAACTTTTTGCTGTGATTTTTTATTTACAGTAGTTGTTTGACAGTGATATATATATATTAGTGCAATGATTATATTTTTATGTTTTCGAGTACTCTCTCTTCTGACTCTTCACATTCGTGTATAATCACATCATGAAAAGAGTGGCTTTTCTGACATAGTTTTACCCATTCGTGTATATTTAAAATTTTATTTATTTTTTTGGATTTGTAAAATAAATTTGTATGGAAGGAGCAGGAGTGACCGACACAGGAAAATAATTAAATAATTAAATTCCTCTGGAAGGGTATGGTATCTTTAAGCGCAGGCCCGCATACAACGCCACCGATGCCTTATGGCCCAAAATTTATATTTAATTATATTTCTGAACTGGCATTATTGGGCCTTTTTGTTTCATTCTTGAATTCTTTAAAGTTTGAATAATCCACTCTTAAAATTAAATGTTAATAAAAATAAAAAAGAAGAAGAAGAAGTGAACAATCCTCACTCATGGACCAATTCTTATGTTTCTACAATTAAAAAGGATTCCTCCTATTAATTCACACCTCACAGTGTTAAAGTCTGAAAATCGGTTTAAATAGTACTTTAGAGATTTTAAAACAACAGCTACTTTAAAACTCGATCACGGAACAATAAAATATCAGCGTGAGTCCTAAACCAACTATGTTGCATCCACTTTTGGGGGAAAAATTCTAAGATTGTAATTTTTTTTATTTAGAAAATAAAAAGCATATATTATAATTTATATCACTAAATAAAAACATGCAAATAATATTTAAATGACTAAATTATGAAAGGAATATGCGAGTCAAATAAAGAGCACAATAATTTGAAAATATATATTAATTTAAAGAGAAATGTAGCAGTATTTGATTTGACTTCTTCATCACAGGAATTTCTTGTACGTCCTCACCTGTACCTGTTCTCTAGCCCGCTCGATCGACCGAGACGTAACGTGGGTGATGAAAATCATTAGCTTGTTTTCTTCTTCTTTCTTTTTTCTCGCATATTATTTTTAAGGGTAGTAAACGTTGAATTTTCAACTTATTTTCCTTTCTTCTCTTTAATTCATCATTCTAATTGCAAACTGAGTAAAAAAATCAGTGTGAAAAAAAAGGCCCTAAATAAAATCAATAAATTAGGGTTGAAAATTTGAGAGAGGAAATATTAGTACGAATCTTTGCTCTGCTTCCCAAAAGTAAATATTTGTTTTCTTCTCTCATGCTAACAATTTTTATATGAAATTAAATTATTTATTTTATATGTTGTTTATAAATTATTTTTGGTCATTTAAAATAGATAATATAATTTAATAGGATTTAAATATTGTTCTAAGATAATATAACCGACCATATATATTATTAAGTATACTAATAATAATTATTAATAGATAATGTAGCTTAATAGTATTTAAATATTGTTCTAAAGTATTATAATCAACCATATAAATTGTTAAGCATATTAATAATAATTATTAATTATAAAGTGATTTTACTATTTTTCTTGCTTGATCTTTTTGATCAGGGGCTCATACTCGTATAATTCATCAAATTTCTTGTTCTTGAGTCTTGTTCCTTTCCTTGCCTCTTTTTTTGCCCTCAGCTTCAATATGTTCATCAATGAGTTTAAATCTTATATCCCTCATCGTTTGTGTTTTCTTCTCCTCTTCAATGTCTTCGTCAATGAGTATCGGTGTGGGCAAATTAATTACTTCCTCATCATATTTTTTGTCTCTTTTCTTTTTCGTCTTGGCTGATTTTTTCGCTTGCTCTTGATCATCTTCTTCTTTGATTTTCTTGATTCGCCTCCTTTTTCTCCATCTTGTTGTTCTTGCTTTCATCTTTGTCGTATTGTTCATTTTTTTCCAGTTGCATTATTCATTCAAAGTTTATTTTGTTGGCTCTTTTTCTAAACTACCGATAATAACTCCTCGTCTTCATTATTTTGTTCTTTAGTTGGTGTCCTCTTTTTAGTCGCAAGAACCACTTCAACGATAAATATATTCCTCTGTCGTTCGCTCTCCATTTTTCGGTGACCTTGACTAAGAAATGAAATTCCTTGTCCTTGCAAGCTATCATTTTTCTATAGCGTGACGACTTCTTTTTTTCTTGTTACATTGAGAATAATATTAGTATTTTTTCTGTATTAAAATTAATTTAGTACCACTATTCCCAAAAAAATTACCTTGTCGTCAATTGATTTTTTGTATTTCTTGATGTCACAACCTATTAGTGTTTCTGTCTCATAAAAAAAGAACAATTGTTGTTTCATTCTCACCGTCATTAACTTGTAATCTCATCATGTACCTGGAATTGTAAATGGGGTCTTAGTCATATTGATTTATGTTTAAAATAATTAAATTTTCAAGTTGTTAGGAATTACCTTGCAATTGCTTCAATGCAATTTTTACACCTGTCACATATTGCTTGACCCTCCCTCACCTTGTTAGATACTTTTTCCCCCATTTTTTACATGATTCATACCAAGGTTGTCTTTTATTGATCACTTCGATAATAGTTGTTGTTAAGATGTAGAAAGACTGCAAAGTAATAATAAGAATTAATGTTAGTTTTTTCATTTATGCTCATAACTAATTATTTTGATTTATGGTTGGTACCTGTTGTTTTGATAATGCAATTTTGTTAGCAATTTATTCTACAGTTGCTTTACTCGCATTGTCCATTCTCTTTGAAGGTGATTTGATTATCTTTTGGTTATCTTCATAAATATTTAATTTGTAAGATTAAATGGAAAAAAAATAATAACTTAAGCAATGGATAATGATAAAATAATATCTTATATTATACTATTTCATATATATATATATGAAATATAGTTGAGTTTGTCAGAATAAGTTCAATGTCGAGGTTAATATTCGAGTAATTTGGATTTGGTTTCTTAGCAACTCCATTGATAATAACATATATGCATCCTTTTTCTAAGGTATCTTTGAGATTTTGCACCGCTTGCTTGAAAATCATTGCTTGAACTTTTGTTCCCTGATATAAAACATATAATTTAATATTATAAATAATATTAAATATTCAGTAAAGAGAAAAATAATTATTAATATAATGCTTTAATTAATACGTCATGATCTACTAAGATTAGTCCTAATTTTTTTTAGGTGCCCATTTTATCCTTGTAGTTTTCGACTTGACCTTCTCGGATGATCAAAAGTTGCGAACGAAATTCAGTTTGTTGATCTTCAAGGTCTCTTATATATGTGCATATTTTTTTCTTTTTGGGATACTTACATATTTTCGCTCGTTCTTGTCATATATACACGCATATTCTTACCATTGTCGGATTTCATTTGCCTCATATGTTATAGGATCGATCATCACTATTGTCGGATTTCATTTGCCTCATATGTTATAGGATCGATCATCACTATTGTCGTTCTTGTAGTTGATACTTGTAAAATTCCTGATTAGAGCAATTGTATATATGTCGTGTTATGTGCATATTTATTATTAGATAAAAATTGACTCGAAACTATATTTTGTAGACTTACCTTGATATTGTGATGCCATTTCGTTAGATAAAGCAATGATAGGCTTTTCCTTTTTTATTTCATAAAGGGCTTCTACTTCCTTTTCAGCTAAGTCTTCCCACAAAATCAATTTCAACTCTTCACCTCTAATTTTAAAATTTTAAGTATTGTTATAGACAATTCCAATTATTTGATTTTATATATAGGGAAAACTATAATTGAACATTAGCAAATAAATATATTACCTTTTGTCCATTAATAGAATTTCTCGAAATTTGCCATTGAATGGTTTTGCGCTAATGACGAAACCAATAATATATGTCATTAAAAATAATTAAAATTAGAATAGGAATATAATTAATTAATATTATTAAAAAAATTGTCAATTTAAAATAATGATTACAACGTTTTTTTAAATTTAATTGTTTGCCGATTTGTTTGCTTTGGTCACAATGAGGAAGATCTTGAAAGTTCATGAATTCATATTTAATAATGTCAAGGGGGATAGGGATTAATGATTCTTGCACCATGGTTGAGTTTGTCAGAATGAGTTCAATGTCGAGGTTAATATTCGAGTAATTTGGATTTGGTTTCTTGGCAACTTTATTGGTAATAACATATATGTATCCTTTTTCTAAGGTATCCTTGAGATTTTGCATCGCTTGCTTGAAAATCATTGCTTGAACTTTTGTTCCCTGATATAATACATATAATTTAATATTATAAATAATATTAAATATTCAGTAAAGGGAAAAATAATTATTAATGTAATGCTTTAATTAATACCTCACGATCTACTAAGATTAGTCCTAATTTTTTTGAGGTGCCCATTTTATCCTTGTAGTTTTCGACTTGACTTTCTCGGATGACCAAAAGTTCCGGACGAAATTCAGTTTGTTGATCTTCAAAGTCTTTTATATATGTGCATATTTTTTTCTTTTTGGGATACTTGCATATTTTCGCTCGTTCTTGTCATCTAAAGAGAAAAAAAAATGTTTCCAAAACTAAAAAAAGGAATTATTAAAGCAAGAGAATTCTAGTTTTTTAAAATTTAATTCAAACCGAAATAAAATTTAACATGTAAATAACACTCAACTTTGTGTTATTTAGTTTGCCGAATTGGTGATGTGGTAGGTTAATTGTGTAATGAGGATAATTAATTAATTGATAATTTTTGGCAAAAAGGTTGTGGATGAGGTAGGATGTACGTAGGTTAAACCAATCGATTCAAGTTTTTAGTTAATGAACAATTTTAGGGAAAGAAAGATCAATAAATTGTATAGGTTATAATGGACAAAAAATAGTAAATTGTTGGATAGAGATAAATTACATTTACAAGCCGATTGTAGTTTTTAATTAATTGACAATTAATGGACAAATTTTGGCAAAATATATCAGTAAATTAGAATTATTAAAAATTAAGGGTGTAATAAATTTTTGAAAGAAAAATTAAAAGTATGATAAACTTTTAAAAAATAAGATACTTCGTACTTTTTTATAGTATTGATTCTTGCATGACTAGTGCTGTCACTTTAGTTCAATCAATAGCAAGTAAACTTGCAAGCACCAAGAGGCAAATTAGTCCCCTTCTTAAAAACATACAGAAAGCATTAAGAAAAGACAAATTATTCAATAAAAACCTCAGGGCTTGTAAAAAAAGGGAAAAAAATACAAAAAAAAAAACCTCACATCTAAAATGTCATTTATAATTAAATAATTTGAGTTAGGACTGGCCCAAACTGAAACTAAATTTATCATTAAATTCTCCCAAACCCAAAGGCACTAATTAAGCTTGTTCTAGGATTAGAGTTAATAGGTATGTCATATGGTATGTGTTAGTGAGAATGATAATTTACAGGGTGAAACTTTTTCTTTTTAAAATTTACAAGAGGTGGTGAAACTCGAATCCGAAACTCTACTAATATTTTGTCATCATTTAACGATCAATGAGCAAAATATCGAGTGAAAAACTACATATTTTAAAATAGGGATACCAGTGGAATACACAAGTTATTCGTTTAAGAAAAAAAGGACCCTTTTTGCGAGTCAAGAAATGGAGCAGCCCAAAAGAAAATCAAACTACCGGCCCAATCATGGAAATGGAGCCCAATAACTCCTGATGCTAGTTTTGACTTTTGATGTGTCTAAGGCCATGTTTGGTACAGTGCAATCAAGGACAGCAAATTATATTTTCTATGATATTTTGATCCTCTAATCTTATAGAATTCTCTCAAAATGCCTACTGTTTAAAACTTTATAGCAATGATACACTTGCCAGTAATACCAATATTTCGTAACGGTAATGGTATTTACTCAACAACAAAAAAAGGTAATGCTAATGGTACAGTGTCGCTTCCAAAAAATTATAGAAAATTGCAAGTGTTACTTTAGACACACACATATATTTTGTAACCTTTTTTTTTTCTTAGATATCTTTTCAACTGAAACTAATCTCGTTCGAGCATGTCTTTAAAGGGAGTGATTCTCTAGATATAATTTTTCTTTATTTTCAAAACTCAAACTTAGTTTGGATGAACAAATCACCTATCCTTTAGCTTGCACAAAAACAGATTGTACCTTCTGGAATGTTACCTTGTTGGGCTTTGGGCTTTGCTAATGTCAGTTATTTGCACGTTGTGGGCTTAGTGTGCATGTTTTACCTCGCTGTAGCCACATTCTCCCTCTCACATTCCAATTCAATCTTGTTTCTTCTTCCAAATTTTAAGGGGTGAGTCATATAGTTAATTATTATTAAACTCATTATGGCTGAATTATAATTAATTTTATTAGTCGATTTATAAAGGGATAAAATACACATAATAAAAAGTTTTTCCTTTTATTTTTTAGATTTTAAACGTGAAAATCAACGGATAGGTCACTACCAATTGAACTAAGAACAGTCAGAAAAATCTGTATCTACTTTTTCCAATTCGTTAGTCTCTCTCTTTACTCTTTTTGGTTATATTAAATTGGTGTTGTTACTAGTGCTTTTCATGACCTCTTTAAGGAATTGATTTGATTTGCCAATTTATTATAAAAACTACAGAAAGATAATTCAGATCAAAGACTAGGTCTCTCGCACCGAAATTTCTTCCCCATTTAGGGGACACGAGGCCCAATTTAGTTGCAAGACACCAAACATAAATATCTAATGGTCACCAAATCCAACTACTTAGTTAATGCCTATACATAACTACCAATCTGGACACGTTGTGAGTTTGAGTTTTATTGGATTCTTTTTATGAACCTATAAATCTATGAAGGTTTTTTTATACGAGCTAAGGTGAAACTCAAACCTGAATTCGAATTTTTACTATATAATATATTTGACGTCAGTAAGATAACTAATAAGATACATGTTAATTGGTTAATTATTAACAATTTAATCGATTCTTTTTACGAATATAGAAAGTAAAATAATCACATGTGCATGATGAAAAGTCTTTTATAAACACAAAAATTAAATTAATTATTCAATTTTAATTTAATTTTTCTTATGAAAATAATTATATTAAAATTTAATAAGATTTTTTTTACGAAAGGTGGGACTAATTAAGTAAACAGATATTATAAAAAAAACAGAACGCAAATGTTAGCTAGCAGTTTTGTCTTTTAGGAGAAAGAAATTACTGTTTCTCCATCTCTTTCAATTACTAAAGCCATTGTAATTAATTTGTAGCCAAACAAAAGACACCTTGCCTCTCATTAGTCATTTACACGATCTTCTCTACCGTCCTACTTTTTCTCAAACTTTCATCTTTTATATTAATAATCTATTATCTTTGCCTAGGAAAAAACTATATTATCTTTATCACCAAAAAACGTGTGTGTAACGTGTGGGTCAAATTTGAAATTCCTCAGAGCAAAACAAAACGAGGGTCAAGTGAGAATTTTATCTTTTTAATTTTCTTTTTACAATATATATACTCGTAACAATACAAACAGAAGTGCAAACAGCGGAGGCACTGCCGCTAAGGGAAGTTATAACACAGGCTCGCCAATGAGGGTGTGACAAGATTATAGTTGAGTCTGATTGTTTGCAGAACATCCTAGCCCTAACCAATGGAGATTTCCCATTAAACTATGCGGGATTGATGCCGGAGGAGGTGGCACGCCTGGCTTCTACTTTCCATAGCTACTCTTTTACGCATACAAAACGGTTCACGAATATTTAAGCGCATGAGTTAGGCCAAATGGTTTTGATTTCTGGTTTAGGAAATGTATGGTTAGGGGAATGCCCGAGGCGATGATATAAAATAATCCAATTATATTACAAATTATTTATCCATCGTAAAGGTGTTAATGAATTATCCATCATAATTCATAAGAAAACTAAAAGTATTCTCATGAATAATATTATACGAAAATAATATATATATTACTTTCGTTTAGTTTTGTGGTTTAAGCTACTGAGTCAGTTTGTCGTTTCGATTGATAGATCGATTAGTTTGGGGTTAGCTTATAGCTCTCTAATGTTTGCCTTTTATATCAGCCTTGATATTTCTTGATCAGTACATGCCTTGTGTCGCTGTAATAAAATTTTATAAGTTTATAAAAAAATGAATTAATGTTCTTTTATTTATAGAGTGAGCGTCAAGCCTCTCACTTCAGTCGTAACTTTGATGGGTGTTGAAATCGTCAAAAATAAATTTAACTTATCATTAATTATAAAGATTTACAAATAATAGTAAAAGGTTCGATCCACAGAGAATGAGTAGGCTTAAAATAAGATGAAGAACACATGAAAACAAATAAGTAAATAAATGGGGGGTTTATAATAACTAATTGATAAAACATAATGCAATCAAAATAATAAACAAACAAATGATAAATAAAATCAGATGATAGAAAATTTCCAATAAAAACATACCCAATGTCATAATTCACATGTATTAATCATTAACGTAAAGATGTTTAAAACTGAGTTTCATAGGGTGGTTAGAGAAGTCAGGTTCACTTTGACTTTCTACCCTCCTCCTAATCAAATTTCTTAAAGAGACCCTCTATTAAGAATCCTAACCTTCTTAGTAATCCTAAGGTTCACTAATAAAATTTTAACTAGTTGGTTGATAAAATTAGGGAGAGACCATTCCTATACCTAGGGATTAGTACACTCGCCCCTATAACCCAATTCTTCTCTTCTCTAACTCAGTCCGGCTCGTGACTCTGATTGAGTCCGACTGGCCACGAGCTAGTTGCCTACGGATTCCTTCTAACAATGTAGACCTAAAATTATTAGAAAAAATTGTAATTATTCAAGTTTAAAACTTAAGTTGATCATGCTTAAATCAAACAGGAATAAATTGACAAGAAATTAGAAAAAGAAGAAATATGAAATTCATAGTTTATTAAATACGTTTAGACCTCACAATACTAGAATCATGACCCTTTGAGTCTTTACTAGGAACGATTTACTTAGCTAGAGATAGATCTAATAAAATAAATTAAAATTCAATTGTATAAAACTAGAAATCTGCTCGTTTCAAGGAAGAAGACGAGGAGAGCAAAATAATGGAGTTTGAGGTCTGGTTGCAGAGAGAACGAGAAAGGAGATCCATTCCTAATCCGACTCCCCTCTCTCTAATCAACTAGGAATGATTAATGTCGTGTTTATCTTCTTCTTTTTTATTTCCTAGAATTTAAGATAAATACAAAAACGAATTGTTCTCATCCCTTATGATGTTTTACAACTTTGAAACACCTTCTGGAAGTCTTTTGTCGAATACAGGAGTGTTGACACGCTTTGCCTTGGTTTGCGGCTCAAGCCCACTTCATTGGCCCATTAGTTCCGTTGACAACTTCCAAGGTCTAGTACAAATGTGTGCTCTCCTAGACTTTCAAATTTTCAAATTTGATGCTTCTGCCGGAAATTGTTATGGTCTTTAGATCAAAATTTGGAGGAAACATAATTTATTAGAAAGCTATCCCAAACAGGCCCTATATCTCACAAGTTTTTTTTTTTATAAAATTCATGGCATTTATAGATATTTTATGTTGATATATAAAAGGGATACAATACACTCGATGTGCTAAAGATTTTCAATATACATGCTGCTAGCTATCTGAAATATTTAACTACATGATAAGTAACTACTATAAACATGAAATATCTTTCTATTTTTTGTGTGCACAAAATCAGTAAATATAAGTATTTAACTTGAATAATTGAACTATAAAGAAACGTGAGCTAAATATAACTTTTATTAGCTTGGTCAAATTTAATTTATTTTTGTTAGTTCAAATGGTGGACATTGATATATTTGATATGATGAGTACTCTTCAATTGTTCAAGATTTCAGCATATATAAAGTAAATACACTCACATTATTTATTTTTCTCCCTTAATTAATTAAAACCTCTAGCTAGCAGTATAATTGGTAATCACATTAGACCCCAACAAATTTGGAGATGAGCTATGTACGTATCATACAATATTAATTGTACAATTTTTTTATAATTCCATGTAAACACGATAAATGATACAATTAATCACATTATAAATCGTGACTTTTGAGTGTAGTAGTTCTTTAATACGGTAGTGGAGCCTTTATGATTAAACGGTCAAGAGTTCGAATCCTATTACCCTCATTGTTAATTAAAATTAAATCGACATAATGTACAATTAATCACATTATAATTATAATTAGACTCCAATAAATTTGGAGATGAGCTGTGTATTATACAATATTGTTCAAGTCTTTTATAACTCCATGTAAACGCTAAATGAACACGGAGGATGAAAAACGTACATTAATATTGTTTGAGAAGTTGTGTAAGTTTATACGTTGGATCTTGACTTGATAGCCACGTTTCTAAGGAAAAGATGGGTTTGGGTCTACGTTTGATTCACAAGTATATGTACACGATTTATTTAATTAATTTTGGTATAATATATATGTATAGTAAATTTTTTTATAGATGTAGATGAGAAATTCGAATTCTGGCGTTATGGCCATCTGTTATTGCTGATTTAGGTATAGATTTGTGATCAAATATAAAAGATTGTAAGATCACCGTTGAAAATCAAATGTCTAATTTTCTTTCCCCACACACCATTCACGTGGGCATGCGATGTGTTGACGCTACGAAGTACTCCTTCCGATCATAATTAATGGACGTTTGAAATCCAAAATTTTATTCACAAATAATGAATATTTTAGTCTAATTAATATATTTTTGGTCCCACTTATAAGTAAAAAGTTATTTTGTGATGGGCTAAAATTTAAAAAAAAATTGAAAAAAATTAAGAATTATATAAAATTTCTGACTATTTATTTTGTGATGGGCTAAAATGGAGTCTCTTGGAGGGACCTAAACCTAGAAATCTATAATAATGAACAGTTAGATGCTTTAAACCCAAGAACCTTATACAGGGTAGGACCCCTAAATATAAATACAGTATTACTTAGAAGCAATAGAGAAGAAAGCCTCAGAGTAGTAGATACATCAGAAACCGTAGATCTATTTACCCCAGAGATGATAAACAAAATAAAGAAAACAGGAAAAATGTTTGCACACGTAGGATTAGTAGTAATCGGAATAAAGGGACTAGGTAGAAAAGAATTAGGAACTAAAGTTTTAGTCTTAATATTAGACAAATCCTGGAAAACAGATGTCAAAAAAGCAACTATAGCAGGAATGGAAGTAGACCTTAGTCAGAACTGTGCACTTTTTTATTGTGCACCAGCTATATTAAAAGACATCAGAGATCTAAAAAACTTAAAAATAGGACTATCAACAAAAGGTTACGAAGACTACAAAGGAAACAACCTAGTAATAAGTATAGGAATCCTAGGAAAAGCTAGTAATAGATCAGGAATGAATTATAATATTAATATAGAGGGAATTGTAGAAAACTTAGCAAGTCGAGGTATAAAAATGATAGATCCAGTTAAGATAGATCCAGAAGAACTAGCAGGATTAGAATGGCCATTAAAAGAATTTACAGATACTACAGAAACAATTTTAGTACCCGAAAAGAGTGTAATATATGAAGATAAAGATGGTAACTTTAGTATGAGATTCAATAACTATACAGAGAAAGAACCTACTAAAGAAGATGATAGTGATCAAGAAACTAGCATGATGAATGAAGAATTAGGAGAACCCATATATGATACAGATAATGAAGAACCACTATACGACACAGATAATGATAATATGGAAGAAACTATAGGGTATTGTCTATTTGAAGAAATAGATAAAGAATTAGAAAAATTAGATGAGGCAGAGGAAATAGCGGGCTTCAAAACAGAAGAAGTCTATAAAACATTTGATCAGATAGTAAATAGAAAGTTTACAGAGGTAAATATACAAGAACAGGTAGATGACATGTTAATAGAGTGTATGACAGAATTAGGACTAGAATATGAAGAAGCTTATAATAAATTAAATGAGGTGTTTAATTTGCCATTAGTAACAGATATAATTAATGGAAAAATAGTAATCAGTGATTTTTATAAACCAGAAGTCAGCTATATGGATCAGAATATAGACCCTAGAGGAGTCAAAAGACCAAAACTAGAATTTGTAACACCAGGAACATCTGGAACAGAAATATTAGGAAGAGAACCTTGGACACCTGCTACTGCAGTATACCAAGGAGAATCAAATTTAAAAGGAAGAGGGGCAAGAATGCCAATAGGAAAGCTCTATAGCTCAAACATGTTACTAATAGAACAACAGAGTCCTCAGTTGTGGCCAGATGAAATACTAGTATGGGAACAAACAGTAGTCAGAAATTGGGAAACCAATAAAAGAGAAGATATAGATATGTTTTCCTATTTAGAAACAACTTTAGGACCAACAGCATTGGGAATTTGGCAGAGTAAAAAATTAAAAGATCCAGAAGGGATAAATAACATTAAATCATTAGGAGACAACCCTTACAATTTCACAAGCCAGATTAGAATTCTCTTATTAGGAGTAGACCCTGCTAAAGAAAATACTTTTATACAAGATACAGCAGTAAGAAATCTAGAACAACTTAGTATAACAGATTTTAAATATATCAAAGAATTCAGCTCAGATTTTGCCAGATTATTAGCACAGACTGGGAAAGCAATGGATGATGAATTATGTAATAAATATTTCATCAAGCTTCCAGGAGATTTAGGTAGATTAATGCACGAAGAATGGAACAGAGACTGTGGAAATATAGTAGACTTAGGAATAGGACCTAGAATTACGTATGTGTTTAAAAAATTAGAAGATAAGTGCAAAGATGCTACGATGCAAGAACAGATTAAACGTCAGGCATGGGCATTTTGTAAAACAGCCATATATACACCACAGGCATATGGATACTATGATAAAAAGAAAAAGTTCCTTAGAAAGAGCACATCTTATAGGAAGGATAAACCGTGGAAAAATAAAAATAGATATGTTAAAAAACCTAGAGATAGAAATTGCACATGTTTTATCTGTGGAGATCCACAACATTTAGCAAATAGATGTCCCAACAAACATAAAAATATAGATAGAACAAATTTAGTAGAACAATTAGGAGAATATGAAATAGAAAATATTAAGACAGATTCCGATAATGAATCAGTATATAGTATAGTATCAGAAAATGAACCAGAAAACAGTACAAAAATTACATATACATACATGAATAAAGAACAGAACGAAGAAGTTATAGAATGTTTACATGAATGGATTAGAAACAGAGGAAACAATCATATAAATTGTTATAACTGTAGATTATATCCAGCCATAGACAGAAGATACCAATGTAATAATTGTTTTAAAGAAATATGTTTTATGTGTATTAAAAAATTATTCCAAATAGAAACAGATATATCGGGAAAAGCCATAGAGAATAATCGTAGGGATATGATAGATGAAACACTTAGAGAGCAAATTAAAAGACGACGTAGAAATAGAACTATTAAAACATAGGATAAAAGAAGTTGAAAATCAATTAGAGAAAAAGAAAGAAGTAGCAGAAGCAAGTTATATAACAGAACAAGTCCAGGAAGAATCATCATTCACTATTAGCAAATGCATAGCAAGTTTGATAACTCTAAAATGTAGACTATGGTTAGACTCTAATAAATACGTAGAATTAAATGCTATCTTAGACACAGCAAGCTCTAAGAGTATGGTAGGCTATAGCTTAATTCCAATAGAATATCATAAAGAATTAAAATATAAAGTTATTACAAAAACAGTAGAACAAAGAACTATGGTAATTACACACCATGTAGAAGCATTAGGCATACAATTTATAGATTTTGCGAAAAACTATAGCGTAAAATATGAAATTCCACAGATTAACATAGCTCCTAAAGAAACAAAAAGCACTGATTTCTTACTAGGATTAAATTTTATATGTAGCCTAAATGGCAGTATAACTATAGCTAGAAATAGCATAACAGTTAGTAAAAATGTATACACTTTTCCAACAAATAAATACATACAAACAACGGAGTTAGCAGAAAAGCGTGGTGGAAAACCCACTTTAGAATTTTTAAAACCAGAAATAAAAAAGAAGGCTTATATAGAAAATGAAGCATATTCAATGCTAGGAAAAGAATTAGCGTTAGATTTAGAAAAAGGACCAGATATAAGAAACAGTAAAAATTATCCTATTATACAAAGGTTAGAAAAATTAGGCTTAATAGGAGAAGATATTACTAAAAGTAAAGTAAATTATGAAGTAAAAATGCAGATTAAAAATCCTGATATAAGGATAGTAACAGCAAATATAGATTATAGTCCTTTGGATAAAGAAGAATTTAGAAAATAGATTCCTGAAATGTTAAAACAAGGGTTAATAAAAAGATCAGTTAGCCCACACAGATCAGCAGCGTTTATAGTAAGAAATCATAGTGAAATCAAAAGAGGAAAAGGTAGAATAGTTTATAATTACAAAAGATTAAATGATAATACCATAGACGATGCTTATAATATTCCAAACAAAGACAGTTTAATAGGGTTAATACAGAAGAAAAAGATCTTTAGTAAATTTGATTTAAAATCAGGCTACAATCAGTTAAAACTAGAAGAATGGTTTAAACAGTGGACTGCTTTTACATGCTCAGAAGGACATTTCGAATGGAATGTTCTTTCTTTTGGCCTAAAAAATGCGCCAGCAGTCTTTCAGAGATATATGGACTCAATATTCTTAAAATACGAGTTTTGTTTAGTCTACATAGATGACATTTTAGTAGCTAGTAATTCCATTAAAGAACATGAAGAACATTTGAAACAGATTTTTCAAGAGATAGAAAAACATGGTATAGTAGTTAGTAAGAGAAAAATGGAATTGTATAAAAGAAAGATATCCTTTTTAGGATTAGAAATAGGAGATGGAAAAATAGAGTTACAACCACATATAGCAGAAAAAATATTAAGTTTCCCAGACAAATTAGAAGGATTAAAACAAATACAAGCCTTTTTAGGAATATTAAATTACGCTAGAAAATTTATTCCAAATTTAAGCAAATTAGTAGGACCTTTATATAGCAAAACAACAAAGAATGGTCAGAGA
Source organism: Viola odorata (assembly GCA_963691705.1). NCBI lineage: Eukaryota > Viridiplantae > Streptophyta > Magnoliopsida > Malpighiales > Violaceae > Viola > Viola odorata. Next base: position 15,001,142 of record OY829545.1, read on the forward strand.
AATTTCAACAAAGAAGACATAGAATTAGTAAAAAGAATTAAAGAACAAGTTAAGAAGATAAAACCATTAGAATTACCCTTAACCACAGATTATATTATTATAGAATGTGATGGTAGTAAAGAGGGCTGGGGAGCGGTAATGCTTTGTAAGCCTAGTAAATACTCAGATAAAGAGACAGAAAGAATTGCTGCATATACAAGTGGCAATTTTAAAACAGGACAAAATTGGACTAGCATGGACTATGAAATCCAAGCATTAATAAATGCTTTAGATAAGTTTAAAATATATCTACAGAATGAATTCACAGTTAGAACAGATTGTGAAGCCACAGTCAAGTTCCTCAAAAACGAAAACAGTAAAAAGATAAATAGAACCCGATGGGTTAACCTACAGAATTTAATACAGGGAAATGGGTATAAAATTTGCTTTGAACATATTAAAGGAAAAAATAATAGTCTAGCAGACTTATTATCTAGAAATATTGAAAAATTCTTTAAATGATCCAGGCAGAAATGAAGAAAAGAGTGTTGAAACCTAAAGAACAGATGAATAATCAACAGAAGATGGAAACTCAAGAATCCGTATCAGAAGGAACCATCATGTACAGAAACAATCTGGCAATGCCAGTCACAGCAACAGAAAAAGGATCTTCATCCTCAAACATACAGACTCCATTCACCCAGTCAAACCGGCTTACGTCTGTCTTCTGAATGCGTCATGGCTTACGTCTGTCTTCTGAATGCGTCATGGCTTACGTCTGTCTGTTTTAGAGGTCTCTATGTGTTTCTGGAATAGTGACTTCGTCATCGTCGGCCTCTGTCATCTCTTTATCCTGTAGGTCTTCTATGAGGTTGATGATGTTTTCTTCTTCTACAAGGCGTCCATCTCCAGAGTGTGGAAGAAACATTTTCCATTCCCTGGTGCTATAGATCTGAATAAAATATCCTTCTCCTAAGAGATGGTAACTTATCCAGTTTTCTAGCGTGTAGAGGGCTCTAGGACTCTGTGCTGCTCTGTAGATCTCTTCATTGTCTAATTCTGAAAAATCATATGGTTCTAGAGTAATCATTTTAATGTCTTCGATGCTATCTCTGTCTCTGTCTGCTGAGAAGACAAATATCCTCTTCTTAGCAGGGATGATCTCGAATCCTGATGCTGCTGGGAGAGTGGAATCTATGATGCATATAAGCTTTTTTCTTACTGCCATATTTCCTACAATCAGAAAAAATTTCTCCCCAAATTCTTCTAAGTACTTTTCAACTCTTCCTTCTTCTTCTAACTTGAAGGTGATCTGTTCTATCATTCCCATATGGAAGAATGATAATATTTTCTGAAAAGGCATGTCTGTGATATTTAAATCCACTTGTAATTTAAATAATCCTGCTGTTCCTGTTTCTTTCATATGTCTGGAAAATGGTCCTCTGTTTAAGGAGAAAGGTTTTTGTATAACTTTCACTCCTTTAAATTTCCAGTCTGTTTCTTCAAAATGGATTCGTACTAACTCTTTTTGAGCATTAACTAATCCTTCTAAGTGTCTGCTTTCTGTTTTCTTTTTTATTATTTCTTCTCCTTCTGGCCATTGGTCGAATAATGGCTGGAGGGTGAAGAGGGCAGGCATATCTAGTAATCTAGCTCTGAGCTATATAGAGCTTCTGTTTTTGGGTGTTTTGTTCTGCTTGATGAATTGATCTAGTTGTTGTAATTTAATATTTAATCTACTCATTGTAGCATCTTTCTGTGAAACCTGTTTTTCTACTGCTTTAGACTGCCTTTCGGCTTCTTCTCTCCTTTGTTCAAGGAAGGCAATCTGTGTAGCTGTTTGTTGTTGTATTTGTGCCAGTTGTTCTTCTAATTTTCTGTTTTTATCTTCTAATCTTGCTATAAGCTGGCTAGTATCTTCTCGGGCTACTTCTACATAAGGCCTAACAATTTCAGGCTCTATGTAGAAGTTTGGGCCTAACTGAGCCCTTGCCTCTTCTAAGGCTTCGGCAAAACTGTGATATCCCACATAAATGAGATTTTGACACATGATAAAGTTTTTGACTGTATTGAAACTATTGAACACTCCTGTTTTTAGTCCTCTGTATATGACATAGTGTGAAAAGGACTTTCTTTGAATCTTGGGGTTTTTCTCTGAAAAATACATGCTTAAGGCATTTAAGCATTGTATTTTAAATTGTGTTGCTGTAGGAAGGGTCTGTATGTGCCAGATATTATCTAGCAAGCATTGCTGTTCTCTGTCTATGTTTAATCCCTCAAAGGGTTTAAACTTCTTGTTCCCTCCATCAGGAAATTCTGTGATACACTCTATTAACATGTCATCTACCTGTTCTTGTATATTTACCTCTGTAAACTTTCTATTTACTATCTGATCAAATATTTTATAGACTTCTTCTGTTTTGAAGCCCGCTATTTCCTCTGCCTCATCTAATTTTTCTAATTCTTTATCTATTTCTTCAAATAGACAATACCCTATAGTTTCTTCCATATTATCATTATCTGTGTCGTATAGTGGTTCTTCATTATCTGTATCATATATGGGTTCTCCTAATTCTTCATTCATCATGATAGCATCGTAGGCCCTAAAATTAAAGAACCATCCAAATTGTAAACGCAGAAGTCTTAGGTAGTGGCAACTAAGGGCATGTTTGGCGTTCCGGTTCTAGTTGGAAAAGTGATTTTGGAAAAGTGTTGTGTGAAAAGTACTTCTGGAAAAGTGCGGTGGGAAACGAGAAGTTGTTTTATGGTGTTTGGTAATAATTGCGGTTAAAACTATGGTTAGAATGTAAAATGACCATAGAGGGCATAAAATCCATTTTTAAAAAATTAATAAAAATAGGAAAAGTGGATCTAGAATTACTTATTTTGAGATGGAGATTGTATTGTGATAGTTTTTAATTTATTTTGTTCTATTATATAAAGTAAAAAAATGAAATTAAAATGAAAAAAAAAAAAAGGAATAAAGTTGAAACGCAGCTGCACTGGAGCAATTTGCTCCAGCCCGTGCAGCTGCCTTTTGTGCCTCACAATCAAGGCATTGGAACTGGGCTTCTTGAGAAGCCCAGTGAGCATTGGTGTTACCAAACACCAATTGCTCCGTTCAAGGTTGGGGAAGCACTTCTTCCAACCCAACCTTAAATACCAAAGGGGCACTAAGAGGTTTTAGATCCGGCTTCGCTCCCTTATGTTTTATTAGTTAAATCTCAACCGCTAATAATAAAAGAATGGTTAGGATTGATTAGATTTTATAAGATATGAAAGATTAAATTAAATTGTCATTTTCTTATTCATAAGGAAATAATACTTTCCTTTTCTCTTAAAAAAAAAAAGAGAACCCCATCATTTCAAACAGAATTACATATATACAACATCAACCAATTAATAGATTATCAATAAAAATCTAATAATAAATCCATATAATTTTTGGTTTCTTAATCATATATATTTCTACAAATTTAATATGTAAAAGATAAACCTCGAATATTTTTTCTATTTCGATTAAAAATTAACACATGTCAATTTTTATATAAAGAAATATGGAATAGTAGGTACCCTATGTATTTAAAAAATTCGTCAGATTTGACAAAAAAAAATACCGACTAATAGAAATGAAAATGAAAATCAAGCCAATCTTGTAAATGGCCGCCGGGACTAATTCCAAAACCGATCGAATTATAATTAATTAAACTTAATTAAAGGAAAGTAAGCAGATTTATAGTATAAAAAATCAAGTAAATGTGGGTCCATCACATCTCCAAGATGAAATCCTATCCACAGGAATTCCTAGAAAAACTCATCACCTCACATACTTCGTGCGATCGTCTAAGGGAAGGAGGGAGGACTTGCATTAACTATGACAAGAGAAACACGTGTAAGCATCTGGATCACTCCTCTTAGCATACCAACCGTCCATTTCAATTGCCGTCAATAGAGCTGGCTAAAGAAAGTGACTAGTCAAATTGATCAACGGTCGGTGAGCGGCTGGGCTTACTGAACCCATCATTCAGCCATTCCTTGCATTATATACTCTAGATTATTAAAGAAAAAAGTGGTCAAAACTAATGTATACTCTAACAATAGTGATGTACACGCACGACTACATTATTCTTAATTTTAACGTTATTGTTTAAAATTATTGCGGAAGTATCGACTATTACGAATTTGAGCGGATAGGACTCGAAAAATTATATTTTTTCCCCACATAAGTTGTGACGTAATTTCATACTTAGAATTCAAACATATTTATTTAAATGATATTATCTTTGGCATGTACAATGGGTGGCTCATTAATATAATTTTTTCAGTAGATAAAAAAATGATGGGTGGCTTAAGAATTGGTAAAAAATATATTGATTTAATTATTTAATTTTGTTTGCAGAAAAAGCAATAGTAGATAATCCATCTTAATTGCTGGGGGGTTGGATATACGCAGTGTGTTGGATGCATGGATCTGATGCCACGCCATCGTTTTTAATTTTAACAAGTTTGGAGATTTCTTTTGTTTTGGTGTTGTTGCCGTTGGGCCTTGCTTGGGTGGGCCCATATTGGGCCCCAGCAGGCAAAAGCGTCCACTCCTGTGTGTGTTTTTTCTGTAATTTTGTCCAAATGCTAAATATTGTTAAAAGGATTATTAATTAACAAGCGACAGGTGTCTTGTGGAACGCGGTTATGGACATCATCATCCTTAGACCAAACGTCGTTTTCAATGGAACACTAATCGTAGTGGGCCTAGGCTGGGCCCAACCAATAGCTACCAATCCTTATCCACTACCCAACTTACCCCTCTTACAGTGCAATGTGGCAGTGGCAATATTGGAAAAAGAAATATAAAAAAATTAATGTCACGCCTGGGCTCAGTAATATTCAAAAGTTCTTTTTTGTTATTAAAAAAAAAAGGAATGGTATGAGCCACTGAGTATGATTTTTTTGGAATCATATACTAAAAAAGGGTAGAATTTAATAATTTATGGAGCGTATAAACTATAAAGTGTCAATAGCTCATTTTTTAAAATGTATTTTTATTAGTAAAGTGTCCAATATAACTCAATCATGTCATTTGATTATGAACTTTTGTTTTGGATAGGTCATAGGTGTAAGGGTATGAAAAGTTCTTATACCCGAAATTCTAGTTTTCCGACCTAAAATTTTTTATATTTTGGATCGAAAATTTCAGATATCGATAGTCAATATCTGAACTCTAATTTCAGGTCGAAACGGGAACAATATTCCTAAGTTCAGGTACCGAAATACCTAAATTTAGTGGTAAAATAGGTTGGGTTACCCTTTTTCGATTTCATTTCACCTCTCGCTCTAACCTCTGTCACCATCGCCACCTCCAACAAACCTCCATCGCCACCTCCATCGCCAAACCAGTCCCGTACCACCAATCCTCCATCGTCACCGCCATCAAACCTCCATCGCAATCCAGTCCCGTACCACCAAACCCTAAACTAAACAGACTCTCCCAATTTCAATCCCAAATCCTCATCTCTAATCACCTTCTTCACCAACATCATCAGGTACTCGAAATTTTCTGAAATTTTGGATTCTAAAATTCGAGGTCGAAAATATTTTAGGATAGTTTGAAATACCCGAACTCGAAATTTTTGAAATTTTGGAATACCTAATGAGCATAGGTGTCAATTTGAGATCATGGTAAATCCTAAACAAAAAGTTCCCAAGAGTCTGTTTTACTTTCATTTGTTATTTTTTGGATTTGGTATATGAGATAATAATACATATTTTCTCGTTCGATAAAGTTAATCGTTTAAGATAAAAATACTCAGATTTAAAAAAGAAAATTAATTACTTTACCGAAAATAATGAAGAGATTTTTTATCTTTGATAGATAAAGGATAATCATGGAGCCATTGATGATAAATCTTATATCTAAAATCAACATAATGATTTACTTTTGTTTTTGAAATTTCTAAAATTCAAAAAAAGCTTGTGGTTTATAAATCCTGATGTGATTTCCATGAAATTATAGTGGATAAACCACGGAATTAAAAAATAAAAAATAGTGCTGTAAAATTATTTCATCCAATTAATTTGTTTTTAGGAGAGACAAAAAAGGGTGAAATTATGTGGTGGTGGGATTCTAATTCCACATATCCACATAGTAATCGAGCCACGGAAAAACCTGAAAAGTTAGATAGACGATGGGTTGCACGTGGCTAACATCTCTTCCTGCAAGCGGCTCGTGCTAACTTCTACTTGCTCAAGCTCCCTCACTCCTGAGTCAACTTTTTCGTATTTTGGGATGACAAATCATAATCTATCAAATTAATTACGTTCCAACGTTATCGAAAGTATTATTTTTAGTATAATTTTTTAAAAAAAAAAAGCATCAAATTTTATTTACATAAGTGGTGAGGTGTCAATTTAGTGCAACCTTCCGATGTAGAATTATCCTTCATTTTATTGAATTCCAAAATATGATTTGGCAACTTCTTTTCTACCCAATTTTATGGAGTATTTGGTTCGAGCATAATCACGTAGTTTTTACCTCGGTACAACTTTATTTCTTTCATGTGATTAATCTAGTTTTTGCTTGATTAGAGTAACGTGGATTCTAGCCTCCCACCCTCGGTTACCATACTCCATCACCGAGCTAGTTGCTTCTTATGATTGCATTCGGTCCTGAACATTTTGATATACAGTTAGAAACTGGCTTATAACCTCTTAGAAACGGGCTTATCTTTAGCTATAACTAAACTATACACTAATTAGTAGTATATGGTTTGTATCCTTTAAACTCGAAAATGAAATTTAAGTGATACTGGAAGTATTTTAAGTTTTGAATTTACTGGAGATTTAGGGAAGGGACCCTAACTAATTTTTGTTTTTATAAAGTAGAATTTTGTTGGCCCGGTATCTGGGGAATCGTGCAGGCCTACCCTCTACTCACCTGGGTCTATCCCTTGCCTTAGTCTTATGCTACTAACAGTACTACTAATAGAGGGAGAGTGAGTGACTGACTGTGTCATTCTTCCATTAGGCCTACTTTAACCAATTACAATTAGTGATTGAATCACAGCAGAGTAATTAACAAAGGACTACGTGGGGAAATTTGTCTGCACCTTGCCGTGGGGATTTTCGTATTTTAATGTCCATTTGATTCTTAACCAAATGACCAAAATACCCTTTTTCAAGTCTATCCAGGGTTTGACACCGCTGATGATATTGATGTGATCTTCCTACCTGGAGTTTCATCTATTTGGGTGTTTTGGGGATTTACAGATAAGCATGAGTGTATAAATATGGATGTCTCCTCATTCATTGCGTTTTACCCTTTACCTTATAAAAAAAAAAAAAAACGTACGATCCAAATTTGAAACCCAAAAGCCTCACTCTTTTTAGTTCTTACTCTTACTCCCCTGCTCTTTTCAGTTTCTTGTTCTAGTTTCTAATTCTAAATTTGTTTCCTTTACCCCACAAAAATCAGAAAAAAAGAAAAGAAAAACAGAGCAAATCCTGTTTTTGCAGATGGCGTCGTTTGAGAGCATGACTCTGTCCTGTAATTCTGTGCAAGAAGACGGCCAGGAGTGTGATGAAGATCATGATATGGAAGATGGGTCTCTGTCGTTTGATCGTCACCACCCACATATGCAGAGCTTGTCCAGGTTGTCAGTTTGTACAAGTTCCTTGTACACCAACGAAGATGGAGACGATGATGTCGGCGACGATTGTGATGGGATGAGGATGTTCTTGTCGAAATTGTCACTAGAGAGCTTCGACGCTGACGAGGAACTCTCCGATTTCGATGAGGAGAAATCAGGCCCAAAACACACCCTTGACGGTCTGATCTCAATCTCCTCCTCTGATTCCGACAAAGACCCAGGTTGCTACTCCCTCCCGGCGACGCCTCCTCGTCGGAGAAACCGTGGTGGGTTGGTCAGTAAAGTGATCGGAGAAGTGAAAGAGTATGCGAGCGAGAATGAAGCGCAGAAGGGTGTGATTAGGCAAAAAGGGAGGAAAAATTTGAGGAAAAGGAGAGTGATAAAAGAAAGATTGATGGGTAGAGACGATCAGTACAAGAAGAAGGAGGAGGAGATTAGGAATTTTGGGTATTGTAATAGTTTTAGTGGAGAGAGTGAGGGAGGTGGGTTGATGGTAATTACAAGGCCAAAAGGAGGGGAGAGATCTCTATGTATGGATTTGGAGGAGGTGAAAGCTTGTAGAGATCTTGGATTTGAATTGGAGCATGAGCGGATGTTAGAGATGCCGGGTTGGGTTTCTCTGTCAGGATCCGGACTGGATACCAGCAGTGGTGGCAACTCTCCTATTGCCAATTGGCGCATATCTAGCCCTGGTGAGTCATGAGATGACCCATTTCTTGATTTTGTGCAGAATTGGTTAAAAAGATTGGATCTTTTGGAAGAAAATGGTTTTTTGACATTTGTTGTTTACAGGTGATGATCCAAAAGATGTGAAGGCTAGGCTCAAAGTATGGGCACAGGCAGTGGCGCTTGCTTCCACTAATTGCAGAGTCTAATCTACTACAAAAAAAGAGTATTAGTTTTTCTCAATTCTTATGTGAAGGCTAGGCTCAAAGTATGGGCACAGGCAGTGGCGCTTGCTTCCACTAATTGCAGAGTCTAATCTACTACATTAAAAGAGTATTAGTTTTTCTCAATTCTTTCTTTTTGATCTTCCAAGATTTTTTGTGGGATGAGGAGTGAGTTACTGGTACTTGTTTTTTCCTTCCTGCAAAAAAAAAAAAAGAGTTTTCTTTTTCCTTTGATTTTTAGGTTTTGTAGGAAATCCCAAATAGAGAGTTGTGGGATTTTTCTTCTGCTCTAATTGATATGTACATATTCTTTTCTCCTGCATTTGTAAATATCACACGAACAGGGTCGGAGCCATGAAGGTTTTGACTCGAGCAGTTCAGTCTAGTTGTTTTGGTTCTTGATTTTTGATTGATGTTGAGTTCTTGATGCACATTGAGATTGGTAGTTACTACCTAATGTGTTTCCTTACAGAGTGAACACATATATTGTAACGTAAAAATCGGACTCGTAATACTAGTCTTGAGTTCGAGTTTCGATATCTGCATCCTCTACTTAACTTACTAATAATGACAAAAGTACATCATTTTGAGCAATTATTTCTGGACATGAGTCATCCCAGTAGCCAGCCAGGCAGCCATTGATGAGATCTTTTAAGGCATGGACATGTACCGGAACTAACTGGTATTGGGGGGACACCACAATCTAATTGCATTACCTAACTCATTTGGGGCTAATTCAGCTAATAAATTCTCAACTGCTCGTCCTTGCCACTTTCCTATGTAAAAAATTGCAACCTTACATCAAAATAGTAAGTGTTGGTTTATGCTGTTGAATGCACTGCTTGGTCCTTTTTGAAGTAGGAAATTTCTAAGCAAGTGGTGGGAAATACTCTTTGGTACTTAAAAAGTGTGTTGTCTTGGCTAACAATTTAAAAGTTTCACTAACAAGATACAAAGCGCTTATCTTGAAAAGAAAAAAAGAAAAAACATGAATACAAAGTACAAACGTTACCCAAAACTAATGGATAACCAATGGGTGGATAAATTTCAAATTAGATAAAAATAAAACTCACTTTTTTAAATTTATGAAAAGTATATTCGCTACTAGATCATATATATCCTTTAGTTAGCGATCTATCTAGACATGTCAAAATAACGAAAATAGTATATATAGTTTCTTTTTTTCTTCTTTTGTATAAGAGAATTGTAAAATGAAACAAATTCTTTCATTTCAGGATGTTAGTTGTTTAAGGTTTTTCTATATAAACTAAAAATTATTAAAAAACTAATTTTAGGTTAATTAATGGGTCCTCTTTTTCACAATGACTAATTTCTTTCTCCTTCCATCTCTCATAATTTTTTTATTTATTTTATTTAAAAAAATGGTAGATTTGAAAAAGAAAATGTATTTTACCAAATTAGCATATAGTTCATTGGTCGTTTTGCTCTTACTTTAGTAAAAAGTTGTCGAGGTTTGAATCTTACCCCGCCTATAAAAAAAGAATAAAAAAAATACTTTAAAGTAAATTTGAAATTTAGAGGTACAATCAAATGAACCCTATATTTCTAAATCTTCTTGTTGATCAATGTAATAGTATGGCGCATAGATTCAAACCTAAAAAAGAGGATGGGAGGTTTCAAATTTAATTTGAAAGAAGAAATCTAGTAGCGTGGCTTTTATTCAAAGTTAGTTTTTAAATTCTTTTGGTTGTAAGAAAAAAAAGATTGAAATTGGTCTCTTCTAAATTTAAAAGCTGGGCCCAACTAAAAAATGGCTGACCCACGTTGGCAGCCCATGGGCCAGCTAAAAGGACGTCAAAAACTTTCATGATTTCTTGCCTTCATGTAAAACATCATCTCCTTGTGGAGAAAAAAAGGCAAAATTTGAAGGGTTAATAGATGTTAAGCAATCTACCGTCTAGGGAAAAGGACAACTCTCTCTACTTCATAAGAATCATAACCTTAACTCTATCAGCTTATTCAGCTATCAAGTCCTTCATCCTATTTTCAGATGTCAAGGATTCTATAACCTCAAAATTATTCCCATAAGTTGGAATGTAATCCGGGCGTTTACCGTTTCCAGAACTCATGATGCCACTTGATATCTATCTGAGTGCATCAGAAAGAATGGATCACCTGCATCAAGAAATGCCCTTCTTATATCAGTCAGTATATATATGTATAATAGGTACTGAAAAATTGTGCAATTCGGAAGAAAATAGATCAACATCAACCTGTATCTGCAATCCTGCATTGATGTGGGACTTACGCCACAATTGGTGTCGATGATCAGACTGAAAACGCCTTAGTGCTATAGGAACATGTTAGTGAGATCAAGAAGGTGGTAAGCATATTTAGCGAGCTAAGAGTTAACCCTGTGGAGTAGGAAATCGTAATGTTCGAAGTAACAGTAACATCACTGCAAAGGGAAACATCATTAGAACAATGAACGAAGATATTACGGGCAATTCTACAACATTAAAATGGTTGAAACTTGAAACCATCTCACCAAGAGTACAACACTGCCACAAGATTGGTGGTGCAATCGCCATTGTTTTAGTAGCGTACGGTACATGTTACTACAATGATCATAGACACGATGCATATAGACTACTACATACAACAATCATCTGCTAAGATGGCAAGATCAGCTAATATTTTACGAATGATACAATTCACTGGACTCGCATGCATTGGCATGCGAGTACTAATTCAAAGAATATATGTGTTTGACGATTTCTGCAAATGGCAGTTGCGGAAATGAACGGAGTTGATGCAATGGGGAGCCAATGGATAAGTTCTCACTCACTTGGAAACTAAATTGTGGCAGGTATTGTCACAAGGGAATGGGCAGTCGATAGCTTTGACACCTGTTCGATCAAAATACCAATCTCCAACAGCTTGTGCAACCCTCTGCATATTAGCAGTAGTCAACATAGTTTTCAGTTTGGCATAAAGGCAAACAAAGTATCATTACATTTTGCAGCTGTTTCTTTGCGAAGAACTGATTTGCCTTTAAGCAAGTTACAACCAAATAGAGCATTTCTTGTTAGATAAGTTTTCCCTTGAAAAGTATGTAATCATTTTTTCCAACTTCATGGACTGATTAAGGTTTCCATGATACTAAATTCAGGGATGTCATGCATTTCTAAGGTTTTTCACCTCAAACATATTTCGTTGAAGCCACTAGGAGAGATAAAATGGACATACCTTCTTCCCTATTTCGGGAGAATCATTCTCAAACCATGTGTCTTGCCGCTCAGACTGGCAATGAGCAAAGCAAGAGTTTATGAAAAGACCATTTTGATTGGATCCGGAGAAAGTTTTCATGGAATTCAGCATTTCACTTCTAAAGTCTGTTACAAAAGATGGAAAGGAGGAGCGATTAAAGAAAGCGTCAGATCATACTTTGTAAATTGAAAATTTGTGAAGAAATAAAAAGGAAATGACAAGGTAGAATTCCAATGTCACCTTGCAAAAATTGTATCTGAGAAGAATTGCATTGCCCGTAATTTTGTTTGCATTTGCTCCAATAGCCATGTGGATCTGCTGATGGTGGAGCTAAACTAGCTTGGAGCTGATAACAACGAGCAGAAAAGAAAGCATTAGTTCAATGTTGCTGTCAGTTTTACCTTAAAAATAGAGAAATTGCCAAAAGAAGCAAATGTAAAAACCCGGGAAAAGCATGAAAAAAAGGCTTGAATGGGATGAACTAACTACCTGCCATACGTCATAGGCTGTATTGAGTAGGAACATTGGAGTCTTAATGTTGGCAATCAAATTCTGGGGGAAGAAGCACTGGAAGAGAGGGAGAGACTCAAATGCTTTTCAATCAAAATACGTAACCAAGTGGATAAAAGGCAAGAAAATGCAGATTACCGAGGTTGGATCTAGCTGGCTGGTACAAGTAGCCGGCAAACTCTTTTGCACATCCTAACATTTCAACAAGCACAATTGGTCAATCAATAACTGAGTAACATATTACTAATCATTTGAAGACATCTAAATAAAAACTAACAGGCTCTACCAAGGATCAGACAAAGACTTTCTGGTTAGAAGAAAAGTTTTTTCATCAGACGGGAAGTTGTATATATGTGGTATACCTGTAAGCTGACTACGCCTCCATACATATCCCGTAGTGTGTGCCCACCAGACACATCGATTCTGCATATATATATATATATATATATATATATATATCAATTATTTTTAAAGGACAGTCTTGTAATGAAATCAAAGCAACATGCCAGAATGAGAGTGGGCTCTTACGCGTCAAGGAACATTCCAGCATCACTCAAGCATTTCACTTTGGTAGATTGTGGAAATAAGTCCCTAAATTCATCACAGTGAATGATGGAAGCCAGACCACCAGCTGAGCAACCAGAAAGAAGAGCCCGTGTAGCATCTTGCATTCCCTCAGCCATTAAATGTTCCATAGCAGTTGACCAGATTTGTTGTCCACGAAAGTAAATCTGTGCTGCCTGCAAGAAGGTGCTTAAAAAATCAATACAACAGCATATGTTAATGGTCAAAACTCAAAAGACACAAAACAACCTAATTATAAAGGATGTAATGGCAAGATCACCAAACAAGGCTCTGTATTAAAATATGAAAGGCTTGAAGAGTGTGTGGCTTGTCAGTGATCAAAACAGAAGGTATCGAATCTATATTGAATTGGATGTACCACTACAACCGACTCCATCTATTTCGCATACAACATAATGTGCAGTCGAAGATTCAACCAAATAAGTTATCTTCGATTGCATGCATCTATGGCAATTGAACTAAAGATACAGATGTCCACATCTAGAGCTATTTACAAAAGGAAATGTGGGGAGCAGATAAAGCAAGCAGACCTCAAGCTGACCATTCCCGGTAAAAGATGCACCATCACAATACCGCAGCTTTACTCTGTTCCAGTTAAAGAAATCTGCAAGAAACCACCAAACAACTAACAACTACGTAACTAATTCAACTTGACAAAAGCTGGTGTCATAAACTTTGAAAAGGGAGGAACCTGGATTTTCTTCAGCTTTGTCACTCAGTATTCCAGTAAACGGTAATTGCTTTTCCATAAATTTTGATGAACCGCGCCTAGTAGTCTTGCGGAAAACACAACTTCTCACAGTGTTGCACCAGCCCCCTCCCTTCATCAGGACACCAAAAATTGAAAACCCACTTTAGTTAAGTCTAGATCAAAAGCACTGGAAAGAACAGATGCACATACTAACGTGTAAGTGCAATAGGTAGTCTAATAAGAACTTACTTAAACTTAAGGATTTCAACAACAAACAACGAAAGCCAACAACTATCAGAGTATTTTTCACCAGAAACACACAGCATACCTCTAATTGAATGAGCCAGCTGTTATGACCTGATCCATACCCGCGATGCAAATGGTAACCAGGCAATGTTCCATCCAGACACACTACATTTACAGTAGAAACATCCCTGGTTAGTAAATCGAAAACTAGAGCAATCAATCTCGAACAAATTTGTATCCCAATCAGCTCAAATAATGAGCATCAGCTCATTTTGTAGTTCCACAAGAAGCAGAAAAAGAACAAAGACGAAGCAGCAAACGAAAAATGAAGAAACGTACCAGCTCCTTTGGAATCAGCTCCTTGGATGAGAGTGAGAGGAACCATGAGAGGTTTGGCAGCAGCGGAAGGAACTGACGACACAGCCTCATTGTTCTCCAAAAATGAGAGAAACCCTTCACCTACTTTCAAATCCACCAAAACATCCTTACTAGATCCGCTCAAAACTGTATCAAAGAGGTACAGACATAACAGCACTGCTGCAACCACCAATTGCTTCATATTTCTCATCACTTTACTCCTTAGTCCTCACTCTTACTAGCAGTAGCAGCAGCTATTGCCATTTATTTCATCAATTGTGATTCTTTTCGTTTTCTGCAGTGTAACCGTGCAGTATATGGAATTGAAATGAAGAAGAATATAAAGTAGTCCTGTCCTATTTTTGATAACCAAATCATCCTCTGGCCGACTATACCGGGGTTGGCCTACCAAAAACTTTCCTTCACCGTCTCTCTCTCTCTCTGACTGGCTATAGAAATAACGGTTAGAAATCGTTTACTACTGTCGTAGATCGTTGTCTTTTTCAGACTTTAGTATCCTACTTTTTCTACCATGTGCTTTCCTAATTCTAATTTCCAAAAAGAAAAGAAACTTTTCGAATTATTCATCATCTAGAGTAGACTACTACACAGCTACAGCTGTCTTTCACCAAAGACGACTCCTCCTTTTTTGTTGCCTAAATTTAAATTCTTTCTTTGTATATATAGGTTAGATTTATGAAAATATAAATATGTTAAGTTATTTATTTCGATAAGTTACCTAATATTGTTCTAATTAAATTAGTTAATTATAAAAATAAAGTGTGAAAGTGTGTTTTGAAAAGAATTAAAAATTAGAAAATAGTATTATTATTCAAATTTAATTAATAAGAAGCCCACAAACACCAATTTCTAGCATGGTTAATTATACGAGTTTATTATATCCACAAAACAATAAAAATGAAACCATTTTTTTAATATTATTTTCATTTTTCATAACTAAATTATAATTTATTTTGATTATTTTTTTTATTTTTTTTATAGCATGCAATACAAATTGTAGATTCAAGATTGTTTTCGCTACCTTCATTTCAAAACAAATATATTTGACCCCGTAGAGTTATATATACTTAGCAAAAATTAAACAAAGTTAATTTCAACACAATAATTAGGCATGATTTATATATTACTCATTATTAGCTATCTTCGCATAAGTGACTTTTCCTTTGCATATTTACCTGTCCATATAATACCACTCAGCATTGAAAACTATCATTCTTGAATCTTAATTAGTGCAATTGTACCAATCGTTACTTTATATACTTAAAAATATTTATTAAATCACCATTCAATACTAACAAACCTATAGGATATATACTAAAATTAACTGGGCAAAGATATATCATGCACACACACTAAAGAAGTATCTAAGTGAAGATAGAAGACATCCTAATGCTTAGTATGGGAACTAAAGTGCACAAGGGAAAAGAGGGGAAATTTAACGAGGTAAAGAAAAGGAGAGGAGAGGAGAGGAAGGGAAATAATTTTTTATTTCCTTTGCATGAGTGTCATTTTAGGGAGAGAGAAAATGAGAGAAAAAATGATGAGTGAATTTACTTTTATATTTAATTGATTACCATTAAAAAGATGAATTTAAGGGGTTAAAATAGGAACACATGAGTTAAAATTTTAATTTCCCTCCATTTACTCTCATTTCCTCCCACTTATGGGAGTAAATATTTTTTAAGTTAGGAGGGAAGTTAAGTTCTAAAATTTACTTTCATTCCCCCTCCTTTACTCTCTTTTCCCTCTTTTTTCATCATTTATTTTTATTCCCATACGGAGGAACTTTAAAAAGTTTCATCCCTTTCCCTTCCTTTCCCTCATCCCATACTAAGAGAGAATTAGAAATGTCACGTGACTTCCTCACAAGCCACCATATATTTTTTAAATATATATATATAAATTATCCATAATTTGAATCTAGAAATATTTAATAACCTATAAGGTATTTTTTTTTTTGTCAAAATCTATTTGGGTTTCCTTTGCGGAAAAACCAGCATGTCGGGATCTATCAGAAGTACTTTTTAGATATTATGTTATACTTACCTAAATATATATTTGAAAAATAAAATAAATAATTAAAATTAAACTTTAAAGAGTATGAGACTAACCTTGGTTCTTGTGAAGTATGCACCATCTAATAGAATTGTATAACAAATTGAAAATTTGTGAACACTTATATAGAGAGGATCATGTTAGAGTAACTTTTCAAATTCTTGAATATTGTCTTTTCGAATTTCACCACTAATATTTTAATTAAACTGTATTAAAAGAATTAATTATACAAATTAAATTAACTATATGGAAGATTTTTATTTAGGTAATAGAGTAATTTTTAAAATTTTTGAACATTTTCTTTTCAAATTCCACCACTAACATTTTAATTAAATTGTATTAAAAAAATAATTATACAAACTAAATTAATTAAACAGAACAGAGTAACTAAAAGATTTTTTTAAGTTATGAAAGATTTTTACTTCTTTTTATTGTATGTGTCAAACTCTAAGCTATCAAAGCAATCACATATGACATTATGATAGAGTTTTAAAAATGCTAGATAGTTTTCTCTCATAACTTTTATATTTATATAGATATAGATTCACACAGTCTTCTTTACGTTTTCAAAATTTGCAGTATTAAACAGGGATTAGTGACGATGTTTGCCACCATTGGAGTGGCATGATAGACAGCAATCCAACGCTAAAACACCAGGATTAACAACTTAATTACGTTTAACTAAACTAAACAGAGTGTTGTAACAGGCTAATTACGCTCGAATCTTGTTTGTGACGAGACGAGAAGATAGTAGTAGAGAAAGAACTACACTGATGTTAAAGAATGATTTCTTGGTACAAATGAACGTTTAATCTAAGTACCGTGTTGTATGCCAATGCAGCTTAATACCCTCTTATCTAAGGACCAAATATACCCGCCCTTGGTACGATTAGCCCGATTAGGGTTCCGGCACAAGAAAACATGTATACACATTCCACCACCTATTTATTACTTTTTAACCCAAGGGAAAAAGGTAAAATAAAAGCTTGCGAAATTCAAAAGAAAGATGGTGGATGTATCAAGACATTGAACCACTAGACAACCTCTGATCATGTTCACCATCGTTGCTGAATTGGTAAGACTCGTAGACCGAAAGCAATAGCTCCCTGCATGGTACGACCGCCCCAATCTTAATGCATGCTAAAAAGGAACCTGAAAGCTTCCGGTGAAGGCTGTACGCCTCATCTGGAGGTGGTGTCAGCCTGTGCTTCAGCATTGTTGCCCCAAGGTTCGAAATACTTTGGGCGATATTGTTGGACCGGAAGTCATACCCTCCAGGCTTAGCAAATGGCTGTCCCACCACAAAACCTGCCTGGACATGAGCATCCAGCATTACCTCTGCTTCCATTCCTGTAATGAACCCAAGTCGTCTTGACATCTCAATCACACCATCTCTATCACCGTTTGCGCAGGCGACAACCTAATCACACATTCAAGTGAAAGTCCTCATTAACAACTTAAAGATTACTCTAATCCGACCACGGTTCCAGCATGACTAGAGTGACTTAAAACTGTCTGGGTCCTCATTCTTTGGACTAATGTAACTGGAGTTGCTGCAAACACTCAAAATAGCAACAACAAAACATGCTCCTCTCCAGTAATTTGGCTAGACATTTAGGAAGACTTGTCTAGCACAGTTACAACTAAATTATCACGAAAATGCACTGCAACTTTATTTGTAACAAAGTCTCATCTTGATGGGAGAAAATGAAAGGAACAGAAAACCAACAGCAATATTCAGCCCGTGTACATGACTCTTAGGCAAATAGGTTATGCAGTGGAAACTGAAGAAACAAAAGAACTCAAGAGAAAACAAAGAGAAGTACCATTCTCAAGTAGCCGTCAACGAAACTTTTAGGGAAATCCCTTGCTGCTCCAAAGTCAATGAGATTCATGGTTTTTGTGGCATGATCGTACAAAAAATTACCCCAGTTAGGATCAGTCTGCATCAGAACAATGACAACAAAAGTAGAGGGAAACATGAGATGCATGCAAGATGAAGCAGAAGATATGACAATGTAAGATATGCTGTAAATAAACCATATGGAAGTTGTATTGAAGTTTAGACAAATGAACAAAAGTGTCCTGCCTGCATGAAGCAGAATACAAACAACTCCATCAATGTGAGTTCCAGCAACTTGTTCCCCACATAATCACGAGTCTCTTGGTCCAACAATGCAACTTTATCAATTGTAATACCTGCCCGAAGCACAAGATTTAAGTTAAAAACATAAATGATGCAAAGTTCTCAAAACAATGGTTTAAAACTAAGAATACGCGGCACAAGGGACATTAAATTCTCTTTTTGTCAAAGAAAACTAGAAGCATCATATTAAAGACCAAGCTAAGGAGTAGACAATCTGAGTAGGAGCTCATCACCAACAAACCATATAAAGAAGGGGTAAAATTGAGAGAAATGGGCAACAATCTAACAATGTCTGAAGTATATTCTAGTTTACGATTCATAGCCCAATAAAAATCTAAACTTAAGGTCATATCAACTATTAACATCAGGTTAAACTTGCCAGTTTAAGAAGGAAAGTGCAAAAAAGCATACTACATACCAGCAACAAGTTCTGAGGTCAAGACTCTTTTACTTGAAAGTTCATCCACAACTTTTGGAACATGAAACCCCTCAGTACCAGATAGAAGATCACGGAAATGTTTTTGGTTGGTGGCCTCCAATTCATAGTCACACTCACGAGATAATTCTTCTTTTGCTACCTTCATAGAATTGCCAAAAAGAATATTAGTATAAAATTCCAACTGATCCAGAATGCTACCATCATTAGGAGCTGCAGTCAACCACCAGCCACAGTTTGTGGAGCAGGGAGGAGAGAGGGTTATAATACAAGAGCCCATAAGGCATAAGCCAGGCTAGTGCTTGGAAAAGAAACAGAAACAAAAGCACAGTGCTGTTTTTAAGTTCCTCTCAAGGGTCTAAGTAGTAAAGCCACCAGCTGGTAGCTTGTAGAATCTGAAGATACAGATAAACACATGTGACCATACCTTAATGGCTCTGTCAAGATAAAGTCCCTTTGGAATTAGATTTGTATAATCTAATAGAAGTTTCACATTCTCGATGTCACTATCAATGCTACTAGCAACGCCAGGGTACTGAATTTTCATTGCGACCTCTGTACCATCCCTTGTTACTGCTCGGTGAACCTATAATTGTTCAACAATACTTTACACAGTAAGAGTCTGCAAACTACAGATGGATAGTGAATAATTATGTTGGTGTAGTAGCATACTAGCATCAGATTACACTATATATATAGTGCAATATCATAGAGGAGAAAGGGGTTCTATACATGAAATTCACATTTTATAAAGATAAAAAAATCAGAACTGTAATCTAGAAACAGGGATGGAGAAACAAGTACCCTGAAGCATAAAAAAGTTAAAACGTTTGTAATTCCATGACTTCAGAGAATGCTTAATAGGATGCTAAAGAGATTCATAGACAAGATTGTTAAAATTAACCAATAACTAAAGTTCTTGGGTTAATTGGAGATTTTAAAAAGTAACAACTGATTCCAAAGATCTTCATTTTCATGCGGTATGAAAGGTAAATTTTCAAGTTAATAGAAAGGCCAAGGATTCACTGGAAACAGGAAGTCAATTAGTAAAATGGAAAAATAATGGAGAAGCAGATTTACCTGGCCTATACTTGCAGCAGCTATTGGCTCATAATCAAAACTAGTTAACTTGGTTGACCAGTCAGAACCCAATTCATCAGCCAACACCCGATCGAGCTGGTTCCGTGGCATCACATCTGCACCTTGACGAACAATGTCTAAAGCAGCCAATATCTATAGAAATGAAAGAGTTCCACAAAAATGTAGTGGAACCAGATATCAGACTATATACTCTTAGCAATACAATACTTCGTATACATGATTAATTGACTCTTAGACAAGGTATACACAATCTACTATTTGTTAAGACTAAAGACCATCAATGCTCTGCACTTTTTCACTTATCAATTGATCTTTAAATAAACTCATGTAGGCTACCTTATAATTTTTCAATTAAACTCAATGCATCATGAATTGAACATCTCAAAATTCATACAAAATACACACGACAGTGCATTAATGAACTAACATACCGGAGCAGGAACAAGGGACTCGTCCTGTATACTCAGCATCTGTCCCACTTTAAGAGCAGCTCCACGCATTCTGCACAGAGCAAGGGCCAACCTCTCTGCATTTTTCTCAGATAAAAATGGCGAGATGGCAGATTGCTTGTCTGGAGAACTAGGCACCCCATACATAATCCTCTTTGCAGATTCCTCTAGTGTTCCCCACGCAAGCCCTGCTCCTAGACCAGCAAACCTTTAAAGTTATAAACCATATAAGTCACAAGTGTAGTATTCATTTTCATATGCAAATGTAGTTTAGCAATTTATAACTATAAATATGAGAATAGAATCCCCACCCAATAGCTCTAGAAAACGGCGTCGAAGGAACTCTTCTGACCCTTGGCTTCCTCCTCTGCACTTCGGTCACCATCTTTTCCTCTATCGCCCCCTTCTTCTCAGCCACCACAACGACGGCCTCTCCTCCACCTGCATTGCCACCGTCCACCAGACTCGGCTCCTCATACTCTCTCCCCGATTCTAGTCTCCCTAAATCGGTGGCAACAACCTCAACAGTATCATTGACATTATGTTGAATGGGATCATCAACATGGATTGATTGCGACCGGACTGGGCTTGCCTCTGCTAAGTCAGCCGGATGGTTGAAGTAAGCGACGGACTCTTTAGGCCTAGGAGGAGAGAACTCGCGCAATCTGCCTCTTGTGAGGCCAGTCAAATCGGTGACGGAAACTAACGCTTGCTTAGCTGCGGAGGTGACTAGGGTTTTAAGATCTCCGGTTGCGGCGGCTTCGAGTGTCCGCGAACGCTTCGCGATCTCCTTGGCAACTAGAGAGAGGCCACTCACAAGCCTCCCTAGCTCCTTAAACGAGCTGGAGCTGGAGCTCATGTCGTATCATATAATGGCGCGCATTTGATTTTGAAGAATTGGCTTTGTGATTATTGTTTCGGTTGATTTGTAGAACAGAAATGAAAATGATTTGAAACTAGAAGAAAGCTTTTGTTAGAATTTAGATGCGTGCGGGAAGGGTAAGAAGGGGATCGAACGACGTGGGACTTCTTCCCTCCAACCAAATCAACCTAACGTCTCCAATTGGGCCAAGCAGTAACTACCTGTATGTGTTGGGCCCAATTGGCCCGTAGCCTAACTATTTGTTAAAAGATTCATTTTAGATTCTTCAATTCCAAAATTAATTTCAGTATGTTGGAGAGGAAGGTGTTAGAACATAAGGTAGCGTTTGGTTGGCGGAATCAAGAAGGAAAGTGACTCGAAAATTTAAAATTCTGAGTTTTATTGTGTTTGGTTGCGACAAGGAATCACTTTCCCCTGAAATCCAACTTTCTTTAACCGCCTTGATTTTCCCAAAAATGGAGGAAAGTGATTCCTTAACTAGGGGGTGGGGAGAGTGATTCCCCCTACCGGGAAAGTTAATTTTTTTTATTAAATGACATATTTGTCCAAAACTAATTATAAAAAATAACCTAATAAAGCGTCTTCTTCCTTCTATGTTTTCTAAAACTTCGTCAAATTATATTAATTATAAAAAAATATATTAATTACATAAAAATTATAATTAATTACATCAAAATTATAATAATTACATAAAAATTAGAATAATTACATAAAAATTATAATAATCACATAAAAATTACATAATAATGATGTAAATAATAATAGGTAAAAGAAAATACGGTTAGGAACGGGAACAAATCATCCTAGACTTGTCTAGTGTTGCAGTTATATTTTTTTTCATTGCTAGAATAATATGTGTCATACTTTGTTATAATTTTCAATGACTCTAATACGAAGGTTATGTCATTTGTCATTTTCTTTAACCTGCAAAAAAATCATAGTTATGAAAGCAAACTCATTTGATATTTTGATTGTTGAAAGATAGACAATTAAATAAAGAGAAAGTCTGACGTGTTTAAAGGAAACTGTGTAGCACAATATATATAAAAAATAATAATTATACACCTAACAAGATAACAAAAGACACCTAACAAGATAACAAAGACACAAATATAGAAAATGATAAAATAGTTATTTTTCTTACTTTCCTTGAGGATTCCCAAGTACAAAGCAAACACAATAATGTTACTTTCCCGGGAAATCTTAAATCCTAACCAAACACAAAAAACTAACATTCCCCTCAATCACTCACTATCCTGGGTATCATTCTCCCGGGAGAGTGATTCTAAGGAGGAAAGTAGCATTCCGTGAACCAAACGCTACCTAAAAAGCAAAGAAAAAACGGTCGGCGATGAGAATCATGAGATTAGGGTTTTTATTTTTATAAAGTAAATGCATTGTTTTTTTTTATTAATTGTAAATTATAGTGAGGTGTTTATTTTTAAATGATATGATATTTTTTAAACTCGTGTTAAAATGATATTAATCCGTCTAAAATTTTATATAATGGATTAAATTTATCTAAGAATTTATCTATGCTTTGGGATCGTTACATTTGGATTGAATTTATCTAAGTATTTGGTAATGATATAAGATTAATGTAACTATAAATATAACTATAACTATAACAACCACAAAGTCAAATTACCATTTTAACTCCCTTTAAAGTGAGGTTCTTCTGTTTTTTCCAAGTAGATAAATATTAATTATTTTTATAAATACAAAGGTGGCCCTCTCGCACCAAGGCCCCAACTACACCACTCGGCTCCACCTAGATTCAACCCATACACCGCACCTTATGACCCACAACAGCGAGCCCTCCGAAGCTACCACGAGCCTTTACCAAACCATGGGCCAAGACCCTTCCTAGACACCACCCAAAACCTAACCCGCAACACCCACAACCGAGCCGAGCACTAGATTAAATTACTTTTTAAACCCTATTAGCTTTACTTCTTTTGATTTATATTTATATTTTGCTCATTTTTTTACATGAAATTAAAGGTTTTGTAAATTATAACTATATAATTAAAGAATATATGGAGTATGAATTAGTTTACCCCGAAAATGAATACGAAATACCTATAAAATAAGATGAGAGTTTTAAAAAGTTACATTTTAATCATATAAAATCAAATTATCATTCTGGCCTCCTCTAAATCACGTGAGGGATCTTTCATCTTTTTCAAATAACTAAATATTAGGGTGCGTTTAGCAAAAGGAAATTTTCAAAAAAAAATGAAAAGTGGAGATCATATTTAGGTAAGATTTTTTTTCTGTTCTAGAGAAGTTTTCATTTTCTAAAACTAACACTAACATTGAAAACGTCCAAAATGATGTTTTACAAATTTAAAACTCGTTTCTCCACGTAAGTGGTATTTTTTCGTATGCCAAAACTACCCTTAGGGTTCATTTTATTACAAATTTACTCATTTTTATATTAAAATTTCTCTCATCTGTTTCTCTCCTTCGTTCTTTCTCAATTTTGATCCACATTCACTCTCCCATTTCTTCCTCAATCTGCACCTCTAAGGCCACCACTTTCGAGGGTAGTTCCCTTTCTTTTCTTTCTTATACTTCTTTTATGTTCTCACTTCTTCTTCTTTCTTCAACTATTTTCGTTTCTTTTTGGGTTTTATTTATTTTTGAGCTTGGATTCGAAAATGACCTGTACTTACATGGACATTGAGAAGCTCAGATAGACCTGGAGCATATTGCAATTCTACTCTGACGACGATGACGGTTAAATCTTCAACTTTTCTTCGTCATTCCGCCGACAACTAAATCTTCACCTTCTTTTTACCACTCCGGCGATAATATTTTCAAAGATAATATGAAAATTTTGTAAGACATTTGGTTTATCGATTGGGTCATTTGAAGGAGAAGAAAAGGAGGAGCGGGGAGGAAGGCGAATGTAAATTGAGTCATTTGGTTTGTCGATTAGGAATTTGATATTTGCAGCAAAATGAAGAAAAAAAAAAGAGAATTTTTTCTCTTTTTTTAGACCTAATGAACACAATGTTCAGTTTCCATTTGAAAATGAAAATTGAGATTTTTCGGAAAACTAGAAAAGAAAAAAAAGGAAAAAAAATTGCATATGCTAAATAGGCCCTTAAATTTTATAGGATTATAAAAGTAAACCTTCAAGATTGAAAATTACTTTTTAAACCCTATTTATTAGCTTTACTCAATTAGGGCGGACATGGAATAGCGGCATCGCTTAGGGAAGGCCAACGTCGGATCTGCAATTAGGGAAATTGAGCGGCGACATTTGCTTGTTGCTGTTCAAGGAATGGTGAAGAAGACTGTTGGGCTCGGCGGATGGCATTGGCTGGTAATTTTGTTTTGGGGTTTTGGGTTTCTTTTTGTAACCCGGGTCAAATTTGAATTTTGAAGAAATTGAGGTTTATTGTGCATTTTTCGAGATGCAATCGTGGGACTTGGGTGGTAGATTTAGGTTGCATGTGGGTTTCTACTATTTAATCTGGAGTTTTACTGGGTACAGTAATGTTGGTGATCGATAGTGTTGGAGTGGTGGCAAGCTTTTCAACTTTAATTTTTTAGGGATTAAGGGTGAGGAAGAGGAGATAAAAGACAATTTTTTTTTGTCATTTTTTTTTGAATTTATGTTCGTATGCCACGTGGAGAACCATACCTACTACGTGTCATTCGATGGTTGGCCAAATTTGAAAATAGACGATGTTTGTCTCTGTTAGAGCAAAAGTTAGAGGTGCAAGTACCAAACGAGCTAACAGTAAGAAGTTGAGGGCAACGGCTCTAACGGAGGATTAATTGGGTGATTTTTTAGGATTAGATGAAAGTTGGGGGCAGATTGTCATTACTTATAACGGTTGAGTTTCAAATTGACTTTTACCTTATACTTTGTGCCCTTTTGGGGTTGAAGTTCTACTCCCAAAGGGCTTTTCAAAAATCACTTTTCCATTTTAAGGTGTTTGGTAAACACCTTTGTCACTGGGCTTCTCAAGAAACCCAGTTCAAACCAAGGCATAAAGCTGGCTGCACGGGCTGGAGCAAATTGCTCCAGTGCAGCTGCGTTTGCACCACTTTTCCTTTTTCTTTTCTTTTTTCATTTTTTTTTCATTTTTTTAGTTTATACAATAGAACAAAATAAATTAAAAACTATCACAATAAAATTTTCATCTCAAGATAAATAATTCTAGATCCACTTTCCCTATTTTTATTAATTTTTTTAAAATGGGTTTTTACCCTTTATGGTCATTTTACATTCTAACCATAATTTTAACCGCAATTTTTACCAAACACCATAAAACAACTTCTCGTTTCCTACCGCACTTTTCCAGAAGTACTTTCCACACAGCACTTTTCCAGAATCACTTTTCCAACTAGAACCGGAACGCCAAACAGGCCCTTTAACTAAAACATCCAAACAAAAATAAAATAAAATGAGTGAAATGAGTGGACGTTGAAGATGGTCAGAAATCCCTTAACTGCACGAGTAAATTGTTTTACTACTCAATAGGGATGGCAATTGGGCGGATATGGGCGGATATGAGCGGGTATGGGTAAATATCCAACTCATACCCGCAACTAAATATCCATTATTATCCATACCCAATATGTCCAATACCCAATTGGGTATGTAATGGATATCCAATTACACTTATTTATTTATTATTTAACTTAATAAAATTATTTCACCAAATTTTTATTTTTTTATAATTAAGTAAAAATTTACTATAATTTTATTTTATTTATATTATTTTTTTATAGTATCATATTCCGTAAAACCCATTTATAAAAAATTTAAGAAAAATATGAAAAGTGGATATCTAATTACTCATCTTGAGATAAAGATTATGTTTTTATAATTTTTAATTTATTTTGTTCAAAGTATTAAGTAAGAATATTGAGTTTTTATTACGAAAGAAAAATTAAAACGATGAGAGAGGAAAGAGGAGAGAGACAAAATCAAGAAATTTTTTTTTCAAGGAAGTTGAAAAAAATGCGGGTATTGTGCGGGTACCATACCCAATTATACCCGCAATTATAAATGCGGGTATTATCCATACCCAAACCATACCCGCAATTACCCGCTTGAGTATGGTTATGGACGGGTATGCGGGTATGGGTACCCATTGCCATCCTTAGTACTCAACAATACTGATGTTGTTCAACACTAAAACATAAAAAAATTACTACTCCCTCCGTCCCCTAATAAACGTCGCCCGCACTGTAGATACGCATATCGAGGAGGTCGGATGATGCACTATTTGACCCCAAAAAATTTCAAAAAAAATCTCGGACGTAGGAAAATGATTAACGTACGTTCGAAAAAAAATACAGAATTTTTTGGAGTCAAATAGTGCGTCATCCGACCTCCTCGATATGCGTATCTACAGTGCGGGCGACATTTAATAGGGGACGGAGGGAGTATAACATTACTTTTGTTGAACTTAATGAAAAAATGATCTCATATCTCACTTGTTGTAGGACAATCATATATAAAAAATAGTAGTGTTTTTCTTATGTAATTAAGGTGATGTTTCTTGCGAATGAAAAATTATGTTAGAACGCACTCGAATTTTCTACTGCTATTTGTCGAAAAAAATTCTAATTTTTAAAAAACTGAAAATATTTCTGAAATTGTGTTTCAGTAACTGTTTTTTCTTAAATTAATACTGAAAATTAGAAACGCCCAAAATGGAATTTTCCAATTTTTCCAAAACCATTTTTCTAAAAAAAAATTACTCCTGCTCAACCGACCCATCTTGTTAATCTAAAAAATAAGCAATGAGAAAAAACAACTCAAAATACTATCAACTACTCAATTTTCTTTTCAAACCATTATCTCTTTCTCCCTTTCTCTTTCAATAGATCTGACCGTTCTCCCAAAATAATGCACAACTTTCTCCTTTAACCTACACGCCGTTGTCGTTGCTGCCTCCTCCTTCTCCCCCTGTGTGGTACTTCTCCTCTTTATGGTCTTTGTTTTATTCTTTCTTTCCATAATCAGTTTTGTTTTCCATGTTCTTCGTATATCGATTCTCTGTTCGAATTCCTTGAAATATAGTTTCAATTGAGATGTAAATTTCAGTTTAATTGGCTGAAATTGTTTTGGCTTGTTGGTTAAAGATCATCCATGTAGTATTTTTTCCCCCGAAAATGATGATAATTGGTAATATATTCATATAGATAAGTTTAAAATTATGAGAAATTGGTAGTGAATATTTTTCATGGGTTTACGAATACATGATGAATGTCACCTCCTAGTTTTAATGATTGATGATTTAGATGGGAGGAAGAAATGATGGAGCAGATGAGGCTAAATGGTTCGACAAAAATGAATCGATATTTTTATCAATATTGTACGAGAGAGTTAAGAAAAATCCAAATGGTACTCCTAGTTTTAAAGCTACGGATTGGCAAGACATGGATGAAGAAATGTACTTAGCTACCGGTGAACGATATGGACCAATGAAGTTGCAAGATAAATACAATCGACTGAGATAAAAACATCGCCAATTTTCAGATTTGTTAGACTATACAGGAGCCACCTACCAATCAAGTTTAAACACTGTGAATGCACTAGAAGATGTGTGGCAAATATTTTTCATGGTATTACGTTTCCTTACAAGTTTCCTTAGTAATTCATGACATAAATTTTTTGAATTTTGATTAAATTCTTAATGTTGTTTATTTACTTTACAGAAAAATAAGAGCTACAAGACATTTAGAAAGAAATGATGTCTGAACTATGAGCTCCTTGGTCAAGTGTTTAATAAATTTACCGTTATTGGATATCTCCATCATGCTTCTTCGCAATTGCCGCCAATCTCAGATGAAGAGTGCCAAAATGAAGAAGAGTTTATGAATTATGGTGTTCTTGTACCTGAAGATGGTAATGGAATTGAAGGCGAAAAGTCTGGTGGTGGGAGCTCAAAAGGAAAACGTGTTGCGGGGAATAATGTTCCAGGTTGTAGGCGTGTTAAGAAAGGAGGTTCTGATAAGTGAGACTCTTATATGGAGATGCTCACATCATCTGCTAGTGTTAAGGCTGAATATTTTACAGCAAAAATAAAAATGTATACATGAGAGCATACTGAAGTTACAAGTCCATTGTGAGATACATACTCTGTTATTGCATGCATGGATGTATTAGAGGATATAAATGATATTTCAGATGCCTCTTATAACAATGCACTTGTGCAGTTCAAAGATTCTTATTGGAGGAAAGTGTTCAGCAAGATGTTCACTGGGAGGAGGAAGTCCTGGTTGAAGAGTTTAGAATGATCGTGGCTTGTTTTAAAACTCAAAAACTTATTTTATGAGTTTTATTTGGAGGTTGTTTTTAAATATTTGTATACTGTTACAAGATAATGAAATTTATGTTAAGTATTATTGTCAATCAATTTTAATATTAATAATTAACTTATCAATTTATCTAAAATTTTTATTGGTATAACTAATATAAAATAATTATTTAATAATGTAGGTGAAATGACACAATATTTTGACAACATTTCTAATACTTTTATTATTAATTCAAGTAGTGATAATTCCACTGATGATGGCGACGACTTCAAGGATTCTATGTTCCTGCATATGTTAATGGAAAGTGAAAATAGTTTCATTGAAAAAATACCTTGCCGCACATCTATGCTTAGTGGTAGAGCATATATCCTTGAAGTTTTAGTGGGAAATCCAATTAGATGCTTCGACAGTTTTCGTATGAGGCCACATGTGTTTCTGAACTTATGTGACAGGTTGAGAGGGTTGAACTTACGCAACTCACGAGGAGCTACTGTGGAAGAGGGTGTGGCAATGGGATTGGCTGTATTATGTCATAGAGTAACTCAAAAGCCGGTGTTAGAACGATTTCAACATTGAACTGCGACAGTCTCACGTTGGGTTAAGAAAATGATACGCGTTTTAGTTCGTTTAGGAAATCATTTGATCAAACATGTTCAAAGAGGACACATTCAACCAGAAATTCGAGAAAATGCTAGATGGTATCCATATTTTAAGGTATGCATGTCTATTATAAACTCATGACGACTAAATAAAAAAAATTATGTTTGAATATTTAATTTGTCTATGTGTAATTTTTTCCCTTATAGAAATGCATAGGTATTATAGGTGGTACTTATGTCGCAGCTTGATCTCCTGCATCTAAACAAAAAACTTTTCGGGGTAGAAAAGCACTTGTTACTCAAAATGTTATGGCGGCGTGTTCGCATGATATTATGTTTACCTTTGTGTATACTGGTTGGGAAGACACAACTAATGATTCACGCGTATTTCTTGATGCATTGACAAGACAAGATAATGATTTTCCTATGCCTCCAACTGGTAAAAGATTATTCTTGTAATTCATAACAATATTTATTAACTGTTACATTAATGGATTTTTAAATGTCTGATTGTATTAATCTTTTGCAGGTTACTATTATGCAGTTGATGCTAGTTATCCAAATATTCCTAGATTTTTAGCTCCTTATCGTGGTGAATGGTATCATTTAAATGATTTTCGTGGACGAGGAAGGATAACAAGAAAATATGCATTGTTTAACTATCGAAATTCGTCATTGAGAAATGTAATTGAAAGGGCTTTTGGCGTCTTCAAGGCTAGATTTTCAATCTTAAAGTCCATTCCAAATTATCCTCTTTGTCGTCAAAAGCAAACACCTTTAGCTTGTTGTGCACTACACAACTTTATTCGAATGGAAGATAGAGCTGATCAACTATTCACAAAATATGGTACAGAAGGTCTGCAAAATTTTAACGAGGACGAAGCTAATGCGATACAAGAAGGTATTCAAGTGGATCCCAACAACAACAAATGAATGCGGTTAGAGAAGATATTGCAGATCAATTATAGGCTAATTATAATATTGTTAGAAAATTAAGAAGTAACAAGTTAAATTAAGTATATTTTTAATGTTCATATTTGTAGTATTCACGTAATGAACAAATAATTCAAAACTATTTTATATGTATTTTATATATATGAACGGAATTATTATATTTATATATAATTAACATATTTATATTTGATCTTTAACAAAATTAAAATGGGCTACCGTTTAGTTTATTAATCTTCTTAAAAAGAAATAAATGATAGCATGATTTTTTAATTAAAATCAAATTGATTGAACAAAATTAGTAGTTTTTGTTTTTCAAAAAAAGAAGAAATAGTTGTTAGGTGAATACCATTTTGAGTTTTCTAAAACTGAAAATTTTCACATTTAGTACAAAAGAAACACGATTTCTAATTTTCTAATGTTTTTTAAAATCAGAAATATTTCTAAAAAATAGAAACAGAAAGAGCAGAGAATTTTCTGTTCGTAAAATAAAAATAAAAATAGAAGTATAAAAAAGAGAGGATTAATTGAGACCAAAAATACACTATCTTAGAATATTTCAAGAACATAATCCAACTTTTCTCCTTAACACAATTACAGATTTTAATTATGCCAATGCCTCAAGGTGTGTCACACATCTAGCTAACATGTCACTCAATAGACAACTAATAAATTATATATTCATTATTTTTTTATTTTTTATATTGTTCATCCTAATTACATTCTTTAAGAGAAAAAGAATAATTGCCATATCCAAAGCCCCACTTATCGGAAATCCCTCCCGTATCCATGATTCCTAAATTCCACCAAATTGAATTATTCGACCTAATTAAGAACTGCTTTGAGGATATTTACTATATTATATTCCAGCATATTTCCGGTACATAGTAGCAAGAGCATAATCCATCCATCCATCCTGCTGTCCTAAATGGCATCAATGTAGATAAAGGGTGTCGTCTTGGTTTGGACCATTTTTGGTGCGATCACCGTAATTTGGAGCTAAGTTCTGTTGCCCACTTATATGTTGATGACCAAAAAATGAGTTGGCTGGCACTTGTCAAGTCTCAAAAGTTCGTTGCTTACCGACATGTGATTGATGTGAATTTTTCTAAAATTTAAAAAAATATATTAGCTTTAAGTGAACATATTTATAGAAGTTTAATCATGTTGAGGCCTAAAAGAAAGAGACACTTGATTGATCATGGAAATTGACTGATAACAGAAGCACCAATAAGATTAGATTTAACAATTTCCAGATACTGTGTGTCACCTTTACGTTTTCTGTCATTCCTCACTTTTGTTAGGTTACTAAAACAAGAAATGATCATATAAATAGGTCATATGCTCATCTTATTGGGTTATGACTCAGAACCGCAGCTGATTTCCTTTGTAGCATTTGCTTTTTTTCAAGGTATTTTTTTTTGCTGCCTTTGCCACCAAATGACTATTCATTTATTTATACATTTTAGTTTCTCCGGTATTCTATCAACCGACATTAATCTAGTTCAAATTCTATAGGCTTGTAAATTACAATTCCTATTGCTATCTTATTTAAGGCTCTAAAAACATTGAAATTTCTCTCTTGAAATTTCCTTCCAGGTACCTTTTTCAAGATGGATGCTGCTGGGAGGAACAATGAACCCAAATATGAATGCTTGCTCTTTGGTATGTCACATTCTTTAGGCAAAATTGCCAAAAAAATAATAATAAGTCTTTTCTTTTGGGTTAATTTTCTAATAATGACCCGTTCATGTGTGTTTTTTCAGACATGGATGATACCTTATACCCCATGAGCACTGGTCTCAACTTTGCTTGTCGAAAGAACATAGAAGGTTAGTTAGACCATAAAAAAAATCATGGTAATTAATCATAGTTGTTTAAGGTGAAGTTTGTTCTGTTCATTGTCCTAATGAGGTTTTGGTATTTTAATTTGCAGGGTTTATGTTGGATCACCTCAATATTGAAGAAAGTGAAGTGCCTAGGATGTGCTTAGAATTGTACAGGGAGCACGGAACGACAATGGCTGGTCTAAAGGTGAACTATCTATCTCGTGGATAATCTTATGATCGTTCATTAAACCTGAACTATTGCTACGAGTGTGATGATGATGATATCGAAATGCAGGCACTTGGGTATGAATTTGATAATGATGAGTACCATGCCTATGCTCATGGAAGATTACCATATGAAAACCTGAAGCCTGATCCTGTGTTAAGGAACCTGCTGCTCTCTATGCCGCAGCGAAAAATAGTAAGTGGGAATTCAATTCAATTCAATTCAGTTTGATTCCTTTTTTTCAGTTTCAGCCATGAAAAAGATCTGTGTTTTTTCCTTCTGCAAATTAAGCTGATACCTTTTTTTTTTGCTGTGTCAGATATTCACTAATGCTGATAAGGCGCACGCAGCTGAAGTTCTCAGTAGGTTGGGGTTGGAAGGCTGTTTCGAAGGCGTCATATGCTTCGAAACCCTTAATCCTCCTCTTGAATCTGCTGAATTCTCAATGGAAGCAGCCTTTGCAGGAGATGAGACCAGCTCCGAGTCGCGAATTCTCTGCAAACCTTCTGTGGAAGCAATGGAAGCAGCTATTCGGGTCGCAAATGTTGATCCGAGCAAAACTGTAAGGATTTTAACTCTTGATCCCCCAAAACATTTGTCTGCTGTATTGTGTAGGACTGAACTTGACTCTTTCCCCGGTTTCTCTCATTCTCTTTCTCAGATCTTTTTTGATGACAGCACCAGAAATATTGCCAGTGGGAAATTAGCAGGGCTCCATACAGTTATTGTAAGATTACTCGTTTCACTGAAAACATTAGAAGTTCGAGACGTGTTTTAGCCATAACTAATACAATCAAAATACCAATTGCAGGTAGGGAGCTCAGTTCTTGTGCCAGGAGCAGACTATGCATTGGGCAGCATCCATAACATCAGAGAAGCAATACCTGAGCTATGGGAAGGAGATCTGGTGGAGCCAATTATCCAACCCACTCCAGTTGAAACTGTGGTTCTTGCTTAGACTTTCTCCAACATATTAAGTTGTGTAGGCAACAACTCAACAAGCATAGCATATATATTATTATTAGCCAAAAAAATGGATGTGCATCCATTTTCATATTATTAATAAAATTTCTCACAAGAGAAGTACAAACTTATTGGATTTGCCATGGTGTAGCAGTACAGATGTAAGAATTCATGTAACCAACATCTACTCGTTGGGAATGTAAGCCCTAACAGAAAACGTGTCGAGTTGATGGTACAATGATAATTGTAGTTAACTGCTTAAATGTTTCGCTAAACTTGAAAGATCAGCATCATGTGTGTTGGTCGAGACAATTTCCCAGTAAAAAATGCTGGGATAGATCATACTTCCATTGGTAGCTCCCCACAATTAATAATCCTGCAAGGCTGCTTAGGGCAATCTGACCTGCTTGTCTCAACTGATTCAAGTTTCCTCACGACATCCATTCCATCAATGACGTGTCCAAAGACAACGTGGCGATTGTCCAACCACGGAGTCTAAAAAGCAAATTAAGAACTTGAATTAAGACAAGAGTAACAATCAAAATAACAAAAGGCAGCAGAGTGGTTTGAATAACCAAAAAACTGGTGAAGAATGTTAAGCACACAAATGACAGCAATCCCAACAAAAAAGGAAGATCCAAAAGACCCAATTGGTTTTTCTTCATACTCATCGTTTTAAAATTTGTTTGTTCATAACCAGCAGCTAGACTTCTTAAACATATTATCTTCATTTTTTAATTATTCAAAGATCTTCTTAAGAAGCCAATCTTCAAAATAATAATTAAAAGAGATGGAAAAATGAAAATGGCAGTCCTCCAACTCTAAAACAAAACAGATCTATTGCCCTCATATTTGTTCCTCTATTAATGATCAACATCAAACAATCAGAAAATGATACATAAACCTCTGTCCTAAGGCTTTACTCTTGTTCCAAATTAATAGCAAGAAATCAAACATTTCCTGTGTTTCAGTGTTCTGATTTTAAGTTAGTCAAAAGTATCCCTATACCATAAGCCAAAAAATAATGAACTTAGTTGGGCAATCATCCAGAGCATCAAGATCACAGCTATCAATTTACCTTTACTGTACAAATGAAAAATTGGCTCCCATTGGTATCAGGTCCGGCGTTGGCCATGCTCAACACTCCTGGTCCGACATGTTTCACTGCACATAAGGACATTAATCTGTTACTACCAGAGTATCAAGAAATTCCGATGGAAATTCCCTATATCACCATAAAGGAAAAAACGATAAAAGGATACCAAGTGGTATCCCAGATTATAAAAGTCTACAATATTCGCATGCAGGCAAAGACTTACAGGCAAAGTTCTCATCTTTAAATTTAGAACCATATATGCTAACTCCTCCTGTTCCCTGCAGATATCAAAAAAACAACTTTAGGTCAACAAGATAAGCATTTCCCCTTTATGAAGCAGAATGCTTACATCTCCTTTCTGGAAGTCTCCTCCCTGGATCATGAAATCTCTAATAACACGGTGGAACGAGCATCCTTTGTAACCATATTCTTTATCTCCTGCATTTAGGGTTACAACATCAATCAGTAAAATTAAGCAATAAACAGTCAACAACAATATCGCATCCATTGGGCTCTTTTCAGAAGCTTGCCTGTGCACAACACACGGAAATTCTCCACAGTTTCCGGCACCACATCTCCGAAAAGGCCAATTACGATTCTGCCTGCTGGTTCACCCCCAATGTCAACCTCAAAGAAGACCTTGGTTGTCACTTCCGCTTGAAGTTCCACTTCCTAGCGAGTAACATACAACACAACAACAAGAACATAACCATTAGTTTCATCCACAACAAAAACAAAAGCAGTTAACAATTAGTACCATACTGTAGAATGAATCATAACAAAGCATTTACATTAGCAGTCGAATTGACGCAAGCGATTCTTCTGTGATTAACAGAAGGAGATTTAGCTAGCTGTAGGATGGGGAAACTTGGTGCATAGTGAGATGTTGATGCTAACCCACTTCTCCGATAGCTTAAATTACAAGTAGACACCATACTTGACCTGCTCGAACTTGCTGCAACATCTTGCCGATAACTACCCTGCAACGAAGAACCAGAAAAACGAAATGAAAACATTTCTCAATAGTAACTAGCCGAAACGGATAAATGAGAGGAAACTGACCCGAAACACAAGCCGAGGACTGTGCACCGCTTGCATTGAGAATGTCGACGCCATTTCCTTAGCCGGCACGATTTTTCCTACAATTGGTAAGAGAGTAGCTGGAGAAGTAGATAAGAAGCCGAAAGGACAAGGGAGAAGGGGTTAAAGAGGGGTTTTTGTTTTTCAATTTGGTCCTTGCCTCTCCATCTTTGTTCTTAAGAATATCCGCCATTTTCCCGACGTTTCATGGTGGGCCCCCACAGTTTTAGAGACCAGATAGCCCATTGGGCCTGATTTCAGGAGAAAGCCCAACAGGAACTGCAATCTTATTTTTGTGTGGATGATGCTGGGTTCGAAATTCGACACGGCACCAATCAAAACCAAAAGCGGAAGGAGGAAGGGAGAAATATGAGAACGAAGAAGAAGAAATGTGAGGTTGTTGTTTATCTTCTCCTCCGCCCGAAATAATGCGCGCCTTCACAGTCTCATCAGTTATCTACTTCGCGCCTCCTGGTTTGTTGATCCAACCGTCGAAAACCAAACTTTCCGCTTTCTCTTCTAACCCTATAAACCTTATTTCACCGCCGCTGCTGCTTCACCGCCCCGTCGTGCTCCGCTGCACTAACACTGATTCGGCCGCTTCACCCGATGGTTTCACCGATTTCGGTGATCGTGACGACGAAGATGATGATGATGATTACTACTCGTTTGTTGATGAGGAGGAATCTGTAGGTGGTGAGGATGGGGTGTTTATACAGGTGAAGAAGCTTGGGAAGAACTCGAGGAGAATACGGTCCAAGATTGGGATAAATGCAAGGTTGGAAACTGTTTGGAGATTATTAACTGATTATGAGAGATTGGCTGATTTCATTCCTGGCCTCGCTGTCAGCAAATTAATCGACAAGAAAAATAAGTTCGCCAGGCTCTATCAGGTACTCAGCTCTTTTCTTTTCTTTTTTGGGTTGTTTTCTCTGCATTTTTTCTTACAAATGTGATTACGTTGCACAGATTGGACAGCAAGACCTGGCTTTTGGGTTGAAGTTTAATGCAAAGGCAGTTTTGGATTGTTATGAGAGAGATGTTGAGATTTTTGCTTACGGGAAAAGGCGTGATATTGATTTTAAGATGACAGAAGGTGACTTTCAGTTCTTTGTAGGCAAGTGGTCTATTGAAGAGGTAAGAATCTGCTGTTTCTGTTACTTGGATTTTCGTTCTTTTTACTGCGAATCTGGTTCATGTCATAATCATAAATATTGAGTTGGGAAACATTTAGTAGCGTAGTGATTTGGCATGTGAAGTTTTCCTGTAAAACTTGTGAAGATAGATATGCTGTTTCTTGTTGTCCGTGAAAAGATTAGTGGTTAGTGGATGTGGCAAGGCAACTGAAGTTTTTTGTATAACAAATTTGAGAAGAAAAAAAATGGTGTTTTGATAGACACTGAGATCCCACTAAGTGCCTTCAAGGCTGAAGAACTGAGTTTATAAAACTATGTAATCTACATCCTTCCAACACTGCGAGAACAGTGAATCTAATATATGGGGAAATTAATAGCTATATTTTCTAATTTGGGCTTGTTGGACCATGTAATCCAAAGTCTCTTTAATTTTGAAATATAAATGTATATTCATGATTTAGTGCTCACCTAAATATCCTCTAGCCAATGTTTTAAGTATTGGGGATCCGGATCTTGTGTGCAACATACATTGCGACTAGGCCACTTTTACTGTTGAGATTGAAACTTTGACTTATAATTTGAGAGGAAACAGTTTTTGCATCTCCAAAGCCACATGATTTGCATGTGAAAAAAAAGAGTTTTTCAGATACTTAAATGCAAATTTAAGCAATTGTGTTTCTAGCTTCCTGCTGGAAACTTACCTTAAATGAAAGGATTTCTCTTAGTTCCTCAGTTCTTCAACATTCTCTTCCGTTCATCGTCTTTGTTTCTGTTGTTGCTCCTGCAAATTTTTCTATCGAATCCTACACAAGTTATGTTTCTGTTGCTGGTGTCTATGATTGGCTACTGGCCATCTTCGTCCAAATATGAAACTGTTCGTTGTTTATCTTTACACTGGCTACTGGATATCTTTACACTTGCTGAGCCATGCAATATTATCCGAAATGCTCCCATTCTTTTTACCTTAATTGGAGTTTGGAAGCAGTCAAAGTGGCGAGTTACACTTGTTATACTTTCAATATTCAAACAATTTATTGTGCATTGTCATTTTGACTTGGTTGGATCCCTACAACCTTCAAAAACGTCATATAGCCCCAAACATAGCAGATATCTGTATGCTTTCCGGTCTGAATAATTCATGGGTTGGCTGAGTGGATTAGAATGTTGTTTTCAACTTTTATTAAAAGCCTTGTCTTTCTATAATTAGATATAGACCTAATATGTTCCTGCCAAGCTATAGATTTTGAGCTATATATGTCTAGGTCTGGTTTGCCTTTACAAGTCCTGGTAGGTTTTACC
The DNA here is from genome assembly GCA_963691705.1 of Viola odorata. Lineage (NCBI taxonomy): Eukaryota > Viridiplantae > Streptophyta > Magnoliopsida > Malpighiales > Violaceae > Viola > Viola odorata. The sequence continues at coordinate 15,038,837 of OY829545.1, forward strand.
GTCTTTGAATGCAAAAACTGATGATCGCAAATGATGGACAATGCAGATCAACAAACAAAAATCTGGGGATTGTGATTTGTCACCAGGCCAAGAGTTCGAGACCACTCTCTCGTATCTGGTGGATGTGAAGCCTAAGATGTGGTTGCCCGTTCACCTCATTGAAGGTAGAATATGTAGTGAGATAAAGACAAACCTTACATCCATCCGGGAAGAGGCTCAGAAACGGAAAGTAATTCACAATACCCTGAGTAGTCAACAGTGACACTGACTAAACCCAAACAATATCTTGTAAGTAGTCTCTTCAATTGTTGATTGTATTTCTTGTATGATTTAGTCTTGTAACATAAATTACATCAACCCGCACTTTGGTATATTCGGTTCGGGTGGTAAATAGTAAATGGTGGTTAAGTATGTATAATCGTCCTACTTTTTAACTGTTCATGTTTGTGGTTATTTTCTGTACTGTGACTACTTTCCCTTTCTGGTACTTTTGAATCAGCTGGCTAGGGTCGCATTAATATCTAAATAGCATGAAACCGATCTTGAGTGTTGTAACTTAAGCACTCTTAGGTGTTTGTGTAGCCCTTAATTTTGGATTTGGTGAATATATATATATACTAGCCCTTATATCAACCCTGTATCTGCAATTTCACCCTGTGTAAACTTTTTTGTACCAATTGTCCTTTAATTTCTTCCATTTCCTTAATTATTTGAATGGAATGAAAAAAAGAAGAAGCCAATTAACATGTAATTACACACCTGGCATAGAAACTTATGCCATGTACGAATTTTAAAAGCCAATAAAAGTATAAAGCACTTCTGTTCAGTGCTAATCAAATTATAGCTATTTTCTTAATAATAATTTATTATATCTATTTTAATATTATTTTAATAGGGTAAGTGTATTGCTGACTTGAAATTTGTGGAATTATAAGGATCCACGTTCCTTTCCCCAGTTGGAACGATATGAAATTAATATCGGTGGTTACATGTTACTGTTTCAACTTATGAAATTCTCAGGAACTGTCGGACGAAGGAAGGCTTTGCACAGATTGAAAAGAAAAAGCACATCTTTCACGTTAGAAACCAAGTAGGGTCGAATTGGGTTTGTGTCCCCGCCATGAGAGCGGCAATAAAAGAGTATGGTGGAGCATTAACCTGACCATGTCTACGTCTCCTTCAAGCCTTTAATAGTTGATTGGTTAAAATAGTTTTCGCTCGTACCTTCTCTGAATCAATCACACGGATAGAAATTTGCTATAAATTCTTGAGAGTCCTAAAGACAAATATATCGGGCATAGAAAGATCAAAAAGCGGAGAGATCGTCCTGCGTTTGTGAAGGTAGGTAGCAATGGCAACTGCATCCTTGGACGAGGTAGTTTCCATGGAGATGATGAAGGTTGGAAGGAATATGCGGAGGTATCAGTGTAAGGTGGGTGTAAAAGCTAGCCTCGACACGATTTGGGACGTTATGACTGATTATGAGGGAGTGTCCGAGCTCGTTCCGATCGTTGCAGACAGCAAAATAATTGACAGGAAAGACAACGTAGTTCGAGTTTGTCAGGTACATTACATGCTTATACTCCCTCTGTCCTTTAATAACTGACGCTTTTCTACGTTTTTTTACTATTTGGAGTACTTGTCATTTTATCTTTTCCGAAGCATATATTTTGTGCAAATGACAATTTTTTTTTTTTAAATCAACCCAATTTAATGATGGTGTGGTAATTTGAGTGGAAATTAGAGGTAAAAATAAAACAATATGAAATAAAATAAGATCAAAGATCATTGTCTTACGTTTTTTTACTATCCTAAAACGTCTGTTATTAAAGGACGGAGGGAGTACTGAGTTTTATTGTTCAGAAATTAAGTTTGGTTCTTCTTGGTTAGTTAACATGTGGTTGCTGTTGTTGTTAATTAGTACAGATTAGTCGGATGAAGTTGCCACTTTGGTTGAAATTTGATGCAAAAATGACCATTGATTGTTATGAGAAAGATGTTGAGACTCTTGCCTTTGGAATAAAACGAGCCATGGACTTCAAGATGATCCAAGGTGACCTTCAGGTTTTTGAGGGTACATGGTCTGTTGAACAGGTCAGAACTATTGGGCTCAGGTTTTTCCAGATTAACTCATTATACCATTTACTGCTTAATATTTACTACTATATTGCTTTTTTAATCTTATAGCGCGATTATTGTAAAAGATAAGCAGATAAGTTTTCTTATAAAGCTTTAAACTTTGCTTAACTTTCGGTGGTGGTGAGAAAAAAACAGAATTCAATTTCAAACAAATTTTACAATAGTTTGTTTCGATAAAATTAAACACTAGTGTATGTTTTGGGCAATGCAGATGAACAACAAAGATAGGGGTGAAGAATTTGAGACAACATTTTCTTATTCGGCGGACGTAAAGACGAAGATATGGTGTCCTATTAACCTAGTTGAAGCTGTAATGTGCAGCGGTATAAAGGCGAGCATTGTTGGAATCCTCCAAGAAGCACTAAGGCGGGACAATACAATTTAGGCATGTACTACGGCACCGTTTCGGATGCATTGCCGGAGTGATTTTATTATATGAATAATTGCGGACGTGATATTTATCTTTATCACATAAAGTTTTAGCATAGCTGATGAATTAATAAAGTGGTAAGTCTTATTGGTGGGTGTTTATTTTTTTATATAGGTGGAGGTGAATTCGAACTTTAATTTAAATTTTTATTAATTTTTTGACCACCAATAAAACAACAAATGAATTACATTAATTCATTAAATCATTGAGTGTCTATTGGTGACAAAATATGTGCCAAAATTCAAATTTAAATACGAATTTTACCTTCGTTAATTAAAAAGAACAAATGAGTATAGAATCCCGTCATAGACTCATAGTAGATAAGTGAAAATTTGATCAATGAAAAAAAAACAAAAGAGTAAAGGAATTGCAAAGCTTACCAACCCGGCCTTTCCCTAAAAAAGAAAGCTAATTAATCCTACAAAACACTTGAAATAACAACCAAGCCAAACCAAACCTCATGTGGCAACATCATTACCGCATGTGTGGCATGGGACTCACACAAGTCATTCACCATGATTTTAGAGCATCATTACCTTTAATCATCACAGTATCATGCCATCAATTTAGTCTGACCTAGAAAAACAAATTATTTCTTAATTTTTTAATCTAGTTCAATTAATTTATAGGGGTTTGATTGAATCAACTTTTGCAAATAGGAGATATTACAGTATGAATCATTTATAAAATATCGAGCGAACCACTTAATAGATATGTAACGTATTGATTATCAGTTTGTGATAAAATATCAGTAAAATTTCAAATTTGAGTCTTATCTCTCTTTTTTTAAAATTAAAGGAAAGAAGAGAGTGTCATTGCCCGGCAGAGAATTGAAGGCTTTCCACAAGATATGAAAAGAAAGCATCTACTAGTCCAGGACAAATTGGGGAATATATTATATATGAATGCGAGCCAAGGGCGATCGAGCACATTACAATATATTAATAGCATGCTGTATATAATAATTGCGTATATAAATCGGCGGTCCTAAAGACCAATTATTACCACAAAATAAGAAACATCACAGTATATATAAACCTGAAACATATCATAGGACTTTGCCTTAGTTTAGAAGCTTTCCTTCCTTGATTAGCCCCAACAATGGCAACTCCTGGTATGTGTGTGTTTGTCTTAATTATAATGTAGCTCACATTTTATACACTTCTTTTGTAGCATCATTGATTGTGATCGGGTGATAAAAAACTTATTCATTATTAACTTAAGTTTCAAGTTTGAATCTGACAAATTGAAAAACCGTAGTGAGATAGTCACTCATTTTAGAACTCGATCATGCTTTAACGAGATTAGAATAACAACGAGAGAAAAAATATATATTTTTATTTTGTTTGAGTTGCTAATTTGTACAGTGTATCACAATATTGATAAATGATTTTATGATGAAAATATGTATTTAATTGTATCAGAATTGTCGATAGAGGTGAAGAAAGTTGGAAGGAACATGAGGAGAATTGAGTGCAAGGTTGTTGTACATGTTAGCCTTGACTCCATTTGGCAAGTTTTGACTGATTACGAGAGGTACCCTGATTTCACCCCAAGCGTTGCCGAAACCAAAGTAATTCACAGGAGAGACGACGTCGTCCGGCTCAGTCAGGTACATAATCATTTTGCTAATCAAATTAATTAAGCAGCTTTATGCTTTAATTAGAAGTTTAATTAGTCATTTGATATGAAATTAATTTGGTTTCTGGTACAGATTAGCCGGCAGAACTTGCCACTTGGGCTGAAACTTGATGCAAAAATGATCTTTGATTGCCATGAGAAAGATGTTGAAACTCTTTCCTCTGGAAAAAAACGTCAAATGGAATTTAAGATGATCCAAGGTGACCTGCAATCGCTGGAAGGGAGATGGTCCATCGAACAGGTTAGTTTGCATGAATAATTCTACAATCTTGGCCAATTTTTGAAATACATGTTGTGGGGGAGAGATTTGTCATTTTTCCAAGTCATACCTGTCTCAAATTCAGATTAATCAAAACGGATGATTTTGAAAGAAAAAAAAAAACATTATCAATATTCCTAAATTTATGGCCCAAGCTCGGAATGTCTCGGCGCCGGCCCGGTCCTGAAATTAATTGACACTTAAATAGAAGTGATTGTTTTGCTGACAAATATGAAATCTTTTGGCAATGCAGATCAAGAAAGAGGGGTCTAAAGATGAAGAGGATTTCTCGGCTGGAAAAGAAATTGAGACGATGTTTTCGTATTCTTCGGACATAAAGACGAAGCTATGGTGTCCTATTAACCTCGTCGAAGGTAGAATGTTGAACAGTACAAAGGCGAACATGATAGGAATCCTGCAAGAAGCACAAAAACGGAGTGAAACCAGCAATACTGCTCTGAAATCTGAATCCTGATCCATTTAAGAGTTCCTTACCATATACCGCAGTATTTTTTCTTTGAATAACCTCTTTTCTTTTATTATTGAAATAAATTTTATTTAGTTCTGAGTCCTCGGATCTGTTGTGGAGAACAAATCTGACAAGAAATTCTCGAATGATAAAGATTCAGCAGAACCGTCACCGTGAAAGCGATTTTTCCGGCGGCGGCGGCAACTGTAGTTTACACTGAGTATGAGTATACTCAATCCCTGGCAGCGGCGTCATCATCCATTACTGCCTTGGTTCTGTTCCCTTGTTGTTAATTGGGCCGGGTTATTTGTATGCTCATTGGGCTAGTTTACAATTTTCTTGTATTGGGCTTCTCATGGACTTTCTTGCTGCCCGGTTTACTCAGGCCTAAAAAACTCTGTAATTCTTAATGGATTTAGGTCTGGTTGTGCAAAACAATTTCTCATGATATACTTAAAGAAAAATGCATTATTAATATCAACTGTGAATTGTCTCATAGTAGACATTGAGAAATTTAAAATTGGAGTTAACTCTAAATTCGTAGATGACCCGTAGAGATATAGTTCACCAATTGCTGCATGAAAAAATATATACTATAATAACTGTGAATTTTTTTCCATCAAATATTAATATTAACTGTGATAGTAGTTTATATATAAAAGAAAAGTAGTTACTATCATTCCCCCAATTATTGCTTCAGAAGAATATTGTTTATTTTTTTTTTAGTAAATCGAAATTAATTAATAACTCTCGAAGGAACAGTAATGATACAAGTACAAGAAGAGTGCTCTATTTGGTACGGGAGGAGCACCCTACTAGTGCGGCAAGGTAAAACAACAGAAGATAAAAGCAGCTAGAACAAGTAAAGAAGAATGCCAAACTTCCAGAATATTGTTTATTTGATTGACATTCTAAATATCACACGGCATAAAACGAGATGAGTGGCAGGGAGGGAACGTGCTAATTACATGCTGAATATAAATTAGATAAAGATAAATAAAGTCAATCAGCGTGTACCTCAATGGTTATTTGACTGGTAACGAAAGTATTAGTAGGGAGTCGGCTTATTGTTTATCTGGCTAATGAGATAAAATAGAGATAAATAAGTTCCCACCAAAGTAAATAGAATCAGATGATAGGAAATTCCCAGTAAAAATATATCTAAGGTCATAATTCACATGTATTGATCATTCATGCAAAAATGTTTAAAACTGAGTTTCATATGGTGGTTATAGAATTCATGTTCACTTTGACTTCCTACTCTCCTCCTAATCAAATTTCTTAAAGAGGCCCTTTATTAATAACTCTAACCTTTTTAGTAATCCTAAGGTTCACTTATAGGATTTTAACTAGTTGGTTGATAAAAACAAGAAGAGACCATTTCTAGGCCTAGAGATCAGTACACTCGGCCCTGTAACCTAATTCTTATTTTTCTCTAACTCAGTCTGGCTCGTGATTCTGACTGAGTCCTAGCTGGCCACGAGTTAGTTGCCTACGAATTCCTTCTAACAATGTAGACCCAAAGTTATTAGAAAAAACTGTAATTATTCAGATTTAAAACTTAAGTTGATCATGCTTAAATCAAACGGGAATAAATTGATAAGAAATCAGAAAGAGGAGAAATACGAAATTTAGAGTTTATTAAATACGTTCAGACCTCACAATACTGGAATCATGAACCTTTGAGTTTTTACCAGGAACGATTTACTTAGTTAGAGACATATATAATAAAATAAATTAAAAATCAATTGCATAAAACTAGAAATCTCCTTGTTTCAAGGAAGAAGACGAGGAGAGCAAAAATAATGGAGTTCCAAGTCTGGTTGCAGAGAGAACGAGAAAGAAGAGATAGGATATTTCTAAATCCGACTTCCCTCTCTCTAATAAACTAGGAAAGATTAATTTCATGTTTATCTTTTTCCTTATTTTCCTAGAATTTAAGATAAATATAGAAACAAATTGTTCTCATTCCTTATGATATTTTACAACTTTGAAACACCTTCTGAAAGTCTTCTGTCGAATACAGGAGTGTTAACACACTTTGCCTTGGTTTGCGGCCCAAGCCCACTTTGCTGGCTCCTTAGCCCCTTTGACATCGTCCTAGGCATAAAGAAGAGGTTTGTTTATTCTGATTCAGCTCTTCTCACTACTGTCTTCTTTTTGTTCTCTTTTCTTAACATTTCTGTTCCTTTCTTTCTTATTTGATTCTTCTGTCTGGTTTCTGTAAAAAAAGAAAAGAATACACCAAATATTAGTAGTATTATCATCTAAAAAGAAGTAAAATAGATGATGAAAATGTACAAAATAAGCATCCAATTACTAGTGGTGACAAAAGTATCACTAGAAAGTCGGCTCATTGGTTATCTAACTAATGATAAAAGTATTAATGAAAAATCGGAATTTATCTCCGCCTAGAAATGAGCCTGACGCGGGGGAAGAGAAAGATGCTTGTGTTTCATGCAATAACCAAAATAATTATAAATGTGATTTGCAGATCACGGCAACAACGGGAAGAATCAAATTAACATGCAAAACCAATTGACAGTATCCCACCAACTGCGGCCGGCACTTGATCAAGCTATATAGCTTGCAAATTAATCAATTATATAATTTATATTATCACGTAAGTATGATACTTATTGTTCAAATTTTGTTAAAAAAATAATTAGTATACAATGAATAGTCAAGCATTCTCATTTTCATTAGCTTTTTTTATTTTTTTTATTTTTTAGTAGATTAACCCGATACAAATATATATAAATTATATAAACTAAATTAAGAATTTAGAAATGCCTGGATTAGTGTTTTTTTTTTTTTTTTTTTAAACTTACTAGTTTAATTTAACAGGTGTCATTAACGGCGAATGTTATAGAGACTCTAGTTTAATTTAATAAAGGTCGCAATCTCTCCACTTTCTAAAATTTTAATTGCTATATGATCAATATTGCTTATAAATTTGTTAGTCCTGAAGATGCAGAATAAAAGGGAAAGGAGGAGGAAAGGTTTAAAGCCCTCGACAGCTGCGTTCCTGAAGCCTCTTGCTTAGCAACCCAAATGGCAGATTCCAAGGGCCCAGGTCTCTAACAAGCATTACATAGTTTGATAATTTTTTGTTTTAGAGTTTTTTTTTTCATTTAGCAAATTATAAATGTCTTTTTAGAGTTTTGTTTTCATTTAGCAGCAGGTAAGGAATCGGATTATGCGGCGGCGGAGGCGGAGGAGGAGGTTGAGGAGGGAGCTGTGTCAGGTGGGATAACGAAGATTGGGAAGAACGCGAGAAGAATTGAGCACAAGGTTGGTGTAAAAGCCAGCCTTGACACCATTTGGGATGTGCTCACTGACTACGAGAGATGGTCCGAATTCGTTCCCGGCATTGCCGAGAGCAAAGTAATTTCAAGAAAAGATAACGTGGCCCGAGTTTGTCAGGTACATTCTAATATTTTTATCCTACGTTTGAATTTAATAATTATCCTAATCTTTTGGTTATAATTAATTCATTTTCTGAAACTCAAAATCATGACTTTGTTCTCTTTATTTTATAGGAAGAACTACTTTGATTCGTCTTTAACATGGTATTGCTATGTCTTTTCTTTAATTTTTAACAGATTAGCCAGGATAAATTGCCGCTTGGGATGAAATTTGATTCAAAATTTATATTGGAGTATGCAGGGAAAGATGTTGAAACCTTCTCATCCGGAAAAAAACGTGAGGTGGAGTTTAAGATGATTGAAAGTAACCTTCAGTTGTACGAAGGAAATTTTTCAATTGAACAGGTAAGAATTATACAATTTTATTTTTTTAACTTACTTGTCAATTTATACTCTAATTAATTAATTGATTGACAAGTAAAATAATTTATTTAATTGGGTACTTTTACTCGATTTTTTGCGTCAATTTAGTACACGTATATTAGCTTGTATTAATAATTAATTTGTTACATTATACTCACTAGTTTGTCTTAATTAATGTGTCAAATCTTATAGTTTACACAGTGTGTGTGATACATACCGAATTAATAAAAATCAGTGAGTACTACAACTCTAAAATAACACAAAATAATTAATCTAAAATTAGTATAATTAGCTTATATTTTTGGGCAATATTGCAGCTAATTAACAAAGAGCGATATGAAAATGGAGATGCATCGACGCTTTCATTTTCTGTGGACGTAAAGCCTAAGATATGGATTCCGATCAACCTCGTGGAAAATATGTTGTCAAATAATTTGAAGGCAAATGTGATGGGCATCAAGCGAGAAGCCGAAAAAAAGACTTGACTCGCTACGAATACGAGTCGTCGAGGCTCGATGGTGGTGTTATTGTCGTCTACATCTACACCCTAATTCCCATTATTGTGTTCCATACGACGCCGTTTGAAGTGCATTTTCTTGTGGTTTAATTTCTTTTTCGTTTTTGAATGAATAATTTGGAAATGCATGTACTTTCATCATCTCTCTTCTTTTTTTGGCCTGGTGGTATCTCCTGGATCTATAAATCCTATCAATTTTTCTAGAGGTAGCACTCCCATATGATTGCCTAAAAAAAACATACTCTTTCATATAAAATGTAAGAGAATGAAAATTTTCAGTTTATGTAATTTTTTTACTAACTTTACTAACATACTCTTAATTAATGTTCCTAAAATTTATTTTTTTACTAACATAAAATAGTTTAAAGGGTATTATAGACAATATTGTCAATAGTTTTAAGTAATTGGTGGTCGACCCTTATTGAATTAATCTCGCTCACAACTCAGTTTTTCCTTTTCAAAATAATAACTCCGAATTATTTTTCAGCTCTCGAAAAACAAAAACAAAATCTTATTTCCTAGCAGGATTAAATTAAAACCCTAAAACGTTTTCTTCTTCTATGTTTTGTTCATGACGGCTCTGGAAAACAATATTGATCAGCTCAACGTCGATTTCCTCCTCACTACTTTGTTTCTACGGATTCCAGGATACCAAAATCAAAGCTCGACTTGAGTGGTATCCTCAACTACCCTGCACGATCACCGATTAATTAAAACTATTGGCTATAGTGATGATATGGATTAATTAATTATGCATTGTTTTTTTATTGGATGAGTAATTTCTGTAAATTTACTGTAATAAATAACCGAAAACAGGGTATAATTTTTCGTAGTTTTCAAGAATTGGTAACCCCACACGTTATTAGACTCTTGGTTGATTTTAAGGTTTAGTTTACATTAAACAAAGAAGATAAAAATTCAGAAATTATTATTATAATAATTATGTCGAAAGTAGCCAATATTTTTATTATTTCTAGGGGTGTAAGAAAACCGGATCGAATCGGAAAATTTTGACTTGAATCGACTCGAATCGTAACTTTCCAATTCGGTCTGATTCTACCTAATTAGAACCGTAAATTTTTTGTTCGGTCCGGTTCTCAGAATATAAAACTCGTAAAATCGAACCGTAGAACCGTTTGAATCGAATTTTTTTATATATATACATCAACTATCAAAGTTCAGCTTTGCTTCAGTGTTAAATTGTTGCATTGCTTTCTAAAGGGAAGGGGAAGGGGATCCCTTCAAATTTCTTTCTTGTTTTCCTTCACTGATTGGGCTAGGGTCACTTTCTTTGTTTGGGAATAAATCATCCAACTACTAATTTTATAATTGTATCAAGACATTTAAAAAAATATTTTTCAAATATATATAGACATTTTAAATAAAAAAAATGACATTTTATTTAGGAAAATGATGGATAAATGCAGAAGATTCATATCATTCTTCTTGGATCCATATCATTCTCCTCTTCTTCAAGAAGATTCGTCCTATTAGATTATTTTCCTTGTTTTGTTTTTGGGTACATACACTGACCCATTGTTTTTTTTCGTAGTAAGAAATTGAAATTTTTAATATGAGGAAGTAGTATATTATTGTAAATTTTAATAGCCATTTACATACTTTAATATGTACTCCCTCCGTTACTAAATAATTATCGCGCACGCATACCAATATTGGCCGGATGACTCACTATTTGATCCCAAAAAAATTCGTACTTTTTTTGTGGAAGTACGTTAACGTACTTATTAAAGTATGCGTGCGCGAACTTTATTAATAACATGGCACATACTAGTAATATTACCATTAATCATTACTTTAATATATAGTTATTAAGGTATATCGTGGATATATATTTATTGTTCAATATTTTACTTAATAAAAAAGAATTATATTGTGTAAGAGAGAATCATGTTAATTGTAATAAAATTAAAAAATGTAATTACTAGTTGTTTAGAGTTTTATGCTTTTAATTTAAATTCTATTAATATATTACGCATTACATGCGTATAAGTAATTAACTATAGTATTGTTCAATGATAATTTTGAAGCTCTAAATGTAAATGATCTAATCTTATCATCCTATGGAGCACGATTATACTTGAAAATTCTTCGTGTGTATATATTAGGCTCGTAAGTTGTATTTGATACTTTAATATTTATACTTAATCGATACTTCTTGACGTGTACTAGATATTTGTTCAACGTATTCATTACATTTCAATATATTAATACTTATTATTTATTAATATTTAATCACTTTCATTTTTTATACTAAAATAGTAAAATGTAAAAATTTATCATACTAAAATATACTAAAATATTGTGATAATATTAGGCTATTATTTACTTAAATTGGTAAATATGGTTGAGTTTTTAATTTTATTGCTGGAAATTGTTGATGGGTTGAATTTATCACATATATAATAGTTTTTATTTATTTATTATATAGTTTTTTTTATTGTTAGAAAATAAATAAAAAATAAAATAATGGGTCAGAATCGGTACTGATCCGGTTCGACCTGAAAATGTTATAACTAAACCGTTAATGTCCTGTTCGATTCGATTCTGACCCAATCAGAACTGGTAATTTTCGATTCGATCCAGTTTTAGCTTAAAAATTGGACTGAATTGGCTCGGTTACACCCCTAATTATTTCCGGGTCAAAATTCACGAAAATGTGTGGGGTCATAATTTTTAGTCAAATCTCCCAATGTGGGCCTCGTGTGATATTTATAGATTAAAAAAACCCAAGAATTATCAGGGCTGAAATTTGATTCAAAATTAATGATTGAGTTTGAGTATGGAGATAAAGTTGTTGAAAGTTGAAACATTCCCATCTAGACAAACAAACGTGACGTGGAGTTTAGGATGACGGAAAGCAACCTTCAAATTCAACTGTTTGAAGGAAAATGGTTAATTGAACAGGTAAGAATTATATAGTTGTATATAATTTTTCAATTGCAAACACGAACCCATGACCCACCTAACTTGTTTGTTAATTTATACTTGGAGTTATTGATGGGTAAATATTCAACTATTCAATACATGTGTTCAATGTTCTAAAACGCTGATCGGTTATAAATTTGGTCTGAAAAAAGAATTAAGAGTCAGAAGGTCAATTCGGAAAAAACTGGATTGATTCGTGATTTTAATAAATTAATAAATAATATTAAATAATTGCATAAAATATGAGAAATTTTAAAAATAAATGAAAGATTTGACTTATATTTATATTATATGTTGTCATATAATAGCACATTAATAATGTTGGTGTACTGGTTAAGGATTGTTTTTTGCCAACACACTGATCATGGTTTCTAATTTTTAGCATTTTTTCTAATTTTTTTAATGAAAAAAACGGGTTAACTTGGGTTTACTCGGACCTGGTCGACTAGTTTATCGGTTCAATCAGTCGGATTATCGGTTTAATCAACCGGGTCGACTAAAATTTAAAAAATCCATTTTAGAGGGTTTTGGGGGTTTTCAAACCCGGCATGGTGGTCGGTTGCCGGGTTTTTTAATTGAACCGGGCCTAATTTGACTACTTTACTTGTGTTTAATCATTTTGTATTAATTTATTACTCCTCTATTTCACATGTAATTTTCTTTTTCTAGTTATACCTTGTTTAGATTTTTCAAGAGGCTATTGTTTCTTTTATATCATTCCAAAAGATCCTCTCTGTAAAATCTATTTTAGTGAAATAAGTTTCAAAGTTCAATAAAATCAAATGTGGGCATTTTTTTTCATTTTTAGTTATTGGTCAACATAAAAGAATTTAATTGTGTATGGTGAAGAAAGATAATTAATGAGAATATACTTGTAACCAAAAGTAATTATTACCTTGGTTTATGAAAATATGATTAAAACGATAACCTTTTAAAAACGGAAACAATATATATAGGTTAAATGACATTTTACTCTCCAATACTTTAATGTTTTATTTAATCACCCATCATACTACTCGTTTGTTTAATTACCCTTCTACATTTTGGTTATTTTGTTAAATTATCCTTTTGTCGTAACTGAACTGAAAAAAGTACAACATTAGAATTAAAATGTCACTTGACGAGTGTCACATCACCATGTCATGGGCTATGTGACATAATGTGATGATGTGGCACATGTCATATCACCATTTGAAAGTAAAAATAATGATGTGTCACATCACTACATGCGTTGATGTGGCATATTGCCATATGACAATAACCAACGATGTGATATACCATATAAGCTTTTTATCACGGTAAGAGGTTTAATTAAACAAAAGTCACGAATATGAGGTAATTAAAGAAAATATTAAAATATATAAGATAAATTGTTATTAAACATATATATATATATATATATATATATATATATATACACACGTTACAAGTATATATAATATATTACATGCATTCATTAATTTATCTTGATACTTTCTTACATGTGTATATTTTTATTCATCTTTCTTCAAGTTTTTAGTTGACATTGTATACAAAAGTACGAAATTAACATAAAACATAAGAAATAAATTAACCCAAAAATTGAAGTATATATGTACGAAATGTTATTATCGCATCTTAAATATAGCAAAATTTTTTTTGTCCACAACATGTTCTCTCAATTAAGATTAATTTCTTTTGAGTTATATCGGGAGCTTAAAGGATGATAACTCTCGTGAACCACGAAGCCATGTTGGATATTAATAAAGGGAAAAAATTTGTGAAATTATCTGAAAAATAAAAATTAATTTAATTAAATCAATTGGACTAATTTTGACAAATTATAAATATGGGGATCGATTTCAACAAAAAAAAATGTAGGGACTAATTTTAATTTTTTAGATAAAGTAAAGGATTAAAATAAGCATTTAGACTATTTTAAGCAATGCAACTTAACAAAGAAGGATCTGAAAATTGGAGATCCATCGACGCTTTCATATTCTGCCGACATAACCTAAGATATGGGTTCCGATCAATCTCCATGGATCGTAAATTGTCAAATAATTTGAAGGCAAATGTCAAGGGAGTCCAACAAGAAGCCGAAAAAGAGGAGTGACTCGCAATGAATCCGAGTCGTCAAGGCTCGATGTCAATGGTGCCATTGTCTACATCCACATCCCAATCCCCATTGTTTGGCATCATAGGTCGCCGTTTGAAGATCATTTTATTGTGGTGTAAAGAATAATTTGGAAAGGCGTGAATTTAGATAATTTTTTTTCTAAATTTTATCAATTCTTGACATGAATACAAAAACTTATGCATAAACTATTATACTATTAGTACTCCCTCTTTCTTTTATTAAACGTCGTTTACTATTTGGACACGTATATTAAGGAGACCGGATGATTCACTATTTGAGACAATTTGATTAAAACATTAAAACTTTAAAACCTTAATTGTGTATAGACATTTGACTAAAATATTAAAACTTTAAAACCTTAATTTTTGTGGGTTTCATTTATTTAAAACTCTCTCACAGTGTGCTTAGCTTTAAGATTCTCTAAAATTGTGGGGTTCACGGTTGGTGTAGAGGAAAGTGGGTCCATAAATATCTATTCTTTTAATAAATTATAGATTTTGGATTACATGAAACCTTCTGAATAAGATTCTTCCTTGATTCAAATTAATCTGAGCTAGTTTATGCGGTTGACTCTTTTAGTTGACTTTTCTTTCGGATATTAAATTTCTGTGGACAGCTAAATCAACTACCAACTACCAACTACCAAGTCATAACCACAAAAATAGTATAAATAATCACAATATTGATCGCGGCAATAACCGAGAGAAACCCAGCTCAGAAGCAAGACCAACCACTTGGGCAACCTATAACTTGTAAGTTGTTAAATTCAGCTCAATTTTTTATAGTATAGCATGAATCGTGTAGAAGTTCACCGTCAGTGTCTCTCAATGTTCGCTTTAAATCTAAGAATACATACGATTTTCTCAACAACAACAAAAATTATATAAAAAAAATCAACTTCTTTCATGTATACTTTTTTCAGCGTGACCGCAATAAAAAGATGTGATGATGCAGACAGACAGATAAACACCAGACCAAGTCTTATACTTGCAACTAGATGCAGTAATTTACTTTATTAACGTTGACTTGTATAAAATTTTATATTGCTAATTTATTTGCATGACTTGCTTATATATTGTCAGTCCAGAAGAAGCAGAAGTATAGTAAAAGATCACATAAAAGAGGAGGAGGAAGAGAGCTTGAAGCCCTTGACAGCTTGTTTAGAATGGCAGCTTCGATGGCACCTGCAGGTCTCTAACAATTACTTTACATAGTCCGGTTTTTTTATTTATTTTTTCTTATGTCTGATTTTTATCATTTTTATGGTGTTTAAAATTTATAAATTAAGCACATGTTAAGTTTTGGTCCTCCTTCTCCCATCTGTCCTTTTTACCCCTTCTGAATATGAAATTTATCCGGTTCGAGTATAGTTCGAAAAAAATACTGATTTTGATTTAAAGAGTTATCAACGCACGACACAACTACTACTAATCAATAATCACTGTTTGCCTCCATCCCCCTGTTCTTACGTCAAAGCCCAACTACTACTAATCAGCATAATGGGCTGAGCTTGGGCTCAGACTGTTTGGAGCTTTTTAATTTGAAATCTGGCCCATAAAATGTTATTTTTTTCAACATATTGACGATGATAATCGAATTGTGCAGTGGCAGAGGAGGGGGCAGCGTCGCTCGGGATAACGAAGGTGGGGAAGAACACGAGGAGAATTGAGATCAAGGTTGGTGTAAAAGCCAGCCTTGACACCGTTTGGGGTGTGTTGACTGACTACGAGAGATGGTCCGAGTTCGTTCCTGGCATGATCGATAGCAAAATAATTGCAACAAAAGACAATGTCTTCCGACTTTCTCAGGTACATTTTACACATAAAGTATGTGTTTTAATTTAATACGAATCATTCTAATTTTCTAGGTGATTACTCTAACTTAATTTGTCTTTAACGTGCCATCACGATGTTTTATTTTCTGTTTAACAGCTTAGTCGTAACAAAACGTCGGTTGGGCTGAACTTTGACTCAAAATTGATAATTGAGTTTAAAGAGAAAGCTATCGAAACCTTCCCATTTGGAAAAAAACGTGAGGTGGAGTTTAAAATGATCGAAGGTGATCTTCAGTCGTATGAAGGAAAATGGTCAATTGAACAGGTAAGAATTTACTCATTCACCTAATTACCAATCACTTGCTAATCAATTTATGCTTAGACTGTGTTTGATTCGCGAAATATAAGAGAAGTAAATAAAAAATGTAACATTGCTGATATTTTTATTTTTTTTTATTTTTTTTGGGGGGGTTAAAATCAACTGGATTAATTTCATTCCTAACATTATTGCACTCGGTAAATACAGCTTAACGAAAACGGAAATGCCTCCACGCTTTCATATTTGGCGGATGTAAAGACTAAGATGTTGATTCCTATCAACCTAGTGGAAGGTAAATTGTCAACTAAATTGAAAGCAAACGTCCTTGGCGTCCAGCAAGAAGCGGAAAAGAAGAGTAGCTTCCACTAGTCCGAAGACCATGAGATTGGATGGTCTTACTGAGATAGGAGTATTACCTAATCCTCGACACCGTTTGACGTGCATTCTCTTGAGGTTTACTTTTTGTTTTTTATAATTTTAATTGAATAAATTGAAAGGCATGTACTTCTCGTGATCTTTCTTATCAAATTACAAGATTTTATGGCTAATTTGTAGTTTTGCCCGGTAAGTAAACTATGACCGGACATGGTTAGATTTTGAGTTTTAACTTTTAAGTCTCTAATTTTGTAATTTATGAAGAAAACAAAATATTGTACTCTTTAGATTTAAGTTATATGTATCTCTAAGTCTGTATAATTAGTAATTATTTCATATACGAATAGTGTTTTATATAAAATGAATAATATACAACAAAATTTTTAGCCAGGCGTAACCTAACCCCCCTCCGGAAACCCACTGTCGTCGGAGGAAAACCAAACACCGGATCACCACTGTGACCGGGGTGAAATCTCAACCCTAACCCCTCTGCACCTCGCACCTAATACAGTATGGCGATCCGCAATACTGGACGTACGGATTTTAGGGAGATAACCTATTACTTGGAGAATCTCCCATTACATGTAGATCAAATGGCACTGCGATACCTGATTATGAAGCGATGGCGACTCCCCCGGTTTGGGAAACTGGTAGATGTGTTCATTTCGAATCGTAGAAATCGAGCAGGAAATCGGTTCGGATTCGTGCGATTTGCCGATGTGGGAAATAAGATCGATATGCAAATTTCGTTGGATAACCAGTATATAGGAGCGTCCGAGATCAGATGCACCCTGGGAAGGCACGAGCGTAGGGATCATCGTGCGCCATCTCGTGCGCATGATCGAAAACAGGCCCAATCGACCAAGGAATATGTGCCACACAGTGACAGACAAGTCGGGGAGACACACTTGAAGAACCGTGGCACATACGCAGAGCAGCTTACCAAGCAGATAGGTAACAAAGAGCAGATGTTGCCAGCCTATGCAAACCCAGTACAAGACCCAACAGAGGCTATAGAAATGGAAATCCCACTTGAAAATCAAGAGTGGCTCCGCCGTAGTGCGGTCGGGATCCTTCAACGCATTGAATTCGTGCCGGAGATCCAAGAACTAGTGCTTGAATTAGGATGGATCTGTGAAGCTCGAAACATGGGAAGAGGACTGGTTCTATTGGAATTTGACAGAGATATGGAGTACCAAAAGGCAATAACTACCTTCACCCCGGCGGTTGAAGAAATCTTTGTAAAGGTAATTCCATGGAAGGATTCAGTGAATGAGGGAGGACGCTTATGCTGGGTCCAATGCGTGGGAGTCCCAGTTCAGGTTTGGGGCCAAGAAGTGTTTGAAAAAATAGGGAACAGAATTGGCAGTTGTATAGTTGTGGATGAAAACACTTTAAGCAGGAAACGTTTGGATGTGGGACGTTTATTGGTAGCAACAAATGACCATCTGATAGATAAATCAATCACGATTAAGGTAGAGGGAATGGTTAGTAAAATCATATGTAAGGAAGAACCGATGCTTGGATGCATTTCTCACCTGGATTGGATGGTAGGGACTTATCAGAGGAATAAAGAAATGGAGGAAGACGAAGAAATTGAAGGAAGTGGAAGTGACGTGGGTGAGCAAAATGTTGGGGAGGGATCCATAGCGAGGGCAGAGGCCAGTGTGACTAATTCCAAGCTAGCTTGTAGGGAGCCTCTCACATTTTTGGTGAACACAAAGCCACGGAAGTTAAAGCGGTTGGTTGGCACAACGGGGAGCTTGGAAACTACAAACTCACATGCAGGGTCTTGGTCGAATGGGAACAGAATTGAGGATGTGGATATAGCCAACATGAATAGGGTACGAGACCTGACATTAGTGGAAGGAAAGACATGGGCGATCGGAGAAGCTTTGGCGATCACAACGCAAGCTAATGAGACAGCGCTGATGGAATTCGATAGAGAGCGGTTTGAAGGGGAGATCAAGCAGTTCTGTGCTTGAGGGTGTACAATCAACGAAATTTTCATAATTTTAGATGGTCCGTTTACTCTCATGGAATTGCAGAGGCCTCCTATCATTGATAAAGAGGAGGTACATACGTGGAATGATAACAAGAGAATCCTTAGACATGGTTTTTGTGCAAGAAACCAAACTGGAACAGTTAAGTGACTTTTTTATATCAACATTGTGGAACTCAACGAATCTAGAGTGGACATGGGTGCCAGCGATAGGAAGAGCAGGAGGTTTACTTGCGATGTGGGATAAGCAGATATTCGAGGTTACGGACAAGGTGGTGGGAGACAGATTCATCTGGTTGGAAGGAAGCTTTAAGAACTCAGGCTTCCGTTGTGTAATGATTAACATTTATGCTTACAATGACATAACCCACCAGGCTTTGCTGTGGGATCAATTGAGGGGGAAAATACAAAGCTGTGGGCTCCCTGTATTGGTGGCAGGAGATTTTAATGAGGTCCTAAGGCCGGGCGAGAGGACTAGCGGAGACGTCATTACAAGGGGTATGAGTGAATTCCAAGACTGGGTGGACAGCTGCAGCCTCACGGATGTCCCTCTTGTAGGTAGACGTTATACATGGGCAAACGTGGTATGTCGTAGTAAGCTTGATAGAGTGCTAATTCACACAGATTGGAATTCAGCCTTTCCTAACATTCAGCTGGTGGCTCAAAGTAGGAACGGGTCGGACCACGTGCCGCTACTTCTTAACTACGACAACATTGACTGGGGTCCTACACCCTTTCGGGATCAGGACTGCTGGTGGGATACAGAGGGATTTTCAGATATGATCTCTGGGCTATGGGCTGAAGCTGCAGAAATTTTCCCAGGCCAATTCCAGTTTATCAAGAAAATGCGCTGGATAAAAACAAGGCTCCGAAGTTGGAACCGTGATGTTTTCGGTAAGATAGAGACTACCATTAAGAGGCTGCAAGTTTCGGTGGATAGGATTGACAGGTTGGCAGATGAAAGGAGCTTATCTCAGGCTGAAGTCCAGGAAAAGGAGATCGCTACGCTGTCTTTGTGGGAAAAGCAAAAGCAACTGGACCGCATGTGGCAAAAGAAGGCGAAAATCAGATGGGACACAAAAGGGGACCGCAATACAAAATTCTTCCATCATATGGCGAGGGGATGGATCAGGAGAAATAAAATTTCAGTAGTTGCAGACAATGACAGATTGCTAAAATCTCCGACTGAAATAAAACTAGCGGCTAAACAGTACTACTCTAAGTTCTTCGAGTCGGTCAAGTGGAATAGACCTCGTATGAGCGACTTAGGATTCAAGAAATTAACTGTAGAGCAAAGCAGTTGGTTGGATAGAGAAGTGCTGGGGGCGGAAGTATGGGATGCAGTTAGTCAATGCAGCGGGGACAGGACACCAGGGCCAGACGGGTTCTCCTTCAATTTCATTAAGAAAGCTTGGGGAGTTATAGGTGCTGATTTAAGCATGCTGGTCACAGAATTCTTCAGGACAGGACGCTTTCCATTAGGGGCGAACTCTTCCTTCCTCACCCTAATCCCGAAAACAAGTTCAGCGTCAAGATTTACGGAATATCGCCCAATAAGTTTGGTTGGGAGTGTATACAAAATTATAGCTAAAATCTTAGCTAAACGGCTTGGGGCAGTGATTAAGACAGTAATCAGTGAGTCGCAATATGGATTCTTACAAGGACACAACACGCTAGACTGTGTAATGATAGCTAATGAAGTAACGCATCACCTTAAAGCTCGCCAACGACAAGGCTACCTGTTTAAGCTTGATTTCGAAAAGGCATACGACTCAGTTGAATGGGGATATCTATTTGATGTCTTACGTCACATGGGCTTCAGTCAGACATGGTGTCAATGGATTAGCAATTGCCTCGACTCAGCTAGGGTATCAGTTCTCATCAACGGATCGCCTACGCAAGAGTTTGGGGTCGGAAGAGGTCTAAGACAGGGCTGCCCCATGTCTCCATTTTTATTCAACATAGTAGCAGAAGGCTTGCACCAGTTATTTGAGAGAGCGAAGACAGTAGGTCTTTTAAGAGGTATCGGCAATCAAGATGGAGGATGGAATATAACGCACCTTCAATTTGCTGACGACACTATGGTATTCGTTAATAACGACGAAGGAGAAATACAGTGCGTCAAAGGAATACTGCGATGGTTTGATGCATTTTCAGGTCTAAAGGTAAACTATTTTAAGAGCTCTCTCGTGGGAATTAACGTGTATAGAGACATGGGGCTTGCAGTCGCTCGGAGAGCTGGATGCAGATACGAGAACCTTCCATTCAAGTACCTAGGATCTTTCGTGGGGATGAATCCTAAAAGAATAGCTAGCTGGGAGTTTTTGCTTGCGAAAATGAGGAAGAAACTGGCTAGTTGGAAGGGCCCATTGATGTCCGTGGGAGGCAGAATGACCATGATTAAATCCGTTCTCACTAGTCTTCCTGTGTATAACATGTCTTTATTTCGCATGCCTCGAGGAGTGGTGCAGCAGTGTAACCAGATCATGAGTAGATTCCTATGGAGTGGTGGAGAGAACCACCGAGGCATAGCGAAGGTGAGCTGGCAGACAGCTATGCGGCCCAAAAATCTTGGAGGCTTAAACTTGGGGTGTGTGCAAACTCATAACGAAGCATTACTTTTCAAATGGGTTTGGGGATTGACCACGGGGGATAAGAAAATGTGGGCAGAAATTGTGCGACAGGAATATGGTATTTCGACGTTGGGTGACATTTGGCGGGATGATATTCCATTAATTTCTCCAATATGGAGAGATATCATCACGGTGTGGGGACGTTCGTCTTCTCTTTTTGATTTCTGGACCTCCAACGTCCATATTCTCCAGGGGTCAGGCGAGACCACTCGATTCTGGTGGGACCCATGGGCAGGAAGAATCCCGTTAGCTATTCAGCATCCTCGGTTGTATTCGCTGGTTGTCAACAAGATGGGATACAATACGGATTATGGAAGTTGGCAAGGGTCTGACTGGTGTTGGAATTTTACATGGCGTAGAGAGTTGTTTGAGTGGGAGGTTGATGAGCTACGGAATATGACGTTATCCTTACAAGCTCCAAAACGATATATCACAGCCAGAGAAATGAAATGGGATCTTGACAGCTCCAACAAGTTTTCCATTAAATCTTGTTGTACAGGTTTGTATAACACAAGATTCGGTCATCTTAAAAACGATGTCTTAGAGTCGTGTTGGCAGGGACTAATCCCCCACCGTGTGGAATTTTTCTCCTGGTTGGCGCTCCAAGACCGAAAGCTACTAGGGATTTCCTTCAGAAAAGAAAGGTGGTGGCGGCTGAGGAGAACGTCTGCATATTTTGTTCTCAACCGGGAGAGACGGTTAACCACATTTTTCTTCATTGTTCTAAGACAGAACAATTGTGGAGTGAGGTAGCTTCTTGGGCAGGATTTACCTGGGCCTTTCCACGCGACATAACTACCCTGTGGCAAAGTTGGAGTAACCTGTGTACTGGTCAGCACAGACAGATACACCAAATATGGTCGATGCTCAAGTGTGCTATCTTGTGGGGGATTTGGAAATATCGTAACAGGATGATCTTCCAGCATCACACTTACAGTGGTCAGTAGTTATTCCACTTCATCTTCGGCATTCTTAGTCAATGGGCTCATGCTCATGACAGATCGTTTCCTTACTCCTCGCTCCAGATGGCCCAATCGTCGACTTGGCTGACTGCGTGGGGGCCCAGAATTACGGAGACAGCAGACTGGCTGTACCGGTGGGGTTGAGCAGATGTCAGTGGGCAGTGTGTGTATCGTGTCTGTGGGGTAATCTGGGCTCGTTTTCATTTTCGTTTTTGTGTTGCTGAGCAGTTACAGCTAAGGTCTTCCTCTGCTGCTTCTGCTGGTTGCTTTTTCCTTTCTTGTTGTCTAGAATTAGTATGGGTTCGTCTTCACTGAGCATTTCAGCCAAGGCATATTGCCTCTGCTGTTTCTACTGGTTGTATATTCTTTTCCTTGATGTCATTTTCCCTATGGCATAATAAAATTCTATCAGCTGATTAAAAAAAAAAACAAAAATAGTGTTTTATATATAGTATTGAAAATTTAAAACACTCGTATACCACCCGTATATTGGAGCTTAAATCTTTTACGGTTGCCATTTTTTATGGTAATTTTTTTTTCTGATAGCGTAAGATCAAAAGGTTGGAAATATTGGTGGAGTAATAATTTAGAGATAATGATATTTTTGACACATCATTTTATTTTTGGTTGGATTTGACCTCTTTACTCACGTTTTTATATTAATTTTCCTCCTCTAGGTAACGTGCAAAGTCAAACGTTAAGTCTGGTGACGTGAAATTGTTTAATATTGTTTAGCTGACGTGACAATCCATGTTATATTTCATGTCAGATTTCAAAAAAATAAAATTTAAACTCATTTATCCGACCCATTAACCAATTTTATCTTTTAATGGGTTAATGGGTCAGGTAAATGAGTTTAAAATTTATTTTTTTTAATAAAAATTTGATGTAACATCCGACATGAATTGTCACATCAGTTAAATAATATTAAACAATGTCACTTCACCAGATTTAACGTCTGACTTTATACGACGTTATTTAAATGAGATAAATTAATATGAAAACGTGAATGAGGAGGTCAAATTCAACCAAAAATGAAATTAAGTATCAAATCAATATGAAGAATTGAATAAAAGTATTAAAAATATCATTATCCCAATTATTAGGTATGAAATGGGTCAAATTTGCTGGACCATTTTAGGTAAATTAAACTGGCCGGTTGTATACCACACGACTTGGTGTCATTAAAGAAAGTCATGAAATGTGCCATATAGCGCTAACCTATACCATTCCGACAGTCAATGCAATTAGCTAGGTTTGGTTTGACTTCATCCTTTTGGAATTTGCTTCAAATTCATCCCAATTCAATTGTCTATCTCAAGAAGGTAGTTTAGATTTAGGTATAAAACCTTAACCCGCCACCTCAAAATTAATCATAATTTTACGGAGTTACCTTATTAATGAGTTATACACTCTGGGAATGTAATATTTTCAAACTCATACGCACATTTATTTTATTTATCTACGATAATTTAGTTAATTTTATTTGGATTAATTAGAGTTTTATGTCTAAAATCAATCACATCATAAGCGATTAGTCACTTTAAATATTACTATATGTGTAAAATCGGTTAAAACGTTAACCTTTGTATAACAGAAGGAGTATAATTTTTAACATTTTTTATCGATGATAAAATATTTCCATTTAGCAGCACCTGAGTATGTTACAATCCTAACTTTTTTGTTTGAAACTTCTACTACATTTTTACTAAACCACTTGCAAAACTAAAGGAATTACTGGCGCTTAAAAATCATAACTTGTGAAAGTTCGAAACCTACTAGTACTTATTTAACTCTTCACGCAATTTCGTTAATTAAATGGGTAAGAAAAATATGTATTAACAGTTAACTGCAATTGAGCTATTGAGGGCTAAGACGACAACATTATGATTTCTTTGCTAATTGGAATGATTCATGTGCTTTTTGTGTCTAATAATAATGCTTCTGACCCGTTATCATTTGATAGTGTCACTCCGCATGTGTGTGGATATGGAGCTTTTTGCGGGCCGGTTAATTACAGACTTCATGGATTTTGATTGATCCAATTAACCCATTCAATATAAATTCCATAATGGATTTATGCACACAATCGCAATTAATCATTAATCATGATCCCTAAAACACGTAATTGTCAAAACCTATGACCTTTTTGGCGAGTAATGATAATCAACCACTAACAAGTGGGTTTGGACTTCGGAGAAAAAAGAAAAGAAATCACATACTCGGTAGAACGTAACAAAAATTCACAACCCATAAATCAACTAGCAGTGAATTGTTCTAATTTAATTAAAAATTTCAAATTCATGCCCTGGGTATACAACAGTGTTAAAATTTGTGAGTGAGTTTTAGCGCTTTCGAGATCGTACCCATCTTGAGTTCGGAGTAGTCGACACCAATATAATAACTAAATTATCGAGATGTTCGTCACAATTTTTCTTATTCCATAGCCACTTTGATGTAAAATGTCCCACAAACGCAAGTACGTAAAATTATTTTGTCACATCGAATAATTATATTAGATGTCTATTATTTTGGACTCAAAAGTTAATAAAGTTATTAGTTTTAAGTTTTTGATACAACTTCATATACCCTCTAACTTTTTAAACTAAAACAACTGTTTATTAGTTAATCTAATGAGTTATGGGTGCAAATATAGGAAATTGTTCGGTATTTTGGCAAAAGAAAGAAAGAAGAAGTGTTATAATATTGGGAGTGGTTTGGATTCTTTGGAAGGATGTGAATTGAGAGAACCAAACTAGAATCTATTAATTTACTACGTTAGTCCTGACTTGTGGTTTTGTTCCATACGAAGACTTTGGTAGATTAACACTTGGGTGCGAGTGCGACCCTCCAAACAATATTTAATTATTGGGTTATAAATTTATAATAAGGTTGAGAGATGCCCACTTCCATTGTTTATTTTCTCAATGAGATGGCATTAATGTTTTATATATGTTCTATATATTATCTTATTATTTTGTGCACAATCCCCACAGAAGTAATTAATTAAAATTATTAGCGTTGAAAAAGAGAACCAGCCAAGTTGAGAAGGTAACAATATCTTTTGGTAATGACTCATAAATTCATAATCAAACTCTAGTGGATTTGTTAAGTCAACAATGAGAGTGGAGTAGGCGTATTTTAGCGTTTTACGAATTATTTATTATATCACTCGACTAAAATTAATATGGGTAAATTTCTATTCTTATTTATAATACTATAAAATTATTTTTTATAATTAAAGTCATAAAAATAAATATAAAGTATATATAAAGTAAATATAACGATCTATTAAAAAAATTATTACTCCACTATGTACGAAACGATTGATGTAGTCTTAAACGATGACTGATTTTCAATTGTTTATTGAGTTATGTATGGAGAAAGTATATAGGTTGCCAAACCTCTTACTTTGAAATATTTCAAACGGATAACGTTTATTGTCAAACTATAGATCGTTACTCATTAATGAGGTACAAATTTCGTTAACACGCTACATTAAAAAGACACACACATTAATGCATAATTTTGAAAATAAATCTTAAAAACACCTCATAAACAACCAAAGCTAACAAACTTTTAATAAAACGAAAACTACTACTGACAAATATTTATTGAAATGTACGACTATTATTGAAACTACTTATTAAGAATTTCATGATTAAAACTATCGGAGAAGGGCTGTCACTGATGAATTAAAAAAACTTTGCCAAATCCCCAAATTATAATGAGAGGCTAGAATTTTTCCCCTAAGAGGGGGAGAGAGAGAAGTTAAAGGTTTAAGGAACAACTTGCTGCTTGAGAAGATATCCATAGTATATTTCTAATAGAATTGCGATACTTTAAACCAAGGTTGTAAGTTGTAACCATGTTCGAACGGCCGGCCGGTTTGACTAGGTAATTCAGTAATCAATTACCAGATCGGGTTGAGCAATTAAAAAAATCCTCATTTTTGAGTTTGTTTAGGAATTTGATCAATTTGACTGGTTGAACTAGTGAATCGATCGACTCGGTCCGAGTTAAACTAAATTGACCCGAAGAAAATAAATTTTAAATTTATTCTTTTAAAATATTTCTTATTTATTTTTTCAATTTTTAAGTGAATTGGACTCTTCCATATTTTTTCTTGAATTTTCATAATTTTAAACCTTTTTACCAATTTTAAGATAAATTTGCAACTTTTAAGAAATTATAGGGTTAATATTGCAAGCTTTTAGACTATATGAACAAAAGAGGAATATTTTATACTAAATATACTTTTTAATATATTCTTGATAAAGAAAAATGTAGATAAGAAAACTAAAATTCGAAAATTTCCTCTTATTATTTTATAAAAAGGACCATTGAATTACAAATTCAGTAGTTATAATTTGATAGGTTGAATAATAAGTAGGCATACTAACAATAATAACACTTGCACATGACACTCTAGTTAAATTAGTTAGTGTCGTCGTTTTTATGACGTAGGTCGGGTTCAATTTTTGGTATTTGTATTGATAGTAATTTTTTTTTTAGGAAAATAACACAATTAACAACAACACCCCTGAGGAAAAAAGCATCAACAATTCAGGAGACCTGTTTGGCCGAAATTGAAGGACAAAGTTGACTTTTGTCACACAGTTAATGAATGAATGATTGATGGGAAGTGGAACAAAAATTCGGGCTTGGATTTGAAGGGAAATAGAAGAAATAATAAATGCCTTATGCCTTTATTTAGCCAAGAAATAATTAATTTTTTCTAGGATAATTAAAAATATATTTCAACTATTATCTTAAAAAATAAAATTGGACATCCTTTAGATTTCGGAGTGTACGAAATTCTTTGTATTATTCTACATATTTATAAATTAGTGCTTCATTCTCTCTTTTCTTCTCATTTTTAAAATTGAAGAATGTTATGAGTTCATGTGCCGCAAAAGTACCCTAGAGACCCAAACATTAAGTTGTGTAACGTTGACGATTTCATAGTGTCTATTATAAGAATAAGTTTTGTTGAATTCGTTCATGTTATAAGAGGTGCGAATATTGCAGTTAATATTTTAACTGGAAGAGCGATTTTTTTTTCAGTTTAAAAAAATTCTGCGATGATTTCATTATTTTTTATTCTTCATTTTGATTAATGAATCAACTTTCTTAAAAAATAAAAATAAAAATAAGTAGAAATTTGTTTGAAAAACAATCTCAATTTTTTTTGGTTGAAGAATAAAAGAAACACATTTGACAAATTGAGTTGATCCTAAACAAGATATATATAAAAACAAGAAACACACCAAACCAAACCAAAACCCAAAAACAAATACTATTAAACATTTTTCAACCCAATTTAAGAATTCAATATTTGCTGACAAAAGGTTTGCCCTCCTAAACCATTTGAAAACCCCAAGAAAGAGACCCTATTTCTTGATGAACTCAAAACTTTGATTCCTCATCATCACACCAAATCCTCAAATTTTATTACTATTATTGTTTATTTTATTATTATTACTATTACTATTATTATTAACTTGCTAGCATTATTATTGTGCAAAAACAAGGACCCTATTTCTCTTCTTCTTTCCCTCTCTTTCTTCCTCCTTACATTCTCCAAATTAAACTCCCAAACCCTGTTGTTTCTTTTACTTTCAAACTTTTATTTCCTTTTGGGTACTGCATGCAATTTCTTTTTCTTTTTTCTTTTTTTTACAGTTTGGTACATGTGTACTAAAAATCAATCTGGGTTTTGGTCTTTTTTGGACACTCTTCAGATTCCATGAGTGAAACGGAAAAAGAAATTAAAAATCTTTATGGGTTTTCTTGTGTATGTCTCCTTGTTTGTATCTGATGTGTTCTATTTACTGCCTCTTTTAAGACTGCTGTCCTAGATCTGTTTGCTGCTGTGCTTGATCCGCTGCTATGTTCACGCTTCAATACTCTCTTTCGAGGTTAGATCATCACATTTCACACTCTATGCCAGCTTCTTCATTGTTCTGTACTTACTTATGATATAAGTTAGGAATTCCTTTCACTTACACTGTCTGATTAGCTTAAGTTGCGGCTTGTTTCAGCAAAGGTTGGAGCTTGTGATTGGGTTGTAAGGTTTGGAGCATGAGAATTGTTTGATGATGTCTAGTTATTTGACAAGCTATAAGGTGGGTGGGGGGTTTAATGGGTTCTTGAGGTTTTTCTGTTTGAGTTTTTTCATGGTCTATCTGTTTATGGTGCAAACTGAGACAAGCCCTCCATACCAGGGGTTTTACAACTGTTTATTGTGAGGTTTGTAGTGACAAAAATGGGTAACGGCACTTCTAGGGTAGTGGGTTGTTTCGCGTTTAATGGCAAGAATGGTGTCGACTTAGGATTCTTAGAGCCATTGGATGAGGGTTTAGGCCATTCATTCTGCTATGTCAGGCCACCAATTTTCGACTCTCCTGCCATTACGCCGTCCAACTCTGAAAGGTTCACAGTGGATTCCAGCACTCTAGATTCAGAAACGCTAAGCGGGTCATTTAGACATGATTCGTTAGATGATACCTCTGGTTTGCATAAATCAAACAAGACTTTCCCTGAAACTACATTTAAGGCTATATCAGGGGCATCAGTTAGTGCCAATGTTTCTACAGCGAGGACTGGCAATCAGAGTGCATTGATTGCCAGTGAAGTGCAAGAGCCTGCTGCGTCATTTGAGAGCACTGCCTCATTTGCTGCAATCCCATTGCAGCCAGTGCCTCGTGGCTCTGGACCTTTGAATGGCTTCATGTCTGGCCCTCTTGAGAGAGGTTATGCCTCGGGTCCTTTGGACAAAGGTAGTGGTTTTATGTCTGGACCAATTGAGAAGGGGGTAATGTCAGGTCCTCTTGATACTGCTGACAGATCCAACTTCTCCGCTCCACTTGCACGTGGTCGTAAAAGACCACGCTTTCAGCATATAGTGAGGAGTGTTAGCGGGCCAATGAAAAGCACGCTATCTCGCACATTCTCAAAGCATTCAATGGCTTCAAGCTGGATGCAGAGGTTATTCGTGCATCCAGTGACCCAATTGGCCTGGCATGTAAGGGAGCCTAAGTTTCGACCAGAAGTCTCACGGAACTGCCTTGAAGGAGGTCCATCAGAAGGAGAGTATGTGAGCACTCGTGACTTGCAATGGGCTCATGGGAAGGCTGGTGAAGATAGGGTCCATGTTGTGCTTTCGGAAGAGCAGGGATGGCTATTTATTGGCATATATGATGGCTTTAGTGGGCCAGATGCACCAGATTTTCTAATGAGTCATCTATACAGGGCTATTGACAAGGAGCTAGAAGGGCTACTATGGGATTATGAAGACAAATCCTTAAATGATCCCATAAAGACTGATCTTTCACAGGGAGGGAATGCTTGGGCTGATTCAGATTGTAGCAAGGAAGAAGTGCCAAATTCAAATCAAGCAAATTCTTGTAGTTTTAAAGAATCCTGTCAGACAGGAGTTGATGGAGCTGAATCTTCAAATTCTGAAATAGTAGAGGAAAATGATGGTCTTAGAAGTAATCTTCAACAATCATCTAATTGTGAAAAGCTTAGCACATCAGGCTCTGCATCTCTACCTAGTCCAAGTGCCAAGGTAAATAGCCAAGGAAGGAGAAGTATGCGGCTCTATGAGCTACTGCAGATGGAATCATGTGATGGACTTCAAAACCGAAGAAACAATTCTTGGAATTGTCAGGCCAGTTTTGAGGGTTTAGATTCCAGGAGAAGTTTACAGGAAGAACAGCTTAGATCTTACTCGTTGAACAACTGCAAAAGCGATGGTTGTAATACTCAGGGCGAGGATCCAACCACATCTGGAGAAAATGGCAGGATTGGGTTTGAATCTAGCAATCAAGGAGTTGAAACTGATCCTTCAGTTTCAAAGCAAAGACAGAGTACGAGAAAGTCTAATATCAGTTCAAAGATCAAAAACATGTATAGGAAGCAGAAGTCCTTGCGCAAGAAACTCTTTCCTTGGAACTATGATTGGCATAGAGAGGAGGCCTGTGCTGAAGAGAGAGTAGGGGAACCCTCTGGATCTATTAGGAGATGTAAATCAGGAATTGTTGATCATGATGCTGTTTTAAGAGCAATGGCTCGAGCCCTCGAACAAACTGAAGAGGCGTATATGGAAATGGTGGAAAGCATCCTTGACAAAAATGCAGAACTTGCCTTGATGGGATCATGTGTCCTAGTGATGCTAATGAAGGATCAAGATGTCTATGTCATGAACCTTGGGGATAGTCGTGCAATCTTAGCACAAGAAAGACCCAATGATCGTCATTCTAATCCAAATTTTGCTAAGGATGACATGAAGCTAAGGAATAGGTCTAGAGAGTCACTAGTACATATGGAGCTGGACAGGATTTCAGAAGAATCTCCTATGCATAGTCAAAACAGTCAGGTTAATATGATAAACAAGAATAGGGAAATATCAATTTGCAGATTGAAGATGAGGGCAGTTCAACTTTCCACTGACCACAGCACTAGTATTGAAGAGGTATACTCTTTGAAAGTTTCAATCTAGTTATTCAATAAATTGGTTATCTACAGGTTTTACTCTTTACAGCTCTCAAATGTTTCCGGTATATGTTAAATAAGTCTATGATTCATTTGTTCTGAACCCCCCCCCCCCCCCCCCCCCCCCCCCCCCCCCCTCGCAATGATAATGCTTTATGCTGTTATTTTAATATTTAGCTTGGATTGGTGTGCTTCAGATGAACGTGGTGATGATGCATGTATGCTTCGACTTCCATCAGCTTTAATTTCTGTCTTCATACCCCTGCTGTTTTGGAGTTTATAATTGCATCAAGAGTTATGATACAATGAATTTTTGTTATTAATTGCATCCGCACAGCACTTCCACTCAATGTCCATTTAAAATTTTAAACAGTGAAGTATCATCCTTCTCTGGTTTTAAATGAAGGCATAGTCATATCTCCGCTCAAGTTCAATGAGATATGCCATGCATGACTAAACTTAAATCTAATAGTAATGGATTACCCAGGAATCCTGGGTATTAATGCTGTGAAAGAATTAGATTAAATGATGCGATTATTTAAAAAGGAATGATTGCTTGTTCCTTTGATTGATTTTGTTTTTCTTTCTGCAGGAAGTACTTAGAATAAAGGCAGAACATCCTGATGATAACCAAGCCGTTCTAAATGATCGAGTGAAAGGTCAGCTAAAAGTAACTAGAGCATTTGGTGCTGGATTTTTGAAGAAGGTCAGTTAGTACTGTAACCTTTTGAAAAAATAACTGAACCTCCCTCTAGGCACTTTGACCTATTTAATTCTTTATGATATATGGAATGCTGCTTTTTTTAAAATTAAAAAAGTTTTCTAACCTCATTTCTGCATAAAAATTCTCTGTTATTCCTTTGTCGCCAAAATCTTTTTTTCCCTTTAAATGCTGTACTGTTGAAAGCACATGCAAGCATCTTGTGGTGGGGAGGATTTATACCAGGTTGGAGTTCATTAATTAATTGAAAGTGTGTGCGCTGAAAAGAAAAACAATTTTAATGACGGTGACTATTATTTTCAAGAACCTCTTATGGGTGGGTTTGTAGAAAGTAGATGCAGAGCTATAACATAAGCAGATGACCTGAGATTCAGCTCGTTTCCTGCAATTGAGTACAGGGAGTTGAAAAGTGAATCAGGTTGCTGCAGTCATAGCTTGACTTAGTTAGATTTGGTTGTGATGGAATGATAACGTACATTTGGTGGGTTAGGCTGGGGAGAGAATGACAACTGTTGCTGGTTTGAGTGACATGGAGCAGAAAGATGAAGAGTGGAAGTGTGGTCCTCCATTAGTAATCAAGTATTATGTAAAATTTCCAGTTTTATTGCTGTTTGCTGGTGAAGGAGCGCATGCATGTTGATCTATTTCTGTACAATTTAGGTCAATGAAGAAGCTAAATCTGTAAATTGGCTACAGTGGATTAGTAATGATAGATGGATAGATATATAGCCGCAAGGTTTATCTTAAAATAGATGACCTTGGGGTTGAAGGACTTAGCTCAAAGTTTGCTTGTCTCGTTGATGGCAATATCTGATGTCCCTCCCTGAATATTGTCCGAATGCTCTATATTAAAAGTACCCTAACTGCTCTCTATCAGTTAGAGTACTTTTTTGTTATTCCGCATTTAGTGATGCAGGTTGAATTAAAAAAACATCGGCACTTGAATGGGGTAAATGTGGCGTATTTCTGGTGCTTAGCCAATGTAGGGTTGCATGCTATTGTTTCCTTTTGACTGCACCTGTTGATGTACTTTAACTGGTTTTCACTTATTTCTTTGTGTTGGTGTGGGTTTGATCAACTTTTTCTTTCTTTGACTTTTTGCTTGCAGCCAACTTGTAATGAAGCTTTGCTAGAGATGTTTCGTGTTGATTATGTGGGGCCCAGTCCGTATCTTAGTTGCATCCCTTCTTTACTTCACCACCGACTTTCTTCAAGTGACCGATTCTTGGTTCTTTCATCTGATGGTCTTTATCAGTACTTCAGCAATGAGGAGGTGGTAGCTCATGTGACATGGTTCATAGAAAATGTACCTGAGGGTGATCCTGCTCAATATCTCATTGCAGAGCTTCTATTCCGTGCTGCAAAAAAGAACGGTTAGTGGAGTAAATTTCGTTTCCCATGTATTCTCATTTCTAGGGGAGAGAAGTGACAGTCCTTGACCTTTTATTCTCATTTCTAGGCGATAGAAATGATATTACCATAATAATAGATTTTATAGTAATGTTTTTGTGGAACCATATCTGAACTGTCTATTGCTTATAACACTAGGACGAAAAAACTGATCACACAGTGGTTTAATCATAAGTGTAACCGACTTCCTTGACAATAACCTACGGGTCCTCGTACATGTTGATGATTAAACTGTCACCTGATACAATGCAATCAACTTGGGGAGTGACTTTCATGTTGTGTTGAAACGGTAAAATAACCAACTGCTCTAGGGATGTTTGTCATGACACTCGGCAATAACAGCCATACTTCTTGACCTTGGTTTGATATCTCTACTGTATTATGTGTCTGGAATCCAAAACTTCATCATAATGCCTTCAGCAATTCTCTGATGGTTGTTGCAGGGATGGATTTCCATGAATTGCTTGATATTCCTCACGGAGATAGGCGGAAATACCATGACGATGTTTCTGTTATGGTGGTTTCTCTAGAGGGAAGGATTTGGAGATCATCTGGATAAAGTGCTTTCTTTTGTGCCAGCAATGTAACAGTTCGGTACTCATCTGTGCATCTCCGAATGAACTATTACTATCGACATTCTTTGGAATATAAGTTTTCCTCTGGCATTTCGGTTTCCCCCCCTTTTTTTTTACTTCAAGATAAGTTTACACAGGGTAAGGGAATCATCCATGCACCTCAGTTTCAGCTCGATTTCCCGTTACATCATGCGATTTTATCTGTTGTATGTGTTGTTCATCATTTTCAAGTCCTTTAGGTTTATTTTCTTCTTAGAATGGTGATGTGAAAGTTACTTCATTTCTTGTGACTGTATTCCTTCCCCATTCATTTGTAGGCCAAAATTTTGCACCAGAGATCGTATGTTGCCCAGTTCCAGTATGTATATATATGTTCAGAAAGGGAAAAAAAGGCTTGTAGGGAGAAGCTGGGTTATGTATATGATAGCAAGACTTTAAATGTACCTTGCTAGTATTTTGTTTTTCTTCGGAGACTGATCAGATCTGTTTAACAGGGGTAGTAATTAAAGCTCGCAGGACTCTTTTCAAAAAAGGAGAGAACTCAGGCAATAGCTTAACAAGGAGAAATTAAATTAACCCCACAATAAAAAAATAAAAAATAAATCGAAAGATTTGCCCCTCTCCAAGAAATGATTCACAGCCACTCCTATTGTAAATCTTCTAAATATTTGATACCAACATCCTATTTTATTTAGTTGTAGAAGCTATCATAAAAGTTAATTGTCTTTTAAAAACCAAATAATAACAAAACCCTAAGCACATCGTCGTCTATAAAAATCACTCATTTGTATTTTCTACCTCCTCTTTTTGTTAAGCTAACTAGCTAATTGTTGTATTCTTTTCATAGGATCGTGTAGAGATTTTCGGGAAAAATACATAGTAATAATTAAAAGGTACGTTTCCCCATTGTCTAATAATTTACATTCTATACCATCATCTGCCATCTTTCAACAATTGCATATTTCTTAAACTCTATTCTAATTGTAGGCTTCTAAATCTGATGGCATATTTGCTATGCATTCTTTGTCATGATGTACGGTTTCATGAGGTAGAAAAAGTAGAAACTCTTCAAATGAATTTTGTGATTGATGCTTGCTTAAGAGTAATTAGAATCATAATTACTTTTTACTTAACTTGTGATATGATAATGATTTTTTAATTACAAGAAAGACTTCTAAAATGGATCAAGCATATAACCTAAGGTATGCACTTACAATTTCAAATGCATTATGTTTGAAGCATGAAATTAAGATAATTGTTTGATACTTAATTGAGATATCTTTCTCTTCTTCGGATACAAATAGTAAATTCAATTGAACCTATAGCTTTACATTTTTAATAGACTATATTTTTTCCCCTTTAGCACTCGATTTTCAATACACAAAATTAACTAATCCGAGCTCAGGCATAACACTTGTCATATACCTACCCGCAAATTATGTTTTCTTTCCCCAAAATTATCAAGAATTTCACCAAAAACTTCCAAAAGAAAACGACAAGCCGCCGATTATTTTAAGCAACAAAGTTGGCATTGCTTGGCCTCAGATTCCAGAGAGCCAACGAGTCTTAAAAAAGTCATCCATGGAGGACAGGAAGGAGATGGACCATTCAACCACCGCAACAAGGGCAGTGAACCAAATTGCCATTTTTTTTATTATTAAAAAATCTATACATCAAGTTAATTAAATATAAAATATAATTTCAACCAAAACACATTTATATCCGGATATGCTTGATTAGTGATGACCACCCAAGTGACCTCACGGCTCCAGTCTTGTTTCCTGCATGGTTTGTGCTGTTTGCTCAGATTCAATTCCATTATTTTTTAGTCTTTCCTCAGTGGCTTTACGAGCAAAAGAGTTACCATATTTGAGCATCACATTTTATATTTGTTGAGTTTAATCGGTATTTCGAACATGTTAATTAAACTAATCCCTTATCATTCGATTATAACTATTATTTTGGTTTTTTTTATTTAAAATAAAATAAAATAAAATACAATAAATAATTTAACAAACACCACAGCCGTTATCCTTGTTCATTGCCACCTAACCCTCCAAAAAAATCCTCTTCCTAAGTGGGAATTTTTAGTCCCTTTCTGTTTTTGATTAATCATGGAGTAACATTTTTAGTTAATTTAATTAAATCGACTCATTCCAGATTCGTTTGCTTCTCTGTTTTTTTTGTCAATTTTCAACGGTTTTTGCCTTCAGATTTGCTTTGCGTTTAAGTTGAATACCTCTACCATGCCGTATTCACCACCTCTTTTTCTGAACAACCAAATATTAATATTAATATTAAGTTGTTTTATCCTCAAACTATATAATACACCTCTACCCTTTCCACTTTCATACCAAATACAACTCACTGCAATTTTTATTTTTCTTTCTGGAAAAAATACTAAGAGTCTTTGGTCTTTCTTCCAATCTCAGTTTCAAGAATGGCGCCTATTCTTGCATACCTAGTCCTCTTCTCCGCCGTCTACGGCGCCGCCCTCGCCAATGACCCTGACATGCTTCAAGATCTCTGCGTCGCCAATCCATCTGCCGGTATTGATTAATTCTCTCTTAATTCCATACACACCCATCTTTTGTTTTTGCTTAGTTTTCAATTGGAACACAAATTCATGTTAAAGATTGGATCTTGCAGGAATCAAAATAAATGGGTTTGCTTGCAAACCAGACTCAAACATCACCGCCGATGATTTCTTCTTCGCCGGATTATCTAAGCCAGGATTGGTCAACAACTCAGTTGGATCCCTTGTAACAGGCGCCAATGTTGTGCAAATTCCAGGCCTGAACACTCTCGGTGTCTCGATGGCCAGGATCGATTACGCCCCTCAAGGCCTTAACCCACCGCACACGCACCCACGCGCCACCGAAATGGTGTTCGTTCTTGAAGGTGAACTGGATGTTGGATTCATCACCACCGCCAACAAATTGTTCGCCAAAACTATCAAGAAAGGTGAAAGCTTTGTCTTCCCAAGAGGTTTGGTCCATTTCCAGAAGAACAATGGAGACAAGCCAGCAGCTGTTGTTGCAGCATTTAACAGTCAGCTGCCCGGTACTCAATCTCTTGCTGTGACTCTGTTCACCGCAACACCACCGGTGCCGAATAATGTGTTGACCAAAGCATTCCAAATTGGTACCAAAGAAGTTGAAAAGATCAAATCCAAGCTTGCTCCCAAGAAAACTTGATTTTCTTCTCTCTTTTCTGATCAGTTCATTAGAGGAGAAAACCCAGGTGGTGTTGTGTTTCTTTCTTGCGATTGTAATTTTAATTTTTAATAAATTTTTTTAATCTCTAATTGATGTATGGCGTGGACTGTGGATGTGACAGACACTTTGTACCTATTATCATTTTGCAACTATTTTGTGGCAAATGCAATAATTTGAATTTATTTGCAAAGGGAATAATAATATTGGTGTGAAATTGC
This sequence comes from Viola odorata, assembly GCA_963691705.1. Taxonomy (NCBI): domain Eukaryota; kingdom Viridiplantae; phylum Streptophyta; class Magnoliopsida; order Malpighiales; family Violaceae; genus Viola; species Viola odorata. The sequence continues at coordinate 15,075,854 of OY829545.1, forward strand.
AACTCGCAAATGGTTTGAGACTTTGAGTTTGACTTCAATTTTAGGGTTTAACCTAAAAAATTAAATGTGAATTTGGATCATTTAATGGTGGAGCCTCCTTGAACACCCTACCGTAAGCTTTGCTGCAATGATGAGGTGTCTTTTACATCTGCAAGGATTAATTATTTGTTAACAATCATTTGGAAGCTGAGACTTGTGGCAAGATCTATTTCATCCAGAGATTAATCATTTGCAATTTGCAACTACTCCAAAAGGGAATGACGAACAAAATTAATTAGTTAATTAATTAAACATTTTAAATTCTACTAGTAATTTTTTTTTTTTGGGTGTGTATTAGACCCTAATTGCAAATATGGTGCGTCTTTTTTGTACAATCAAGTTGGTTAAAATAAAATAAAAAATATATTCAAAAATCAAATACTCCCTTCCTATTGGACTTTGAGCAGGCATATTAAGGAGACACTATTTGACCTAAAAAAAATTCGTACTTTTTTTTAAACGTTTAACGTAAGTTCGAGAAAAAATTCGGGGTAAAATTGTCTCAAATAGTGAATCATTCGATTTTTTTAATATGCGTGTCAAAAGTTAAAACGTCAGTTATTTATGGACGGAAGGAGTAGTTAGATTTATCTCGGGAAAAGAATTCTCTATTTTTTTATTGCTGGATATCCAACACTTCTTTTGAAGGTCAAGGCAAGGATGATGGAAGGCCTTTGAAGTCAAGCGCAGTAGTAGTAGAGCGAGGGTCTGTAACGTGTGTGGATAACCCGCTAATAAGAGGTTCGTAAAAAGAATGTTGCCTTCCAATAAAAGGTTGAGTTTTCTACTTATAATCGTCATATATTGAATTATACTCAAAAGGATTTTTATTATATTGTGTATTCCTTATAAATGTATCTCTATAACGATGTGAACTCCTTAAAAAAACATGTCAATTTTATAAGAAAAAAACATAGTAATGCAACTTTATAACTAAGTAAGATTAATCTTAAGAATATCTATGATTTAAATAATAATAAAATTAATGAAAAGAAGAGCTCAGAAAAAGCCTATGAAACACTGCGTTTAGGCCGGGCAAGTTCTAATAATAATTCGAAATCGAACAGACATTGAAATTCCAGAATCCCCAGCCAGTCATTAAATCGAAGAAGTGAAAAAAAAGATGCCGCCGAAGAAGAATTTTCGAAAGAGGAGTATTGAAGAAGACGACGACGACGACCAGAATAACAAAAAAGTATCTGATGACGAAGAAGAAAGAAGGTAATCAATCCCAAAATTTAGGGTTTCCGTTTCCCATTCACCCATGTTTGGTTGCTTGAATTGAACATGTCGATTGTTAACTAATTAATGATGTTGCACTATTTAGATTGGTTTTAGAGGAGGTGAAGTTCCTGCAGAAACAGCGGGAGCGGAGATCTGGCATCCCTGCATTGCTAACCATACAAGCAGGAACTCCGGTACCTAATAACAATAGTAATAGCAATAAAAAACCAGCTGAGAAGAGCGAAGGAGGAGATGGAGAGAAGGAGGAGCTTGTCCTTCAAGATACTTTTGCTCAAGAGACCGCGGTCATGGTTGAAGATCCTAACATGTACGGTTTTTGTTAACTTCTGGTGTGTTATTTCAGTTATCTTTATAGTTGGCATGTTAGTTATGTTTATTTTCCGATAGGTTGAAGTATGTTGAGCAAGAATTGGCCAAGAAACGAGGGAGGAATACTGATGATGCGGCTGCAGAACAAGTTGAGAATGAGTTAAAGAAGGCTGAAGATGAATTGTACAAAATCCCGGAGCATCTTAAAGTGAGTGGCTTTGTTTTTAGGGGTTTGGTTTGCTCTTCTGTTTGTTATTCTCTGTGTTTTCTGTGTTGGTGGGTGCTTGTGTTGTTGTGAGGTTTGGAGTGATCTATATAATCATAAATACATTAGAGCCTGGCGGTAATGGTGTGGTACCAAATGCGATGATTCAGATAATTGATGGTTATCGTGCCTTTTGTATCCATTTCAAGGAACCTGTTTTCCAGTTAGTATTAGCGATGTTTTATGAGCGTAACTGATTAACGAGGGTAACGATGGGCACAAGCTTCCGTTTTTCCCTGTTTTCCCCTTGTATGTGGAAAAAGATATGCAAATCTGTGATTGTTTCACTGAGCTTCTCATTGCCTTGTTTTAGGTGAAAAAACGGAACTCAGAAGAAAGCTCTACTCAGTGGACTACTGGCATTGCAGAGGTTCAGCTGCCCATTGAGTATGCCTCTTGCACTTTTCATGTTTTGATAGTTGAAATTTATATTTTGGGCCATCTTTTGTGGTATCAGTATTGTCGGTACATTTATTTATTCTCACTTTTATTCAACAAAAGTAGATAAGTTACATTCATGTTTGGTCTGCAGTTGGTTGGTTGGTTGGTTGATTCTTCATTGATGCTTTAAGAACGTGATCCAATGTGCATTGTGATCTTGTGAAGAAGGTTGTGAAATAAGCATGTATTGATGGTTACCTGTAATTGCTCATATCATTGCAGATACAAACTGAAAAATATTGAGGAAACAGAGGCAGCGAAAAAACTTCTACAAGAGAAGAGGCTAACTGGTCGAGCAAAATCAGATTTGAGCATACCAGCAAGTTACAGTGCAGATTATTTCCAACGTGGCCGAGATTATGCTGAGAAACTTCGAAGAGGTTGCTTACACAGTTTCCTATTGTTATGGTCTTTTTATGTAATTAGTTATTTTTTCGTCTCATGTCAACATCATTACTACTAAAGTTATTTTTCATTTTGCTTGGTCCACTTCTTTTTATGATCTGTCACATTCATGAAGCATAATTTTACTTGTGTTTCGAATTGGTTTTTAATCTTACTGACCTAGTAAGGAACTTTGCACTTTGCAGAACACCCTGAGTTGTACAAGAACCAAAGTTCAAAGGATGTAGGTGCCACTGGATCTGTACCAGCTGAAAGTAACAATGAAGCTGCTCAGCGCAGGCAAGCAGCAACGGATCAGTTCATGTTGGAGCGTTTTAGAAAACGAGAACGCAATAGAGGGATGCGGAGATAGCATACACTATACTTGTGTTTGATGATGGTGGTGTGTGACATTGTATCATTAGAAAGAGACCTTTTTTATAAAAAAAATCTGTCCTTAATATATTTTATCAAGTTTTATTTTATTTTAAATGTAGCTATTTTTCTACAAACTGCATAGCACATTAAAGTTGTATCATTTAATGCCATACAACATATGGGACAATTATCCAATGTTGTCCAATTCTAAGAAGGATAAAGTGAATTACTACACTCCTATAAAACGAGAGGGATGAGATGAATAAACAAGACTACAGTTGAGTAAATTTGTATCAAGAAACTTCAACTTTTGTTCTTTCGAACTTTCTAGATACCCAGCAAGAATCGGTACAATGCAGTATCTTGGCTTGTAACATCCAACAATGAAAAATCAGACCCCTCCTTGACACCCAGAACAGAAGGAACTTCCATTCATCCCCTCTAGATCAGAAATCTCTCAAATCCTGCAAATTAGAAACCAGGAGTCAGCTTTGCTGCAATAAACTGCTACAAATTCTTCAACAACACTTTGCATTTGGAAAAACAAGCAAGCTGCTCAGAAATGGCTCGATCTGGCTCATCTGAACATATTTATGAACAAGTTTTTACCAGTTCAAGCCCAAGACAAGGGAAAAAAAAGAAAAAAAAGGGGAAAAAACCTCTTGAGTGCAACATAGATTATAGATATTAGCTCAGTGCAGCAACATGGATTGAATTCTACGTTTGCTCGAACTTGTTCCTTTGGCCAGACAACCCAAAATCCATGAAGACCTTTCACTTTCAACCAACCATATACAGATGGATGTCCTATATACTTCATAACAGGTTTCTGTAACAGAATGCAAGCTAAACCCCCAAAGACATTCAAGAGCTTTTACTAATTTCTCACCAAACTCAGCCTAAGCTGATTGAAGAGGATAACCTAAAATGGCTTCTATAACCTGGAGTTCTAAGGAGTACAATCCTGGCGAGACCTTAGAAGCTATATGTACTATATAATTAACATGTTGCTGCAAATCTATTTGTGTTGGTGAAATTAATTGAATCAACTATCCAGACTGTGAGGATTAGAATTACCTTCAGGTGTCAATCTGAGGATTCTGAAACATGTATTTAGCATTTTGCAGGATCCCACTTATCTCCTCATTTGAGACATCAAGCGACCGGAGTTCTTTGACCTCATCTTGCCATTTCTCTATTTGTTCCTTATGCATCCTGGAGACAAGACGTGAGATCCATCATCCAACCATAAATAAGGAACACAGCATATTTACAAAATTGCATATTTCATCATCTAGAAACCCACATAATCAACCGCTCTTCAAACTCATTAGTTAGCTCCTTGAACATTGACTTCCCTGCTTCCAGAAGCTCAGATACCTAAAGTAATAAACAAAAAAAGAAGAGAAAGCTAATGAGCAGCAAAGTCCATTGCCATACCATGTTTGCATAAAGCATGTTGCCATAATACAAATTCATCTCCCCCTAAAGTAGATTATGTATATGCCATTTCATCCGCAAAAAAAAAAGTTCTATAAAAAATGTCAAATCCATTAATACACAAACACAAACCAAACGGAATTACCATCTGCGTGAACTGTTCAATCCTCTCAAAAATATGAGAAATATTAAGCTCCATCTCTTCAGATCCCACAATGTTCGTCTCAGTTTCTTCATTTCCTACAATCTGCAGAGCTGTGTTATCTGTCATCTCCAGTTCTTTCTCTTCCTCCACCTGAAAGAAGCCATTAAAAATCATCAAATACAGCTGCAATCAAAACATAACGAGTGGATTAAATAGACAGACGAAGTACAAAACGCAAACCCCAAGCTTAGCGCGCTTCGGTTGATTTTCACTTTCCATTTCAAGTTCGTGCAGTTACAGCTGCAACAAAGTAACAAATGTTGAACTCATCACAGATCTACTCCGCTAACAACAAATCGAAGAATCAATCTATAGAATTCCAGTGAACACATGAACATTGTAGCCCTGTGATGGAAAACGACATTTTAAGAAACGAAACGCGATCGATTCTTAAATTTAGGGTTTCGAAAGTAGCGGTGACAAGCAAACGAAGAAATTAGGAGGTTAGATGTTCCTATCTAAACAAGGAATTAAAGAGGAAAATACAAAGGGAATTGATCGAGAAAAAGGAAATTAAGCCTTAAATTACATAAGTGAATGGGGGAAAAACAAATCGAGACGTTGTTTGATTACCGAGAGTTGATGGTGCGATCAAATTCCACGAGTAGTTGCTGATGATGCTTCTTCGACTCTGGATTCCAGCGACGCAAAACACAGACGGCGAGAGAGAGGACGGAAATAAACTTAAACAGAAAAGGATTCAAATTCTTTTGAAATATTTGGAAATCAGGAGCGCGCGGGAGCCTTTTTGTTTATGCCTTTAATGGCGAAAATGTGCTCCGCGGTAAACTGTGCCGTTTAGCTTTTGTCCAAATTTACATTTTTAAAAAAAAAAGATTTATTTTTTATTTAAAAGAAAAATGAAAATGACAGAAATAGTGAGCAAGTTTTCCATTTCAATAGACTAGAACAAAAAAGAAGATTAGAGTTAAAATATCAAGTTTACAAATAGAACATAAAAAATGCAAAAAAAATCTAACTCTCTACCGATAAATCTAGCGGATAAAATACATTCTTTAAGTAGTTACAATCTTATTCTAAAAACATAACCTAACACATTACGAATTCTATTACGAGTCTGGCAAAACCTTATTCAAAACATGCTACTAAGCGCTATAAATACCAAAGTCACTTCCATCTACGCACACAATGCTACATCTGACATTTTGATTTTTCATTGATAGTCTTCATTACGGGGATACAAATGCTTTATAAGCATTTAACACCATAAACCTGTAATTCGGGTTAGGCACACTTAATTGTAACTAATACTAAGGCCGTTATCTAATTAATACTTACTAATTAACTTAGCCCACGATCGTAACACCAATCAGATCTGCTAGCCACCCTCCCAAGTCCCAATCCCTAGATTCGGCACCACTATTCACTACTTACTCAACCTAGATACATCATCGACACTATCACGACTCACCCAATTGCTAGATCCACCACCACTAAACTACTTACCCAATCACCACAATTTTCTATTACATTCACTCCAAGAATAAAAGAAAAACCCATAATTTCTTTTTATGAATTAAATAATAAATTAAATTATTTAGTGATTGATCTAGATACAAGTATAAGCTCATGTTGTTCATGGTGTTGGAATGGCCGACGACACAGTGGAGGAGACGACCATTTTATTAAAAGAAAAAATGTATGTTGATTTTTTATTCTCGAGGCAAGAAGGTATGTCAAGGCCATGATCATAGTAATTATTCAAATATATTTTAATCCAAAAGAAATATAACAGAGGTTAGTGAATTCTTTTCACAAGTCTAGTCATGTGATCCAATGGCTACAATTTGCTCTCAAAAGTAGTATGATCTTACGGTTGAGGAAGGGACAATAAGTATGTGTGTACAACTGTATAGTATACCTGTGTGTCAACTGTCAACAAATCTTTTTACTTAACCTTTTTTTTTTGGTTCGAAAATAATGCATTCAACAACAAGATGGATTACAAATAATAGAGTCCTTACGTAACAGGACAGTTAAAGAATAAGGTGAGTTAAAAACCCAGTGATGAGGGCACTGCTTAACCCTGACTGTTTTTACTACCCAATCAGCTAACATTAGCAGTTCTATTAATACAGTGAGAATAGATTATATCTAATAACCTTGTCTTTCTTGTAACCTGATGGATAAAAGGTCTGATCGCTAAAGAATTTAACCATTCGGGAAGTTAAAACAGTCTGCAATCATCATAGAGTCTGTCTCAACAATGATACTGTTGAAATTCCTGAATAATGTCAGGTTGACAGCCTCAACAAGCGCTAAAACTTCTGCGACAAGAACTGAATCGCCTAAAACAGAAGACGTCACTCCATCAAGAAGCTTTCCCTCATCATTCCTGCAGACTACTCCTAACCCCGTCATCCTTTGTCCACTCTTTACGGAGGCATCACAATCAATCTTCACAAAACCAGCCAATGGAGGACTCCACTGTATCGGTCTAGAGGAAGAAGGAGAACATTGTTGTTGGATAGCATTCCAACACCCTGCGACCCCAAAAACGAACTTGTTACCAGATCAGACCACCAAGCCTGAAATGATGTAATACCTGCCCTGTGAACATCAAGATCCCATGGGTAGGGCTGTCAATAGATAGGGTTTTAATCCGAATCCCATCCAATCTAAATCCGAATTATGCGCTTAATAACCCGCTTAACTTCACCATACCCGCGTAAAACCAATAAACTAGGTGTCTCACTATCTTTTTCCTTTTAAATAAAAAATTAGGTAATTTTTTTTAAAATAATAATAATATAGTTACATAACTTCAATAAAATAAAAAGTTATGTTATTAACTTTATAACTTTATTTGCTTTTCATATGAACCTGAATTACGAAATTGAACAGTAATTGAATACTACCTATCTGATTGCAGGCTCTCATCGAGATAGAGAAAGCATGGTACAACAACCAATAACATATACTCAAATGCCTAAAAATGCTGACGAACATCGATCCTTTAGGACGAGCACACCACAACACCCGCATTGCCAATACCTTGAAGAACAAAATGGGGATGATGACCCGGACAAGAAGACTTTTGCCGCGCCAACAGTTTATATTGGCGAAAGGTGGAGAATGGCGACGTGTTTATAAGACGGCCGGGCAAGTAGAAAACAAATATTTAGGTGAAATGTCTTTTCTTATATTCTGTCATCAAAGTAACGCTTGCACCCAAAACATGAAAATCAACTACCTATCCTATTAATCAAATAACAATTTTGACAACTGCACATCGGTATTACGGTAATAAAGTATAATAAAAACCATTTACCGTATTGTACCGAACAGTACTATGAAAAATTGAAAAAAACAAAACAGTAACTAATGTTGAAATTATTTATTGTCCCAAACACGGTCCCAAACAATTTTCCACTTTTTCAAAATTGGTCATGCCTCCAGTTTTTTTTTCTCACATAAAACAAAACAGTGATGTTGAAATTATTTATTACTAATGAAAATAAGTAATTGTTTTTAAAATTGGAAAAAATATTTTATTTTTGAAAATTATAAGAATTTTTTAAAATGTGACAATTATTTTAAAATTTTATACTAATCTAGAAAAATAAAAAAATCATAAAAAATAAGAAAGTGTCATATTTCTTGTAAAAACTAGTATGATTTTTAACAAAGATCAGTGACAAATAATTACTAAAATCAATCCAATATACATGTAATTAAACTTACTAGTATCTTTTTTTCTTAATTTTTTTTGTCTCGATGAGTATGGTCGGGAGTGGTGACTTGAAGGTGAGTTTAATGGAGTGGTGATTTGAAAGAAAGTTTTAAATTTTGTTCAAAAGCTTTCACTAGAATTTTTTGTTTTAATTGTAACTATCTTTTAAGATTTTTTTTATAATTTAATATATATTTTATTTTCTAAAAAACTATTTTATATTTTTTTATAAAAAAGCCCTTTATTTTTTTCCATTTTCCCTATTTCTTATTAATAAAAAAATAATATTCAGAATATTAAATTATTATTTTTTTAAATAAAGGAATAACGACAAGACCAAATAAAAAATTTGTTATGATAAAAGTAGTAAAAACCTTGTTCACTCACTCATATTTCAAGTCGACTATAAAAAATAGAGAAAAATAAATTAGAAAAATTACTATTTTAAAATCTGATTATACTTGAATAATATTAATAGTTTATTGAAAGAACAAAGAATACATTCGAGAATGAAAGAAAAAAAAATGAGACAAATTGAAAATAACTAGAAAAAGAAAGAAGTGCACGCCTTAAAAATTTTTTTGAGGACAAATACTAACACACTTTTTTCCTTCTTTGGTTTGGAATTAAAGTCTTTTTTCTTTAGATTTTTTAGTGACGCTTTGCTTTGGAATTTTACAATTCTTTCCTTCCTCTCTAGTATGTTGTGTTCTTCACGGTTCACACAGTCACTTTTCACTTTTCACTTTTCACACCTTTCCCTTTTACCACACGCACGCTCACTCGTGCGGATGCCAATGCTCACAGGAATTTACCACTTGGAGACTAGAGTAGAGAGGAAGCTTCTTGCAGCTACCATGTAAAAAGTAAATGGTAAATACGGTAAACGCAGCCTAAAAGTTTATAATTTTTTTTCACTTTAGTCTCAACCGTGTTAAAAACTTATAATATAAATACTATACTCTTTTAAAATCGCATTTTTTAACTTTTTTAGTGGTTAAAAGAAGATAAATATTACAGAATTATAAAAAAATGGAGGGAAATGTAACATATATGGTAGATTGAAGTCACTGGAAAATTGAAGAAATTTAAAAAAAAAAATTCAAAAAATTCAACCTAAATTCTTTTTTCATGTATTAGGCCCTACCATGTTTGTTACGTATGCTATCCAATTTTTCTTTTTTTGCAATTTTAACTATTTTATTTGAAATTTGAACTACTCAAAAAGTTAAACTATAGAAACCAAGTAATCGATTGAAACTTCTCGTCAAGACCTGACATTTCTTTATATCCTTTTTAAGGTGGCATTTTCGCGTTGTTTATCGTAACTTAAATACCATTTTGCAAATTATAATTTTTTTATATAGTTTACATTTTAAAAAAAAGTGGCAAAAATATTTCTTTCGGATCGTTGGGTTTATTTTTTGTTTACTAGAGTACTAAAATATTCCAATTAGAGTCATTTTGTGCAAACTTTTAATTTTACTCTGATTCCCCACTTCCACACAATTCACATGCTGAGAAATGAAATGAGCTCTCTTTTTCTCCTCCGTTTCTCACTCACTCACTCACTTGCTCGCTCGTTCACTCTGTCACTGACCGCCACCGTCTCTCCCCCTCCTTTTTTCCTCTGTAACTTCAATCCCAAAACTAACAAAAATGACTCAGGAAGAAGACAATTGGCGCAACTGTCTTATCACTATGATTATGCTACTAGTATGCAACAGTACTGGTTCTGCTACTTTTTCAGCTGATGACAAGAGTGCATTGCTTGAGCTCAAATCTTCCATCACTCATGACCCTCTTGGTCTTACTTCCAACTGGAGCCCTAAAGATCCAACCCCATGTTCTTGGCGCGGCGTTACGTGTCACCCTCTCACTGGTCGAGTCACAGCTCTCAATCTCTCGTCCTCTCACGCCAGCTCCACTTGCTCACGTTCTTCTGTTTCAATGACCTCAAATGCTGGTAACTTTAGCAGTTTTTCTTTACTGTTTCCTTGCTTAGGGTCTAATGGCAGTTTTTCACCGAAATTGAGTGGACAACTGCCGCCTGCAATTGGTAAAATTTCTGAGCTTAGGGTTCTCATTCTTGGGTTTAATGGGTTTTATGGTGTTTTGCCTTTGGAGATCGGGCAGCTCCGTTCCTTGGAAGTTCTTGACTTGGGTTTTAATGCTTTTCATGGGCCTATACCAGTCACTCTGCCGAACTGTACGTCATTGCGTGTTATTAATTTGTCTGGGAATCAGTTGAATGGTACAATCCCTGTGTCTTATGCGCCCAGTTTGCAAATTCTTGCGCTTTCGTTCAATTTGTTGAGTGGTTCGATTCCTGAGGAGCTTGGTGATAATTGTGGGATTTTAGAGCATCTTTATCTGGATGGAAATTCGCTTTCCGGCTCAATTCCTCCTGAGTTGGGGAATTGTCAAAAGCTTAAGTCTTTGGTGTTGTCTTCAAATTTGTTGGGAGAGGTTATCCCTCCAACTCTTGGGAACTTACAAAATCTTGAAGTGCTTGACTTGTCTAGGAATTTCTTAAGTGGAGCAATACCACCGGAGTTGGGGAACTGTAAGCAGTTAAAGCTGCTTGTGCTGAAAAATAGTTATGGCCCTGTGTGGTCAAGGAAATTTTCAAGCTTAATAGTTGAGGAAGAGGAGCATGGGGAGGAGGAGTTTAACTATTTTGATGGTGGATTGCCTGATGGTATCACAAGGCTAGCTAATCTGGAGGTGCTTTGGGCACCAACGTTAAATTTGGAGGGCATTTTCCCTCAGAGTTGGGGTCCTCATTGTAATATGAAGATGGTGAATTTAGCAGGAAACTATTTTACCGGTGAGATACCCGTGTCCCTTGGAAATTGTAAGAGCTTGTTCTTTCTTGATATAAGTTCTAACAACTTTACTGGGTTGCTTCCCCAAGAGTTAATTGTTCCATGTATGGTTATTTTTAACGTTAGCCACAACTCTTTGTTGGGGCAAATTCCGAGATTCTTTCATGATGAGTGTTCTGTGATGCCTGCTAATTTGTCCACTTCGCCAGATGATGTGCTCAGCTTTTACACAGTTTTCTTTCTTTCAAATGTGGCTATGGGCATTGTTTCATTCTCTTTTGATTCTGGTGGTTTGGCAGTATTACATGACTTTAGTAACAACTTTTTCACTGGTCCTGCTCCTCCACTGTTGATCCGTCCACAAGATTTCTCTCGCAGGCCCTTTTATGGTCTTTGGTTGGCTTGGAATAATATCGAGGGTAACATTTCAACCTACTCATTTGATATGTGCCTTGCTATAGATGGCCTGATTCTTGACATTAGTAACAACAAAATTGTTGGTGAACTTCCTTCTGCAATGGGAAGCAGTTGTAAATGCTTGAGATTTCTCAGCTTAGCAGGGAATGCTTTAATTGGTTCAATTCCTGATACTTTCTCTTCTCTAAATTCCCTAGTTAACCTAAACCTCAGTAGAAACAGGTTACAAGGTTCCATTCCATTTTATATTGGTCAAATGAAGAACTTGAGCTATCTATCCCTTTCCAGCAACAGCTTTGCTGGTGCACTGCCCAGAGAGTTGGGTCAGCTATCTGCATTAGAGGTGTTGGAGCTTTCTTCAAATGCCCTCTCAGGAGAGATACCACCTGATATTTCAAAACTTGAACATCTTAAAGTTATGAGATTCGATCATAATCACCTCATTGGAGAGATACCACCTGCATTTGGTCGTATGACTTCACTGGTTTTGTTTGATGTGTCTTTTAACAATTTGTCTGGATCTGTCCCTCTGAATTCGAGTCTTGTTATATGTGAAAATGTTCAAGGAAATCCTAATCTTCAGCCATGTAGTACTGGCCCATCCCCCTCTCAGTGGGAGCAAGAGCACTCTGGTAATGTTTCCCAACAAGGAGCTAATTCTGCCACTGGCATTGCTCTAAATAACAGCAGCAGTGGCTTCAGTCCAATGGAAATTGCCTTAATTACATCAGCCTCAATTATTTTTTGTGTCTTCCTCACAATGGTTCTTTCCTTTGTATGCATGAGAAAGATTTTGAGGAATTCTCCATCTATCCAAGTATCTGGCAGGAAAGAGGTGGTAACTTGCAATGATATTGGTATACAGTTGACCTATGAAAATGTTGTAAGGGCTACATGTGGTTTCAATATTCAGAATTTCATTGGTAGTGGAGGTTTTGGAGCTACATACAAAGCTGAGATTGTTCCTGGAGTTGTGGTAGCAGTAAAACGGCTGTCTATCGGGAGGTTTCAGGGTGTTCAACAATTTGCTGCTGAGATTAGAACACTAGGAAGGGTGCAACATCCAAACCTTGTGAAGCTGATAGGTTACCATCTCAGCGAGTCAGAGATGTTCCTCATTTACAACTACTTGCCTGGTGGTAATCTAGAAAAGTTCATCCAGGAGCGGTCGCAGAGGGCTGTGGAATGGTGCATGCTTCACAAGATTGCTCTAGATATTGCACGTGCCCTCGCTTACTTGCATGATGAGTGTGCCCCTAGGGTGTTGCACCGGGATATAAAACCAAGCAACATATTACTGGATACTAACTTTAATGCTTACCTCTCTGATTTTGGCCTTGCCAGGCTGTTGGGTACTTCTGAGACACATGCCACAACAGATGTTGCTGGGACTTTTGGATATGTTGCTCCTGAATACGCAATGACATGTCGTGTTTCTGATAAGGCTGATGTGTACAGTTATGGTGTTGTTCTCCTAGAATTAATATCTGACAAGAAGGCTTTGGATCCATCTTTCTCTTCCTTTGGTAACGGATTCAACATTGTAGCATGGGCAGGTATGCTTCTCCAACAGGGGCGATCCAATGAGTTCTTCACAGATGGGCTATGGGATTCAGGACCCCATGATGATCTAATTACAATACTTCACTTGGGTGTTAAGTGTACTGGTGATTCTCTTTCATCCAGACCTTCAATGCGGCAAGTAGCCCAACAGTTGAAGCGGATTCAACCTCAAACATCTTAATTGAAGTTACTGACAAATACACTTACTGTAAGTTAACACGCTCCTGCTAATTCACCACTCGTTAATCATTCATTCTGAATTACTTATTTTTTTGTTGTATAGAATCCAGCTTATCCTTGTAAAATGTCGTCCATACCCTCAAATTATGTAGAATCCGATATTTTAGTGGAAATTATTCATTGGAGTTATGTTACTGTTGCTTTTATTGTGTCCTAATGAAGGCTGCTCGGGTTTAGTGTTTTCAACTGAGATTCTGTTGCTTGTAGTTGCTGCCATGATACAAGTGTAGAATGATAAGTAGCTAGGATATAGAAACCAGTGAAGATATACTTGTATTACAGCCAACTCAAATACCCGAGTTGTTCGGATAGAAAAATATATATTGTGAAAGTAAAACGTTTTGCACCATAAGCAAAACAAGAAGTGCAGGTTTAAACTATTCATTTAAAGTTTCAGTCACTTGTGAAACCCTGATCTTCAGTTAGGCGAGCAGATCGACGTTTCAGCTCGGAGATCTGCGAGGATCTACTTCTATTTCATAGTCATTAGTAGTAATAGACTAGTGTTTCTAGAAAGAGACTGATTAAATGGTTGAAATTTGCACAATGTTTTTTCGTTCCCTGCGGTGATTATCCATGTTTTGCAAATGTCACATTCGGTTGAGGTTCAATTGCTGGTATGTTGATCTTGTACATGAACATTTTAGTTCATTTGAGTATGTCTGACTGTTTTTGAGTTTCCACTTTTGTCAATTCAGTATTGAGACGTGGAACTGAAACGGCATGGAGGCAAATTGGTAAGTCTGATAAATATATATATATAGGAATGTGGACTCCGAGACCTTACTCTCCCCTTTCTCTTGTTGCCTCAATTAGCATTGGTTACTTGGCTTAGTTTTCTCATTGTTGCTAAATTCCAGCAATTAAAAGGGCCTTCAACCCAATGCAACTTCCCATTGGAAGCTACAATATTAGAAGCAAATATGTATTCTTTACCCAACAATTCAGACCGAATCCATCGTCTAGTCTCAGCGGTATGTCTCCGCACCCAAACATTTTGCCATTTCTTGAAGCTGTTCGTAACAAAAACGAACTATTCTGTACCGACAGAGAGAATTAATGACATTTCCTTCTCCATTTTTATGTTCAGAAATCAATCCAAACTAGGAATGGAGACCTGGGATTTCATCATAGACGGGGAGGAGGTGCCAGAGCATCTCATTGTTTAGTGAAGGCATTGCACAAGTAGTAGGACTTGTTATTGTCCTCCATGCCTGTCTGGCATAGGATCAAATCATTGCAAGAACGCTAGGCGCGCTGAAAAGTGCGCAATACAAGATGGATTGAACTGGTCTGAGCTTCTTGTAGTAGTGCAGCCGGAGATTTGACGACGAGATCTCTTCACGCATTTTCCTGCCATGCTTGGCGAGCGTCACCGGAGGAACATAGTACAATACAACAACTATCGGTTCCAGTTGTCAATTACATTGCCAACTGAAGTCTTGAAAGATTTGTAGATACAGCTCGCAGTTAAGAGGATTTTTCTGGTGGGAACTATAATCCTCTATGGGCTTGTACTAGATATGGAGGCCCATCAATTTGTGGGCTTTCTTGGTAACCCATGACTTTAACCTGGGCTAATTTATGATTATTGCCATCACAAATATGCATGGTAGTAGATTCAGGAACTTGGTGTAAGTGGGGTAAGATATAAAAATAAATAGTATATAGTTTATATACACATTATAGACATAAAAATAACCAGTAGCAAACAACATCCTCAATACACTTATTAAAGGGATTTTAATTAAAATGTGTTAATTAAAGTTTTAAAAATTGGTGTACTATATAGAAATGCGGAAGCTACTGGCTAGTGAAGAATCGTTGTATAGATGCTTTTTTGTCCAAGAATAACTGTAACTACAGGAACTTTCCTTACATGGTATCTTTGAATCTAAGGATATATACAATATAAAACAGTTGCATATAAACATTAAAAACACAGATTTGTCCAAAAATGGAAACGTAGTTGTGACTGGAATACGTAAGTAATTAAGCTAATCTATTTTAGTCTCCCATGTAACTTTTATTTTTATATACATATATGTAAGAAGAGAAAGGCTTAAAGCCTTAACGAGGATAACAGCAACCCACACGGTCACTAATAATATGGTAACTTATTAAATAAGACTAATTTCATTTGAGAATTGTCAAACCTCCCAACATAGTTTTGCTCAATTTTTAAGATCCAAATTTGAGATTAAAAGTAATTATTTGGAAGTATATAAGACTAAAAACCCAAAAAAAACAGCCTCTAGCCAACGAATTTATAGTTTAATGTTATTTTAAGTAAAATAAAAAGAGTTCAAAATATATATACTCTAACATTCATTCATCTACATGGAAAAAGAGGAGGAAAGAAAATACTTTTTTTCATCGTCCGTTATTTTTTTCATCGTTTCTGGGTAAAAAAATTATCTCATCGAATTCTAACACATAATGATTCTCATAACATGTTTTGCTGAAAAGGAAATATTAGTTTCTCTGGCCGCATCCCTCTTGTACCCTTATATAAAGCCCTAGCCGCAACCCTTATTAACCACCCAATATATTGCATCAAAACCTCCTCCCTCCCTCTCTCGGTGTCCATCTCATACACCCACCAAAAGCGAACCCTTATTCTTGTAATTTCAAGAAACCACCGAAAAAAATGCTTAAGTTTGGTTCTCGGTTTCTAATTTATAAGTTGTAATTAGCTAACACTGTTAGGGATGAAAGGAGGGTCGTCCCATTACGGTTTTTTAATTTTCATGCCCATTCTTTTGCTGTATTTCTTCTACAATCTTGGAAGAAATAGTTATTGCTCGGCCAAAACCCAACCCGAACCCGAACTTGAAGCAACTAATATTTTCGCCAAAACAAATGGGACCTATTTCCAGTTGAACCGGAAACCGATGTACTTGAACGGGTTTAACGCATACTGGCTGATGTACATGGCGTCCGATCCATCAACAAGACCCAAAGTCACATCTGCATTTCAACAAGCCTCCAAGCTTGGCATGAATGTGGCAAGAACTTGGGCTTTCAGTGACGGGTCCACCAATGACCGACCACTCCAGATCTCTCCTGGCTCCTACAACCAAGACACCTTCAAGGTTAATTACATTACCTACACTTCTTCGATACTTTTTTTTTAAACTTACACCTTACATTATACTAATATAATAAATTTTTAGAGGTAAACTATGCCAATTATTTAATTAAACATATACTAATATGATAAGATTTTAGAGGTAAATCATGTTAATTATTTAATTAAATAGAGTGTAACATATAATTTGAATCATTGATTGATGGTTTATTTTGGATGTTTTATCTTCTCTTTTATTATTAATTGAGATGATAAGTTTGCTACTTTAAGCCCTTTTGCTTCCTTTCTTATTATACAGCCTTTGGAACATCAATCTGAAGGAAAGGAGCAGAAAGCTTGAAGATTAGAGCTTAAATCAATCATTTGGTGATGGAGTTTCGTTTTCAGCTTTGCTGTCTTGAATCTGGTCCATTCGTCCCAAGGCCACTTCACCATTTTGCCGAAATCAGCTCTCCTCTAGGCCTCGACAAGAAGCAACCTAGCGGGATTCCAGCTGGACTTGCACTGACCATGTTTTTCCGTGCTATAATTAATTATTCTCTAGTGAATTTCCTGTCTTCTTGGGACTCATTTTTATCAGACACAAGACTTCTTGGGCCACTCCTTGTTAATCGCTTGAGCTTACAACTCCTTGGAAGAATGCAACAAACATTCTTCTTGTTTTTGGGAGAATATTCTCACTAGTGTACAAGCACTTTGAAGACAAGATTTTGGGAGCTTGTGAGCTAGTGTTGACTGACTTGGGAGAGGAGCGTGCAGGCAGAGGGAAGGACGATTTAAGGTAGCAATTTCGGACTGAAGAGAAGAACAACAACGATCAAGAACGTAGGAGGACAGTAGGAGGAACGTGAGGAGAAAATCAGCATTTCTCCCATTTTCCAGATTTTCCAGCTTTTTGTATTTTCGGATTTCCATTTCTTGAATCATTTTCCATTATGTTTTGTAACTAAGAACCTCCATTCCTGGTAGGGATCTTGTGGTTGATAATTCCAGTAGGTTGTGAGACTCTTTGATCTTAAATAAAAACGTTTTTCATATTTCTCTCCTTCTTGTTTTAACTCCAATTTATTCATGTTTAAGTTTGAGTTTGGCCAACTTGGATTTTGATTTGAATGATTACAGTCAGTTCTCTTGTGATTAAATCACTCTTAGAGAACAGTTGTAGACAAATCAGCAGGGCATGAGGGGTATTTGCTTGGTCTAAGCTGATAGAAGGAATTGAATTAGGCGGTCATCCCATCCCGAGGCCTTGAGAAGGGCCGACCTAGGTGACAGCTGGGTCAAGTGCCAGACTAGACCAGACTCGTGGATGATGAAAGTATTCCCTTGTCTAGAAGAGGGACCTCACTGTCTTTAATCAATCTCTCAAGTGCTTCCATAAGTATTCTGATTCCTTTGTAGAAGGCTCTGCATAGCCAAGGCAAAGTGGCGGATTAGAATCTTAGGATGAACTTAGGAAGATTAGGGTATTTAAAATGAAGTGATTCTTTTAAATACTTTTGTAGCAGGTTGGGAATCTAGTGTGAGCTGGTTCCACAACTTCTTCTATGAAAACCATTTCGAAAATGTATTTTGTCAATGATCAACAAGCATGGAATTGTCACCACATAAGGATCTCTACTAGGGATTTTCTTTCTCTTTTGTATTTCTTTATTTCTCTACTGTTTTCTTTTATGCAATCTCATTTTCGTTCTTTTTGTTTCTCAACCCATCATACTCTCACCTCTTTGCTGATTATTGTCATTTGTAGGAGCAATAAAGATTGGACCGATTTGTCCCTGTGTTCGAACCTCTTGCCGC
The DNA here is from genome assembly GCA_963691705.1 of Viola odorata. Classification (NCBI taxonomy): domain Eukaryota; kingdom Viridiplantae; phylum Streptophyta; class Magnoliopsida; order Malpighiales; family Violaceae; genus Viola; species Viola odorata. The sequence continues at coordinate 15,094,193 of OY829545.1, forward strand.
TATCTACATTCATTTGTAGTTTAGTGACCAGTTGTAATATTTTTATTTATGCAGGGACCGCGACACCCTCGTCAATCATATAATCTAAAATCGAGTTGTGGTGCAAAAAGAAATAAAATAACCTTAACTAAAGAGAGAGAACTTGTAAATTTCCCTGAATTAGTATTTTATTTATTTATTTTGACCATTATTAATAAGAAAAGTACACAATTTAGCTTTACTGTCTTTTTTCGGGTCTGCCCAGCCTGAATTCGGAGTAGTTAGAGCTCAATATGGTGAAACAAATTACTAGATGTCTCAACCGAAAAAGTACACAATTTGACTGATCAATATTGGGGGGTTACAATTGAGTTATATTTATTTAATTAATGTTTATGTTTTTGCAGGGATTGGACTTTGTGGTATCAGAAGCTAGGAAATACGGGATATATTTGATACTGAGTTTGGTGAATAATTTCAGAGATTATGGCGGTAGGCCACAGTATGTTGAATGGGGAAGAGAACGTGGCCTGCAATTGACGAGCGATGATGACTTCTACACCAATCCTATGGTCAAGAACTACTACAAAAACCACGTCAAGGTAACTCCATGAGTATATATATATAGCAACGTCCCAACTAATTAAATTTGCTTTTTATAGCTCATCTCACAAAGATTTAATCAATCTATTAATTGTTCTATCTTTTCCAAAAACAGAATATTGGAATAAATCATGAGAAAATTGAAGAACTTGATAATTGTTGCAGGCTGTGGTTACAAGGATTAATTCGATAACGAAGGTGGCGTACCAGGATGATTCCACCATCTTTGCATGGGAACTAATCAACGAACCTCGCTCAACTGACCCATCTGGACAAAAGATTCAGGCATTACAATTTACTACATATTAATTCAAATAAAATATTGTTTTCTTTTCCTGAATGTCTTTAATTATAATTCTTAATTAATTAAGATCAGAAAAGAAAATAGGGTTTTTTTCTTTTTCTTTTTTCTTCTTTTACTTTTAGTAGTTGTTGCATATATATGGGCTATCAATGCAGCCATAGATTGAAATTGTAGGTCACCTCACCACCACCATGCTCTTTCTGTTGGGTTACGGTTTTTCTTTTAGAAAAAAAGGAACACTAGCTAGCTAGCTTAGGATGTATATATGATATCGATGTCACCTCTATAAAGACGATGATAATATCCTTTTGATTTTCCCAATAAAAGGTGATTTATTTGTTGTTTACTATACCTACACGTTCATTAATCGTAACCCAAACCGATACGATTAATTTTGATTTAATAAACTGGTTAGCGTATTTAGGATTCAGATATAAAATAAAAATCGTAAGAGTGTAAGACTTAGAGCAAAGCTAAAGTTTCCATATATATACCTAGTTTATATATAGGATAGCATACAAATCTTATTTGACAAAAAGGAAAAGAAACCAATGAGACTGTTCCAAAGTCTGAATCATATGTATACATAAGCCTATTTCTGATTGAAGGAAAAAAACATAAACCTACTCATTTATACCGAATTCACCTATTAGGAATAATTAGTGAGTGATCTTGAGATTTAATTTCTCAAAATACTGTTGTAATATTTTAGATTCGCAACATGTACTATAGCTTTAGGTTATGAGTGGTCATAACTAATTATAATAAGCGATGGCGTGAGCAATGCCCATATCCCACATTAATTCCCAATTACGTCAATTTCACACATCATCTCCTCCTCTCCACTTATCCTTAAAAACCAGAATATGACGACGACTTACAACATACAGTTGTGTCCTACTCCTACCTATGCACAATCATTTATTTTTGTTGGCCAGCTGTCTTTATTACATACTACTCCAAGACTGTTGATGTATACGTACTCCATATGCGTAGTAATAACTTGTTATCAATCGGACAAGGATGGTGCTAACGTTACTATTCCAAACTAGGCCTCATCTTTTATGAGCTGGTAATTATTGCAACTCAGCTTGTTCACTTGTTCAAGTTTTTCCAAAATTGAGTTTGCGTTCTGGTTCTTCTCCTTTCCTTTCTGGGTTCGCAAATTCAGCACGGGGTCAACTATTTAGAACCATATCCAAAAATACAACTAATTATATATATATAAAAAATATCAGTAGAGATTCAAATTTATAAATATTAAAATGTAATTAAAAGGTGATCAATTTCTTGACAATTTTTTTTGTTACAGAGCTGGATTAAGGAAATGGGGGCACACGTCAAATCCATTGATCGTTACCATCTACTGGAAATTGGGCTGGAAGGATTTTATGGAGATTCAAAGAAAGGTTCTAATCCGAATAGCTACCTAATCGGCACTGATTTCATCTCCAATAACCAAATCCCTGAGATAGATTTTGCCACAATCCATCTCTATCCTGAGCAATGGTACGTTTTTTCCCCGTTACTGTATACATTTACATTTTCGGTCTCATCGTTCTCTCCTTCTAATTTTTCTTTTTTTCAATCTCCTTGAATGTCATCCACAGGTTGCCAAATTCAAGTGAGGAAGAACAAGCTGGATTTGTGGATAGGTGGGTTAGTGACCATATCCAAGATTCCAAATCAGTGCTTAGGAAACCACTCATTATTGGGGAGTTTGGCAAGTCTTCAAAGATTGGTGGATACAGCTTGCAGAAAAGGGACAATTATCTTGGGAAAATTTATGATGATATATGTGACAGTGTTAAGATTGGAGGCCCATTTACTGGTGGGCTCTTTTGGCAGCTCATGGCCCAAGGAATGGAGAGTTGGGGTGATGGTTATGAGGTTATCTTAGAGGAAAATCCCTCAACTGCCAACGTAATTGCTCAGCAATCTCACAAGCTAGCATCTCTTAGCAAAATGAATGGATAATAAAATTTATGAAATAAATAAACAATCTGGAAAGTTACATTTCGATCTATCCATGTAACTCAAGCTCATTTCTGATGAGTCATTATCTTCAGCTATATTAATATGATTATGAATTCAAGACGTAATTTCTTCTGTCTTTTTTGATACAAGCAGATATTTGTTTTATCCAAATGTGTGTACAGAAAGCTCTGATATACTCGACATTAGTCACCTGTCCGGAGGAGGCAGTCAATAGTTTTGTTCTATGATAAACACCAGCTTATGGGATGTGGACTAAAAATGAACTGAATATGTGCATCTAACCTAGCATCCGCAGATTGGATCGACTCCAGGTCGAATCGATTTTCTGAGTGATGTGTCAGGTGGAGAAACTTGTATCACACGGATGAAGAAAGGGGTAACATGGTAGAAAACTGACTAGCTGATTTCTATACATTATTAATACACTTATAAGAGAATTTACAGATCTGGCATGTCATTTATCGATCCTCAGGTTATTACATAGATGCCCTAGTTCAGGTCTTGCATTCATCCATGTCGTGAATTTCGTCTCGGTTGCATTGGTGGAATAGAGGTACGACCTGAATGTGATGAGATAGAAGTAGCGCCTGCAATCAGGGTGGGAAATGGAAATAATCATCAGAGATAAGACTCGAACCCGGGTCCCTGCTAGGCGTGGTACTTCGCTACCGCTAAACTACATGATCAATGCCCAGAATGGGTGTTAAGCTACAAGAAAATGAAGATTTGAACAAACTAACCTTAAAGCCTTGATTCCCAAATCCATGAGGTGTGTGCGCTGCTCATCATCAACATCAGGAAATTTCCGAAGTTCCTTGCTGTAATGGAAAATAACATCACGTAAATGTCCAGCCCCTGCACACCTGTAAAAGAAAGGGAAGAACTCAGCACCAGATATCAAATCAATAACGGTAACAAAATTATAGCAGGGAGAAACCAACTACCGAAACAATGTAAAAGTAAAACAAATGAACGCGCGACTTTGGGAGTTATTCCCATCAATCCAAGACAAGGACAACTGGACAACTATTATAATTGAGACGGGCGATTTCTTACTACGCAATCAAAAGCGTAATCCTAAAGTTTGGAAGGGTACAACATCAATTTTGCTTGAGATACTTTTAAAGAAAGGATAGATTAATAGACACGTACTTCTCTATAATGTTGTCAACATCTGCTTTGCTCATTGGACCATGCAAGAGAACTCTTGTAAGGTTTAGTATGTCACGATAATCACCCATCCTGAGAGCTTCTTCGTCAGACAATTGAGAAGGTAATTCAGGCATAGAAACTGTACGCATGCCAGCCAATGGTTGAGGAGTCTTTGGTGTGAAATTTGCATCTGCATCAAGTCTAATACATAAAATTGCCATTGCATATGCAATTCCTCCAAACCCAGTGTGGGAAACAAAAAGGTAGCTCCCTGCACAGCTATAGGTAAAATTTGGTTTAGATTTCCCGTCAAGGATATACTTCCAGTCAGAAAGAATTATATAACTAATCAGTAATAACATTCAACAAAATTTCCAAGATAACAGTAATGGTATGCAATCAAACAATTAAAGAATCCAAGAATGCTAATCTTCACAATGCCCGAAAGAAAATATGCCAACCCACTTCCATCAACTGAATTTAACTAAGCCTCCCGATGCACAGGATGGTCACATTATTCATTCCCTTCAATCAATTTTGTTTAGACTAAAGATTCTGGGATTTTTTTTCTGGTTAATATACCACGTAAGGGTTCCGGGTAAAGGTAAGTTAGTATTGTATCCAAAGAACTTAAAATGTTTCAAAAACCTGGACCTTATGACCAGTTGAGTACACTCTCAATTTACAAGGGTGTTTATCTAGGGAAACATTTGAAGAAATTCATACTTTTTAGCAGCTTAAGCAGCAATCTGAACAGCAGACATTAAACCATCTTCAACCACTGTAACTATTCAACTAGGTATGAGCGACCCAATTCATGGAAACAAAATGATGATACAATGAAAAGAAGTGATGTGGTACTTACTTATTTTTACAGCACTGGATTGCATCAACATCAGAAGCTAAAGCCTCCCTCTCCCGAGTTAAAGGTACCCTTCTATACAGTATATCATAACCCTCATCATTTAGAGCAGAATACACTTCCTTTGGTGTCTTCACATCGTCAGGAAAGATGTTCTCCCAGTACCCTATGACACTGGACTGATTTCTTTCCGGGTTATATTCTTCACGATGCAAAAGTATTCGACCGCCAGACTTTTTCACCTCAGCCACTATATCTTCTTTTAGACGTGCCTCCATGTGCTCAACCTATATGGTTACAGATAAAGACATTAGTAACATACTTGTCTTTCCAAACTGAACATGTGACAAACAAACAAAAAGTCAAATGATGACATACCACAGAACCAGAAATTCCAACATGCTTTAGTGTTTCAACAGGTTTATTCAGCTCCCTGAGGACAAATGGTGTGTCATTAATGTAAACAACAGCTTCTTCTCTGAGATCAGTCAATATCACTTTCTGAGAAGCAGATCCTTCCCCTTTGGACTTTGCACCCAAATATGCGAGCACCTTTCTCGCACCAAAGATTGTTGGAGTTGCCATGCTATACACAGGGTATCCATCTACCTGTATCATACACAGTCCTCACTTCAAATTATGTATCAAGTTATATTCAAGTAATTAGCTTTCTAGAAAACTATGTAGAGTGGCAGAGAGAAGGGGTGACGCATGGAAATAGGAATATGCAAAAAATAATACATTCAGGACAATACTGACGTGCCAAAACCAATAAAACCACATTACAAAAGCATCATGAGTCACTGATCCTGGAATGCCAAAAGACCTCTTATCCAATGCTCCGCTAGCAGGCGAAGAATAGTCCTTTGGGTAAAACATTAAGCACATTTCTGGGAAGTCCTATTTTGTAAGCTTATGTTAACGTAATCGTCAATGCATCCCGGAACAAGACACAGAACTAGATACATCTATCTCCTACATGCAGGCCTACAACATAACCATTTAAAAAGAGAAGAAAAAAATCAAGTGCTACTAGGTGCACCTTGTAAACATGTGGTGCTCCATGGATTTGCATGTGGATCGACCTCCTCTGGCCAGGGAAAAGGTACGTTTTAAGTATGGAACCTTTTCCCAAAACTGATCCATTTCGGGCTGTGATAGAGGCTTCCATGACTGCATCTCCATGCTGGGATTCCTGGGGGGTTCTCAATTCCTCCTGCATCAGAAGGCACACAAGTATACAAATTATAAAATAAAAATAAAAATAAAAAGTCCATATCACCAAAAGTTCCAAATACGTGGAAGAAAATATTACAGGAACAGTGAAAAACCGCCCAGGCCTCAGTCTTATGCTCCATTTCATCGCTTGAATCTCAGATCTCTGATGCAGCCAGCTCTTAAAGGTCATCTTTGAGTCTCCTTGCCCACAAAATGCATCAAATGCTTCACTTCCAAGATAGGCTGCAAAAGCAATCATACGGAAGTACCTCTCCAAGTATTCAGCACCACGGTTCAATGCCACTCTCCTCACTCTTGGTTCAACATGTTGTTGATTGACCACTTTCCTGTATTGCAGAACAGCTTGACGTATGTTCTGAAGTGCAGAGCATCTGTCAATAATAGCATCCAAAGCCTCCCGGCATTCCACCCCATTGTCGAATAGTCTTGTTATCTTCCACAACAGGAGGATATCATCAATACCAAAAGCGTGGACTTTCTCTGTCTCAGCTCTTACATGGGCAATAGAGGCTGTGGAGGATGCCGTAGTGTTATGCCCACTGTCATCACCACTTGAGCTTCCACTATCCACCTCTTCATGAGTCATATCATCAACTAGGACCCTGATTGGCCTGCCATAATCTATTCTAAGTTTAACGAGACAAGCAATTACAGTGCCAGTGGTTGTCCTCCCCCTTCCCATCTATAATGTCAAAAGCAATCGGTAACAGAAAAAATAAGTAAACATACTTTGGCAAAAAGAGATAAAATTAATGAAGCTGATAATGCAAACATACAACAGTAGAAAGAATGAAAAGTCAACCTGGCAATTGAAAACGAAAGCAGTATCCTTGGAAGCAGAAGCAATATTCGCTGCCAAAATGTCAAAGTCAGAACTTTTTGGAGCTTTACCATCAGTAATTGGTACACGAGCATACTTAATGGGAAAGCCGTCAGACTCTAAGCTTTTGAAGACCTCAAGCGGGGTCTTAATAGAATTAGAATCCACATGCTCCCAAGCATCAAAAATCTGGCGGTCATCTGTTTCATGAATGACCATTATAGCACCTCCATATCGTTCAGCTTCTCGCAGCATATCTTCTTTTAACCGAGCTTCCATTCTCTCAACCCTCTCACGACCAATCCCCTGAAAGTGTATCATAAGCTCAACTTTACCAACCATAGACCAATATTTTCAAATTCTCAAATACAAATACAAAAAGGGGGGGGAAATGAAATGGCCACAAGCCACAGCTTGCAAGAATCAAGAGGCCTGCAGTCTTTAAATAGATTGAAAAACAAGTGGAACATCAGGATTGTACAAGAACTCCCTAGACATTCAGTGACCCAACAGAGCGGATGCGCGGCATAAACATTTTAGAGCTTCTGTTATGTTTTAAAATAGTGAATGTGCAACAGTTAGTGTGTGCTCCAAATCACAATAGTCCCGCTCAACTTACGAGGAAGGATTATGTCTTTCAGGCACAATGGATTACTTTTGGGATGTCTGTGCTATGTAGTCTTATAGTTAAAATACAGCCATAGTCATCAAAAGTCAATTCACATTATTATTGGTCAAAGAGAATGATACTTTTCAAGCATACTTAGCTCAATCTACTGTTAAGGCTACTTCTATTCACCAAACCACGATAATAAGAATCAGAAAATCTGCTATCTTATAACATTATCAAGGACACGAAATCATTTGCCTAGTAAAAAATGATTGTAACTTTTTAATGTCATGGAAAGATGGTAGTCTTACCGTGTATTCCAACATGTTCTTGTAGGGTCTTTCAACCTCACGAAGCACAAATGGTTTTCCATTGATATATATAACAGGTTCCTCTCTCATATTGTGCCAGAAAACAGGGCGACCACCTTCAGAGCTTCCAATTCTCCTTATGACGGACAAAATACCATCAATGGTTGGGTTTGCAACGCCATAAACAGGAAACCCAGGAACTTCTCTGAAATTAGGTGCACCCTCTACTCTCTCTGGCAAAGTTAGGTTTTGGCAACCAGGGCAGTGGTCACTTTTGAGGACAGTTTGACTACCTAGAACCTCCCCATTCCTCAGGGCAGCAACTACCCCCATCTCATGAGGGCGGCCATCAGCAGACTCAGCAATCTTCATCAGTGATGGTTTTAGACTTGAGTATCCGAGCGCACCCATTGGATCTCTCCTAAGCAACCTGTAATCATAATTCCAGTAACAGACATAAATTTTGAGCCTGCATAGGATTGGGGTTATCCAATATATGAGATCTACCAAACTTATGATACTGAAATCTCGAGTCAACCATGATTAAATTCTCTTGTTTACGATTGAAAAAGAACAGTAAAAGCATATAATAAGTTAGCAAGTAAATAAAACATAAATGCAGGTGCATTCTCTCATACCTGTCACACGTATCAGGCTAGAATGGATACAAGTTTTAATTGTTTTATTTTTCAAACACATTAAGATTTCATTAGAATATTTCACAAACTATCCCATACTGCAGTAGGATGAACCCCTGACCTCCTAAGAAACCCCCCTAACCCCTCACCCCTGGTCCAACCATAGTGGCTTATGTATCCAAAATTTTAACAACATTCAAGAACAGTAGTTTCATTGGACCAAAAAAATTCAAGAAATTAACCACAGCAGAAGGAAACCTAGGCTTTTGGGATAGCATTGAAACATAAGAATGCAAATTCCTGGCATATATTTTAAATAGCCAGGCTTGCATTTAAGTATTCAATCATTCAAGTATGAAAAATTGTGCACTCTAGTGACAAGCAAAGATTTCAGTACGATACTGTACAGCATCAACAGAGACCAAAGATGCACAATAGTGTGTTGACAATTAGAAGAAAAAGGTCCAAAAGATTTATGGCTGATAGGAGTCCACCCAACTACGGAGTGATAGAGACTTGAGACATCAGAGAGTAACTCAAAATGATTTGTTAGCATATTATTGATCTAAGCCTAAATAATCTATAAAGCGGAGGAAAATATCCAGTGTTCATACTACTCCATAAGCACTGAAAATTCAATCAGTAGCATCTCACTTCTGCATTTCAAAAGTCTAATTAATTCAGTATCCTAGAAACCCAAGACATGCAAACTTACAAAACAGTATACAATATAGTTATGATGTCTTCACCTTCGAATAATGCTATACAGTTCTGGTCGTGCTCTCATCCAGTCAGCATAACTGCTATGATGAAAAGAACTAGAACGAAGGGCGTCTCTCTCTGAATGAATATATACAGTAAAGCATATGAGGAAGTAATATCTTTCTAAGTATTCAACAAAGAAAGAAAGTGATGCTGCTCTCTTCATCTCATCTGGTTGTCGAAGAATACTGTTACGATAGGTGGCAATCGCTTCACGTAAGTTCTGCATTTCAAACATTTAATATTGATGAAACCCTAAAATTAGCAGAAAAATAAAGACTAAAAATCATAAGGATGTTATAAATCTTAGGTGAATCAAGTAGGAAAAGTCATAGATGCATAGACCCATACCTGCATGGCGGCACACTTGTCAATGACTTTATCAACTTGTCGTTTTCCTTCAACACCCCCCTAAACCCATACCACTGGTTAATAAAACATGAAGAAAATAATAATACCTTCTCGAGAATAAAGAGAATCAGCAAAATAAATGACTTAATATTGAGAGATGAGAAGATATGTTAAGTACCTCTAAGACCCGGGTCAAGCTTCTTATGACTGCATATTCTCCTCTACGAATTGCCTCCTCTGAGTTGGGGAAATTGTCAGTGGCATGAGAACCAGAATCAAAAACTCTCCCCATGGAATTGGTTCTCCGAATGCCTAATTTACACGAACAGAATAAATACAACATCAGCAGCTGTCACAAAATTTAATGCTTATGCACATTAAATAAAGATAAAGCTATAAGAACAATTCCCTTATGAGAGCTATTAATCAAAAGTAAAACAATAGTAGCGGAAGTCATATCTTTACCTGAAGCTCCAATACGGTTGAGGTAAACCAATGTCGCTATCACCATCCCGGTTGTAGTTCGACCACGTCCCATTTGACAGTTAAATATAATATCAGTATTTGGTTCTGCTTGATAAATTCTATCCACCTGGCAATATATAGATCAAAGGACATTTCTCATAATCCATCACTCAGTATAAGTGTTTTCTTTTTCTGAAATGCCTATCGTATAAAGTATTTGAAACCACTAATTCTGGGTGAAATAAATAAATAAGAAACTACTCACTAAGATATCAAAATCCCCCTCCTCCGGTGATTTTTCGTCAGTTATTGGAACACGCTCGTAATCAAAATGGTAGCCTTCCACTTGTAATTCCTCAATTACCTACAACATGTAAATATAGTTTGTGCCAATGAGTCAGAATTTAGGAGTTTAATCAAGTTTTGTTTTTCATTCCTTAGACAGAATAAGTTCAATTTGTTATACTTCTAGTGGTGTCTTCACAGAATCACAAGATACCGGCTCCCATTGGTCTACCATCTGACCATCTGGAAGTTCATCAGTGACAAGTATCTTATTTCCATATCTGCAACTCGGACGTATAAATACAGGTTGTTATTATGCAAAAAAAGAGTAATCAATGATAAACACACGAAATCATAACGTACTATAGATGAGCACAGCAGTTCAAAGGAGTACCTTGAAGCTTCTACAAGGATATCCTCTTTTAACCGGGCCTCCATTGCTTCGACCCTAGACCTGTTGATTCCCTAATTCAATATAACAAACTATCAATTTGAATTCTATCCCAAAATAAAAGAGACTATTAATTTAAAACACATACACAGGTTTGGATGCGATGCATATGCAATGTAGTACTTCGTTTCAGCAAAAGCACATCATACATTTGAAAAATCTCGTAGTTAACCCAGCATGAAAAACAAAGAAAAAAATTCTATAATCGCACAGCGGCATGGAATCAAAGCATTGCCAGAAAAATAGACCTCGCATCTGTAACTAAATAGTATGGATACTCTATTGAAAACTTACCATTTTCTAATGATTACACTTCAAAGGACACCAATAAGGATATCACATACAAACTTACATTGAAGACAAAAGTGCTAAATGTAATGTGGAAAATGGAAACAGAAGGAGTATGATGAGGGAAATCTCGGATATAATGGGAAAAGAAGTAAAGTGTGCATAAAAAACTAAATTCCTTAACAAATAGCATACCGTATACTCAAGGTTAGAGAAGGGCCTCCCAACATCACGCAAGACAAAGGGACGTCCATTAACGTACACCAACTGTCACAAAATTGAAAAACAGACAAAGAAAGGAATGTCATAATGAGGACATATGGTAGTAGATACAGATGAACACTTGAATAAATAGCTTGACATCAAATGGAAATTGAAAATTAAACAAAATTATCTTTACCGGCTCCTCACGAAGGTTAAACCACAAAATATTCGCTTTCTTCCCACCTTTTTGGGTCCTAATGTGCTTGATAACATTACGAATTCCCTCAATTTTGGGGATAGCAACTCCATGAACTGGTAGCGACTCCGCCTATCATATCAAACCACAAATGAGTAAACCCAAAAAGCAATAAAACAACAGAGGACTACTCATTCTGGCACTTCAAAATTAAACAGCAGAGTAATACTCAAAACCTAATCTAATAAACACATTGTGACCAGAAACCTTAGCCATAACATAAACTACCACACAAGCGCAATGTCAGCAGAAAACAAACACAAAGCCGGTATTAGAAGTGAGGATTGACCTGACGGTAATTAGGAGCGCCGTCGATTTGAGGAGTTAGGCGTTTGTTTTGGCAGCCAGGGAAATGGTCGCTCTTCAAGATAGTTTTCTTTCCCAGGACTGATCCGCCTCTCAGCTTCATGACCTGCTCCGGCTCCTTCGACATAGACGACATGTTTTCCTTTCAACTGTGTGTGCACAGTTCACCACCACCACTGCTCTGCTCGCACAACTACGAACACACTAAAAAACGAAATTACCCAACCGAGTTCTTCAAAAAACTAAAATGGCAAGCGCGTCAACAATGGCAGTAAAGAACGGTTAGGCTACAAGAAGGAAGAAAGGGAAGGGAGGGAAAAAGGAGAGTTGGGTATTTGCAGGAAATGGGGATAAAGGTGATAGAGATCGGATAATAGCGACAAACAAATTTGGAGATGGATATATGCGTGTGTGCCACAATTGATCTGCACTAACAATTTACACTCTTCCTCTTTTATAAAGTTTCAATTTTTATTGGGTTTGAAATGAAAAGATTGGAGAAAAATAAAAGGAAACGAACACGAGCTCACATCAGAAGAGTGGAAGATGAGGGAAGAGGAGAGTATTTATTTCTGCTGGTTATCGTCAGCCTCTTCTCATCTCTTTGAGTCCTGACATAGCAACGTGAAAGGCGTGTATCGTTTTGGTTCCTTTTTCTTTTTAATATCCAAATAAGTGCCTATCTTTGTTGTTATCTGAGCCGATCAAAGAATGACCAGCAGAAATACGGTAAATTCTAATATGTTTGACTTAAATGTACAATTTATTTGTCAGTGTCATAATTTTTACACTCTTCCCGTCCTTCAATGATATGCCACTTTCTTACGTTCTTTATTAGCTGACGTTCTCTTTTTTTATCTTTTTTGAAATATATATTTTACACAAATCATTAAAAAAAATTATGCATCAACTCAATTTGATGATGTTATGGTAATTTGAATGGAAATTAAGAATAAAATAAAACAATGTGGAATAAAATAAAATCAAAAATCATGTTTTCAATTTTACTACTATTTCAAAAAATCAGTTATAAAATCTGTATGTGTTGTAAACAAATTCCATGCTATACACAATATCTTATAAACTAGGATATAATATCTAATTTTTTTAATTCGGTAAGCCGAATAGTGAAATATTTCTACCTGCACCGACCAATATCCCTACGATGCTTGTTTAGGAATATTTTTTTCATTCCTTTTTTACCTTTTATACGGTTGGTTCTCATTTGGTAAAAAGGGAACTACTGTGGATATTCTTCTCCAATGGGCGCTTGGGGCACAGCCGCCCTTCACGAGTTGCCACCTACCTCGCTGTCATCGGTTGATTTTAATGAAATTAGCATTTCTTTTTTTACGTATAGAGTCTAATATCTAAGCCATAATTAATGTATAACTAAATTTTAACTAATTTGATTAAAATTTACTCAAAACTCAATTAAGATCCACTTGAGCAAACTGTAATCTTATACTATTATTCATTTAAGAAAAAAGTACAAATAATAGTACCAATTAAACTCATCCTTAGTTATCAATAACTTTATAATTTAGTAATATTTATTACAAAATAAAAAATTTCCTAACATTTCCTAACATATATCATTATTATGGGAAAAAAGTTATTAGCAAATGGCAACCAAATAATAATAATAATAATAATATTTGTTTTCTTAGTTTTTGTGGTTACCTCTTAACTAAGGTCAATTTTGCTTGAATATTGTCAGACTTCTAAAAAAAATGACTCCCTTAATATAGTTTAATTCATTCTCAGTATTTGAATTCGAGATATTAGTTAATAATTATAATTTCCTTACTATTATTATAAGGAAAAGGAACAATTATAAATTAAAAAATAAATCATCAATTTTATTTTATTTTATTAAAAAATCATCAAATAAGAGATCATATCATACCAATACGTGCACGGTACACACTTGACGTTACTACGAGTCGGATAGCCCAGTAGTTGGGCCCCAGGTCAGAGTTCAGACAGGAGTTGTTTACGAAGCTTGGGCCCAAAGACAAGGCAATTGGTGGTGCGTGTGTGGCCTGTCTGCTGATGGCCGCACGTGGACCAATAAGGTTCATTCCTCAGAGGTTTTTATACGGATGGTTAAGGTAACGGTATTATCCCCAGTTCAATTTGACTACCCACAAAATCATCTTTATTTTGTGTCATCGCATTTTCTTGTAAAATGAATGAGGAAAAAAAGGCAATTAGTCACTGAATTATTAATAAAAATTCAATTTAGCCACCAGTTTTTTTTTTACTCAATTGGTCATTATAATATTCTTATTTATAATTGGGTATCATAAATGGATAATTAACGAGCTTGTGTATGGTTTTAAATATCGCTCAATAACTCAATTTGTAACATAATTTTGGTCTTCCATTACCGTTGTTTATGTTATTCCTGTTATATCACATGCAAACTCATTTTAATATGCACAATATCACTCGTAATTGTTATCATTTTCTGTTATTTTTCATTATGAACCGTTATAAATTATGATCTAATTAATAAAAAAACTCACTAATGATCTACCAACCTATATGACTACCATGTCACTTTTAATTTTTCTTTTTCTTTTCTAAATGTGCTTTGAGTTGAAAAAAGTGGAATAAGTATAATAATCATTAAACTTATAAGTGTGTAACTGATGATCAAAATCTGAATGGTATACTTTAAGTAATGGGGCTCTCAAATGAATTAATGTATATCATTCATATTTTGCCACATTAGTTATTATATAAATCCTGTAAGATTTATTAGTATGTATAACACTATTAAAAAAATAATAGTAATAATTTTTAGATGATGAGACATTTCCAGCATTTACAAATAAATTATAAGCACAATAACCACGGCCGTTACATTATGTCCTTATTTTTCACAATTTTTTATTAAATTATGATATCCATTTTATTACCGGTTATCGTTATTTAAAATCATACACACATTTAACTAATATTCCTTTTGGTCACATACATTCATGAGATGGCAATGCCAATGATTTCCAAAGTTGTTTGTACGTTAATATCCATCACGTTTCATACGCATAACATTAGACCAATTTAATAATTGAGTATCATAATCAAGTAACTAGCAAGTTTGACCGGATCGATTGCGCGTATTAATGGACACGTTTAAATTTTGAGTTATAAAAACGTTTGTATATATAAAATAAGATTTTTAACGATTGAATATTATTTTAATTACTTTAAAAGTTTATCTTTTCAAAACTAAAACAACGATCAAAACTCTATCCGATTATCAAAATATTCATTTTTATAAAGACACGTGTTGCTTTCTTAGACCAGCCCTTAATTTTTTTAACTACTTACTCTCCCACCCCACCTTCATGGCACTCAACTCATGTAGTAAATGATTCCCAAAGATCTTTGTATAATTTAATATCCTATCTGTCACGTTGGCCACGTGCCTTAATCTGTGCACTGATGTAAATGATTTACTCCCTCCGTCCTTGAATATTGGACGCGAGGGAGTGAATCACTCCTATTAAGAAATGTTCTGCCTTTGTCAGTGTCCCATGCCACGTGTCAGCTGCCCATTCGTTCTTATTCTTTTTTTCCCGTCACTTTCTCTCTCTCTCTCTCTTTTCTTTCTTTCTCCTTCTGTTTGGCAAAATACGAGGCTCTGTCGTTGTTTCACGTTCTCACCTCCGTCACATAAAGGAGCGGAAGGTCGAGACGAGCGGAACGCAGGTGGTCGCGTCCTTATCGGAGGCCGGACGCGCCGCCAAAAGCCGCCGGAGCTGTCGCAGCTCCGGCCACTCGCCTCCACGCGTCGGCGCGTCCGGCCTCCGATCAGGACGCCACCACCTGCGTTCTGCTCGTCTCGTCATTTCCGGCACGAATATATGGTCACCTTCGTGATAATGTCGTCCAAACGTGTTTTATTGTCCGTTTAAAATCGGAGGAGGAAAGATAAAAGGGACTGAAATTTCTGACACGTCTGCTGCCATGTCCAGTTTCAAATTTCAAATTTCGTCCTTCAACTTGTTCCTTTCCCTTTTTTGCCCTGTATGACGCGTAGCTCAGCATGAAAACGACGGGTCGTTTGAGGGCATTTTTGTGAGAACACCAACAAAGTGGACTGAAATGGCAATGGCGTCAGTTAAATAAAAACGACGTTTTTAGGCTAAAACGTCCAATAATTAGGGACGGAGGGAGTACTATAGTACGAGTATGTTTTTTCTCTTCACGCGTGGTTGTGTGTGAATGAGTGGTTGTCAACTTCAAATCATTGAAGTGTTTTTTTGATCACGTGAAAAATGTTATGCTGGTTGTTGTTGCGGTTGAGTTGAGTCAGCATTGCCGTTATATCAAACAACAAAGTCAGTATCATAATCGGTTTTATAATTCCTCATTTGTCAAAGGTATTATTATGAAAATTTTATAGTAACGTATTACGTCGTTATTTAAATTGTAATGTGGTTAAAAAAATTAATGGTTAATTAACGATATTACAATTATATTCCCTCTGTCCATAAATAGTCGACTCGAGGGAGTGAATCACGAATTTTAAAGGTCCTGATTTGCTATTAGCTGTGGCCCGGTCCTTGTCTGTGGAATCCACCAAACCAACGATCATATTTTGCCTTCTTCTTCCTTCGTTCCTTATTTTCATTATGATCTTTCTCTTTCCTCCATTTTTCTCCCAAAATTTTCTTCAATTGCCAACCCTAACCCGCCAAAATTTAGAGCCAAAATTTTAGATTGAAATTTTGAATTAATCCGAAAATGAAATTGCTTCCCTCCTTTTCTGATTTCCTGTATTTATTTGAATTCCTGTTTGGAATTCAAATTACAGTATCTTCCTTTTCCTTCATACCCCCATCGATTTCATATTCTCAAAACTATTCCCACTTTTTTGCGATGACTTCTTCAGGTGTTGTCGTCAATGAGTTCCTAGACACTCCTCGTTTTGGTTTGTTGATGGAACCTTAATCTCCTTCAAGCGATTGAGCAGGGATTTAAGAGATACTAGAGGATGAGACAAGGTTTTTAGCACCCCAAAATTAAAAAATTACCAACCACAAAGAAGTTCAGGAACATGTGGACATCCCAGACTTAAACCATCGGCAAGGTAAATTAAATTAGTCAATTTCGGTCTAATTCCCAAATGGTAGTGAAGCATGTTCAATGACATTGACTTTTCATTTGTATGGTCAGAGAAGGGGAAAGAACTTACTACAGCAGAACGCTTGGAGGCATTACAACTGTTGTTGGCAAAGAGTAAGAGTAGGGTATTGAAGAGAGGAGCAATGAAGGATGTTGTTGTCCAGTTTGGAGTTGGCATTCGAACGATTCAGAGGATCTGGAAACATGCAAGGGATTCAGGAAACAACTATCATGATAAATTCAGAGTGAGAAATTGTGGTTGGAAACGAGTTGAATTTGATTTGGAATGTATACGAAGTATTCCTTTGAGCCAGAGGACAACACTAAGACCATCCACAGCAGTGGGTGTCAAGTGTCACACTTGACACCCGCCACATCAGCTTAACACCAAACCAAATCATCACTTAACACCCATCATCCACAACAGGGTACTTTTCAGGGTGTCATTCACTTTCTCTTCCTTCCACATCACTTCCCACTAACTTT
Organism: Viola odorata; assembly: GCA_963691705.1. NCBI lineage: Eukaryota > Viridiplantae > Streptophyta > Magnoliopsida > Malpighiales > Violaceae > Viola > Viola odorata. The sequence continues at coordinate 15,111,705 of OY829545.1, forward strand.
CATTTCTTTTTCTTATTAACATTTATAATTACTATAATTTATTTTTTATAATATAATAAATAATAAATAATATATTTTTAATATAAATTAATTAAATTTCATAATTTTTTTTCAGTTCCCAAAAAATCTATACTTTTTTAATACAATAAATAATATGATATTTTTAAAAAATAACAAACGATATTATTTATCAGAAGCAAAACGCTATGACGTTTTAAACACTGATTTTTATAAAACTTGGTTTTTCAAAACACGTTTTCGATATATTTTTTATAATTATTTTGAGTAATTATTATGAAAAAATGCATTTAAAAAAATGTAAAAAACTCAATTTTTTTTTGTGTTGAAATAATACAAACCTAGTCTCAATTTATAGATCTCAAAAAATTAAAAATAATGGTATATTTTTTATAAAATTATTTTGAGTAATTATTATGAAAAGGAGCATTTAAAAAAGGAAAAAATGAAAAAGAATGTAAAAAACTCGAATTTTTTTTAGTGTCCAAATAATACAAACCTAGTCTCTATTTATAGATCTCAAAAAATTAAAAATAATGGTATATTTTTTTAATTTTATTTTGAGTATTTATTATAAAAAAAACTCATTACAAAAATGAGGGGGGGAAGAAAAGAAAATTTCGGTGGACCAATGACACGCTGCCGCGCACGCGTGGCAGGCTGTCATTGGTCCACCGATTTTTTTTTTTTTAAAAACAAACTGACAGTGGGGTCCCACCATTGTTATCAGAACCGGACCGGACAACGAACCGGAAATGAAAATTTGGTGGTTCAATCGGGTTGAACCGGGTTCGACCGGATTGTAGTTGCTGGTCCGTCCTGAACCGTTCACACATTAAACCGGTAAATCTTAGACTATTAAACCGGATTGAACCGGCTGGTTTTTTTACTGTAGCATTTTATAATATATCAAAATAAAATATCAAGTAGATCAAAAATTGAAAATAAAGAAACTATCCAACATTCAAATAAAATAATATTTAAAGTTCAAACGCTCTTAAATATCCAAATTAAGAAATAAAGAAACATCCAATATTTAAATAAAATGAGATATATAACGACAAAACAAATAAAAATAAAAATAATTAGTAAATAATTAGACGAGCATTTAGAATAGAGATTAAGGAATTTAAAAAATAAAATAATAGAGATTAATTAAGGTAGATTTAAGAACAAAAGCACCCACGTGGCCACTTCCTTAGATAAAAATTGAATTTCAAACATTTGAATCTTCTTTCTCCTCCTTTTATGCAAACCCCGTTATTAAACCTCTCACTTTTTCGTCTCATCTACTCCTTCCCACTTTCTCTCTCCTCAAGTCCACTTTTCAAGACACCCACGTTATCAAAATTAAAACCCTTCTTCTTCCCTTTCCCAGTTTCCGTTTCCCTCTTTGCTTTGAAAAGCAAAATCACCAATCTAAAGGCAGAGATTTACAGGTTTCTGTCTTTTTCATTTCTACTTCAAGTTTTTTCTTAACACAACCCAGATCTCAGTTTTGTAAACCCTAATCTCTATCCCTGTGCTCAAACTAGAAAAAAAATGAGCCACCAATATCCAGTAGCTTCTTGAAATCATCTCCTCCACCACCAATATCCCAATTCATCAATTTCACCGTCCCCAACCCAAAACCACTCTCAAATATTTCTTCTCCAGTACCAAATTCAAAATTTAGACGACGCTTTCCCGCATTAGTTATAAGGTCAGTCCATGAGGAATCGGGACCGGAGTCGGACCAGCAGCTTCCTATGCCTGCATCTGTCATTCCGGCGAAACCATCCAGATCCAGATCGGAGAATGTGTTATCGACTGCAAAAAGCTTGTATCCTCTCTATGTCAGTGTTGGAGGGATTGTTGCTTGCCTGAAATCATCCACTTTTGCTTGGGTTTGGGTTTGGGTTTTTGGTTGGCTAATGGCTGCTCTGCTGCTGTGATTGAGAAAAGAGAAACTGAAACACAAGGAAAAGAAAAAAAATTCACGCGAAAGAGAGGAGATTAAGTGAAGAAGCAAAATGGCGTCCTTCGTTCCAAAACGACGCCGTGACAGGTAAGTGGCCAAACCGGACAGTTTGGCAACAAACCGGCCGGTTCTCCGGTTCACAAAAAACAGGACGAATCAGCAGATCTGACCCGGGCCAGAGGAGCATCCGGTCAGAAAGGTGAATCGGACCGGAAAGCTGAAAATGACCGGTTGAACCGGACGGACCGGCCGGTCCGGTCCGGTTCTGATAACATGGGGTCCCACTGTCAGATTGATATGAGTATCATCTCATGACACCCTCTCTTTCCTTGTGGACGCATGACACTCGAACGATCCCCTACTGCAGCACTTGGCACCCAAATGACACCCACAATGGTACATTGCTGTGGATGGTCTAAGGTCACTTGCTTTCGTCCTTGGTGTTTCGAAATCATTTCTGCATACCAAGTTGAAAGAAAGAGTCATCAGGCGCTACAGGAATGCCATCAAACCCACGTTGACTGCAGACAATCACGTTGCCAGAATGAAGCACTGTCTTGCCAGTTTGTATCCATCATCGTTACCTCATGATCCAACATTCAAGCGGATGGATAATACAGTGCACATTGACTAGAAGTGGTTCTACTTAACCAAGAAGTCTCAGACATATTACTTGTTACACGACGAACGTGATCCTGTAAGAACTATTAAATCCTCTCATTTCATACCTAAGGTTATATTCTTAGTTGTTGATGAGAGGCCAAGGTTTGAATCAAATGGATTATGCACATTTGATGAAAAGATTGGGGTTTTCCCCTTAGTTCAATCAGTTGCTGCTTTAAGATTGAGTCAGAACAGGCCTCGCGGTTCAATTGAGATCAAACCTATTGCTAATATAACAAGGGATGTAATTAGAGAATTTATGATTTCTAAAGTACTGCCTGCGATAGCATCCAAGTGGCCAAGAGATAGTATTAACGATGTCATTTATATTCAACAGGACAATGCCAAGAGTCATATTCACACTGACGATGTTGAATTTTTAAATGCAGTGCAGGGTAGTGGATTGATTGTTTCACTTGTTTGTCAACCCCCTAATTCTCTTGATCTAAACGTCTTAGATCTTGGCTTCTTTAGAGCAATGCAGTCACGTCAAGAGTGTGCAAAATCCATTGTGCAATTAATTGGGGCAGTTGAGCAGGCATTTTAAGATTTTGCAGCAAAGAAGTGCAACAATGTATTCTTAACATTGAAGTCATGTATGATTGAGATTCTCAAATGTGATGGATCTAATAATTACAAGATTCCACACTTTAATAAGGATCAAATGGAGAGACAGGGGGCTGTACCATCATCATTAAGTTGTTCTCCAGAAATTGTGGCTAATGCAGTTGCTTAACTATCTACTTAAAGTCTCAGGTGACTTTATTTCAATTGATACATTATTGATCACTACTTTATTTTTAATGTTTGACTTGCTTATTTTGCAGGAAGGGCTTAACAAGGATTGAGCATGTGTGGATTTAAAGAATGTAGGGACACAATTTACTTTTTGTAATGTAGATAACACTAGGGTTGTAATAGTAAGAAACATTCAATCCTCTATTGTGCAGATTTCAGAGGATCGGATATTTTTTTAGACAGATAAGCCATTGGCAAAATCCATATGATTGGATGATATTTTGGACAATTAGTTGCTTGGTTAATCTTGCTAATGTATGGATTGGTTGTTAGCAGGAACCTCTATAATGTTTTGTAAATATTTTGACAATTCAGAAATGACATTATTTGATAGTTGTTGGACATATTTTGGCAAATGTTTCTTTGCTTCTGATTTGATTTAGGCAATTCAGGCCAGTTGTGCATTATATGATTTGGTTTATAACATTCAGGCCAGTTATGCATCATCCTCTGTTTCCATTTCAGGCCAGTTGTGCATTATCTGTATGGATTTTGGCAATTCCGGCCAGAAATGAATTTTCTGAATTAATTTAGGCAATTCAGGCCAATGAGGCATCATCCACACTTTGTTTTCAGGCCAGTTGTGCATTATCTGTATTGATTTTGGCAATTCCGGCCAGTTATGTTTATTCAACCAAAAAGGAACACAAATCCACAAACAAAACATACAGTTCTTAAAAATTCAAGGCTCAAATAACTGATGCATTCATGGAATTCATATAACTCAAATGTATGTTTATTCAACCAAAACAGAGCACAAAGCTCCCAACATTACATAGAGTGTTAAGCCTTTGTTTACAGTTCCTAAAATTTCAACCAAAACAGTGCACAAAGCTCCCAATAAATAACTTCAAACTAAGCAGTCTAAGAAGAAAAAAACAGAGGAGTCAATAAAGGAGTGAAGACTTGTTTGAACAGATTCCCTTCAATGCGCCAGTTCTGAACAGATTCCCAATCAGTTGCAGCCTTCAATGAAAAATTCAAAGCACCTCCTCACATAGCGTCTCATGGCACAATTGCTCTAGAACCAATCCTCTGTAGGTAACTGTTGATAGGGCAGTTCAAATCCTACTTTGTTGAATCGGCGTGAACCAATGCAGCCTTGAATGATCCCATCAATACGCCTATTCAAAAGCTGTAATAGCACAACTTCCTATCTTCCCCACTCCCTCTATAAGAAATGGTCATTCACAGACATTCACCAAAGTATTACACCTCCTAATCCTTTGTCTACAACCTAATTCCACCAACAATGAACCCTAACGAAGCCACACACATTCTTAACATTGCAGGAGGTGTAACCACTCATCTCCATGAAGACTTCAATGATTTCCATATCAAATTCCTTCAGACAGAGCAGGACATCCAACGAATGAAGACTCTCTATCGCAGGCTCAAGGAGATTAGGGCTGCTGCAGATTATGAAGATGAAGCTCCAGACCCTGAAGAAGTCATCCTGACCACCAGCGAGGCCCTTATTTTGTTGGGCAAAACAATCGCCAGGCTGGAGACCAAGAGGGGGTGTCTCAACTTCTGCATCAACACCTCCAATGCAACACATACTTCCTTGAACAAATTTGGCAACAAGGTACCTGCAATCCCAAAAATCAATTAACAACAGTTATGCAACAAAGTATGTTATGCTTTCGTTTTTATTCCAAACTCAAAATCTTTAACATTTTGAAAAATTTAAAACCCACATACACAAGAAATTGAAACAGAACAGATGAAGAATAAAAAAAATAAAACCATAATCATATATACAGATACCAACACTAAATAATTACACCCAAAATTCACATCATTTTCATCAAACCTTATGGCAACATAAATCCAGATTCAGAGGATGAAATGAATTATACAAAAAATTAAAAAAAATCCCCGGATCCCATTAGAAAAAGACAATACAACCTGATGTCGAAACCTTTTACTCCCTTCAATATAGGAATGACAGTGCGGGGCACATCCATGGTTGTAAGGTCATTTTCGATACCCAAAATCCTAACTTTCTACTGTAGCTTCTCATGAGCAAGGATAAGCCCATAAACGACACCAGCCGTTTGCCCAACCGAATCGATTTCATCATGTTTGAACCTTGCATTTTTTTTTTAAGAAACAAGGATGAGAGCTGATGAAGAGAGAAGGAGAAGAGCTTGTTAGAGACTGATAAGATTTAATGTCAATCTTGCGAGATTCTGCGTCGTGTGCGATCGGAACGGTGGTGAATGGCGGCGAGTGTACCTGCAAGGTGCCGGAGGGGGAGCTCCGGCATAGACACTCCGATGCTTAAGTTAGTTCAGGTTTTAAGAGTAGTAGAGGTTTCTCTAGGTGAGCATGACCTTACCTTGATTGTGAAAAATGGTGGGGTATTTATAGATCTGGACAGCGATACCTGGCGATATCAAAGAGGGCGCCGTTTGATGATGACGTCACAGGCGATATCAGTGGATGACGTCACGGGCGATGTCTGATGGGGCTGCCGGGAGCGATAACCTTGTGGGTCCCTAGGATGGGATGACGCCGTGCGTATAGAATTGCGTGAGTCCCCCCCCGGTTGAAGTCGACCATCCTAGGAATCCTTCGCTGATCCGTAGGCGATATAGGGATATCCTTATGGAGCTCAGGGGGATCCGTTCCGATAAGAACCGTTTGTGCAGTAGGACCGTTAGGACTATCTCGATTGTTATCATAAGCCCAACTGAAAATGAGCCCGAGTGTTTACCAAGGGCTGTCCATGTCTGTTATCTTGAATGAAGGTTTCTGTCGCGAGGTGATAAGTTCGCAGGGTCTCCGAGCTTCTTGTATTATTCAACGTCGATGAGACTCAAGTGATGAGCTGGAGATTGAGCCTGAGGATACTGGGCAAGCTGACTCCGGCTTTCGCCCTTATCTAAAGATTCATCCCGGCGGGATGCCCCTATCACCCTTGCAGTTGCGAGGTCATTACTCTCCTTCTGGCGGTATTACTCTGATTGGCCCCTCGGGGGGACTTAAGAAGCCTCAGCTTATTCGAGTTGTGAAAGAGCTGTCGTCGGGTCACCGATAATATCGTCTAGGATATTCGACCAAGTCGCACCGGGGACTGGCACATATTCCAGGTCTATTGTCCTCCCAAGTGTTCTGCAAACATAGGAAGGAGATATATTCGTATATAAAGGTTAGCAAACTTGTGTACTTACAGAGGTTTGAGGTTAATACGAGGCCAATCTTTCTTTTACGCTCAAGGAAACAGCGGTATCAACGCGGCTTTACGCCATCAGCTGCCTATGATTAGCACGGCTTTATACCACCAGATGCCTGCGATGCCAGCGAGGTTTTACGCATCTAGGGCTACCTGTGACGTCAACGCGGCCTTACACTGTGGATACCGGTAGCCATATGGCCTTTACGTGATGGCCACCCGTGATATCATGTCTTTCGGCATTTTCCAGACCTTGTCTCGCATTTTTGCCGATATCAGTATTACGGACAGTAAACGAACATTGCCCTTTCCTTCCGCTTTGGGCGCATCAGCCCTTGCGGTTATCGGGTCGGCTCGTCTTTTGAGGACCTCATTGTCCTTTCCTCCGCAACCTCCCTCTTGGAGCCTATAAATTAGGGAGTTTTTTCCACCCACGTTCTTCTCATCTTTTCCAACACGCATCATGGATCATCTGACTAAGAATTTCCTCCTTTCCAAGGGCCATTCTCTCAAGAATCTTAATGATGGTGACGTCGGATTCCTGGAGAACATGCTGGTCAAGACTTCTGAGGACATCCTGGAGTTACAAGGGATGCTGACTCCGCTTCACTCTAGGCTGAGGACCACCTCTCTGGAGGATTTCAGTCCTTTGGAGAGCGTATCGAAACTGTCTGCCTCCATCGCTCGGATCCAAGTGGTGATCGCCATGCTGCAGCAGCGCAAAGATATGTTAGGGTGCTGCCTGAAGGGAATGAGAGCCACTTCCCATGATCTGCTCTTGGTCATGGATTCCTTGAGGGACCTTCCTGAAGTGCTTGAGGACGCTGGCTCTGATGCCTGATAGCGGTGGCTCCCTTTGTACCCTTTTCTTTTCCCTCTTGTTCATGTACCTTCCGGCCATTAGGCCATAATGAATAAACAGTACTTATCATGTCGTCTTGCGACTGTTCTTCTTCTTCTTCTTTATTACTCTCTTTGTCATTTTCCAATGAAGATATTCTCAGACCAACTGAAAACGGTTCATCCACTGGGTTCTTATTATTTGGCTGCTCTGCATTAAATCCAAGCTGCTGTTGCCCTGGCAACTGATTGGGCGAATTTGCGGTTTTCCTCGATTAGGGGAAAATCTCAACAGGCGTGACTGCAAACCCACCTTTGTACTTCAGGATGTACACGTGTCTTTTCTCAAGAGTCGGGTTGGAAGATTAAAAGATCCTTTTTTCCCCCGTTTTCTGGCTATTTAAAAGGGGATCTTCCTTCCTTCATTATCATTTATCTTCTCGTCGTTTTTCTTTCCAATCAGTATTAATTTCATGGCCGATTCTCATTTCTTAGATACGTTTGCACGAGATTCTCCACCAACTCCTCCGACCTCTCCTGATTCGGATAACCCTCCTCCGTCGCCCCCCTGGAGGTCGTCCGTTCGCCGACGGTGTCGCAAGAAGCGGAGGAAGGAGGTTACGGAGGCTTCTAAATCATTCTATGAGTCACCGCAAGAGGCTCCTTCTGCCTGTTCGGCTGTGGGGACGATGCCGCCGCCTGTTGAGGAGAAGTCAGATCAGTCGTCTGCTCTCGTGGGGGAGAAGGTTGAAGAACCTTTTCCTTTCGCTGGTGAGGACGAGGATGATGTGGTCTACTGCTACGGCATCTCCTGGTCTGATGGGGAATAGATGGGCGTAGCGCGCCTTTTTTGTAGATGCCGTATGGCTTCTTAAAATAATAAAGCTTTTATTTTCTTTCGTTCTTCCATTGCTTTCCTCTTTTGTGTTTCTAGGATTATCGCGGGAGTAAGCCTTTCGCTGGGACGCAACCGCTTTTCGGTTTTCGGTCAGCAACTGTCTTCTTCCAAAAGGCATTGATGACTGTCCACGCGTCCTTTTTCACTTTGCACGTGCTTTGCTTTTATAGGCTGTTCCTCTTTTAGGTTTTTCCTTTAAAAGGAATTCTCTCTTCTATTTTAACACTTTTCTACTGATATTTCAAATTCTTCGTATTTCCTTTCTTCTGTGCTTCTTTCTTCCCTAGAGATTTTTCTGCAATTGCTCGCCGGTGCTGACGGCCGATTTGCTGGTTCTCTGCTCCAGGTATTTTGTTCTTCTATCGCCGTAGTTTTACTTTTCCAGTCCATTATGTCTTATACTACATCCTTTGCAACCACTGAGAATCCCTTAGATCCCGAGGTTAGGAAAGCTCGTAGTATCTTTGATTGTAATGAAGTTTTGAGGGCTGAGTTAGAGGAACATGGTATCACTTTTCCTACGGGATATCGCCCCTTTATCTCTCTGAAGGATACCCGGCTTACGGATGCCATGTGGGGGACGTTCCGGCTGGTTTATTTTAAGATGTTTACCTACGGGTTTCGTCTTCCACTTCATACTTCTCTGATGAAGCTGCTCAATCATCATGATCTTAATCCCGTTCAAATAACTCCCCCCTCCTGGTGTGGGCTTTACGCTTTTCTTCGTTCGTGTGAGATGAAGCGTATTTTCGCTCCATCACTCGATCTGTTTCATACATTTTTTATCTTAAGGTGCCGCGGCTGCTTGATAGATATTACCCCTAGATGGGATGAGGACATTATTCGGTTCTTCTGGTGGAACTTTCAAGGCTTCGAAGAGAACGTGGCCAACTGGAAAAACGACTTCTTCACCCTTCGCTTACCCTCTCGGTACTGGCGCGGTGGGTTCAACCGAGTGATCACTGGTGCTGCTTGGCAAAAACCAGATGTAATGTCCAGTATGGATGTATCTAATGTTAACGCTCTATTAGAGATAGAAGGGCCTTTCCGTATTCGAGAATTTGCTCAGTTCAGGCCTCTGTCAGAGTGTGCCGTTGGTGAGTTTTTTCTTTTATCGCCTTATCGCCCTGACTTTCTTGTTATATTTAAAACATTTTATCGGCAGGTAACACTGAGGGACGCTCCTTTGGAGAAAATAACGCACCTTTGAACGTAGTGCCGCTTCAGACGTTACCTCCTTCTCCTCCCCCGGAAGGCTTCAGTCGTCCGCCTATTCCGCCGCGAGGAAGGAGAAACAAGACTGTCGTGACGCGCAGCGCCTCCACCCGATCTTCTCATTTTTTGGAGAATTGGCTGCCGCCTCGCGGTAAGGGAGCGGCCCCGAGTAACCCTGTGGTTGAAGAGGTCGACAGCGATAGCGGAAGCATGGATGCCGGTCCCGAGCTGCGTCATGCTACTCTTGCCCAGCGGATGAGGCTTAGGTCAAGAAAAAATGGTCCTGCGGCGGAGTCAGCCGAGGATGATAGCGACGAGATCGCTGCCGAAACCGAGCGTCTCGTGAAGAGAGTTCGAAAAGAGAAGTCTGACCCACCGATTCCTTCCGCGAAGGAAGTCAACGGGGTTCCCACCGAGGAGGTTAACGCTCCGAGCGTTACGGGTCCTTTGCCAACGACGAAAGTTACCGAGGTGTCCTCTGCCATTTCTCCCAAAGTTCATGAGGCTTCAGCAGCGATGGGGCCATTTCTGGCGTCTGGCGGTTCTACTTCTCCAATTCGCTCCTTTATTCCGAATGTGAGTTTACCAGTTCCAAATCTGATTGCTCCTCCTACCCATCCCCCGCAGAAGCCTGAGTTTTTGTATCTTTCTTCGATTTCGGGCGTTGGTAATTCCGTGAAAAATTGCTGTCCCCCTTATATCGCCAATCTATCCCCTCAAGGCTTTCAAGGCCCTGCCGCATATCAGTTGAACTTGTCTTCCCTTGGCACCGACGGTCTTCGTGCTTTAGGAATATCGGATCCCTCCTCAAGAGAAGAGCCAGTGGGCCCGATAGTAGGACAAATGTTCGCTTCTTCGAAAGACAAGGAAGAGTTCTTGCGGCATTCTCCTGACGTACGACATTCACGTCTTCTGACCAATATGTTGGCCTGCTTTCGTGAGTTGAATTATTTTTTCGATGATCAGCGGGGTAAGGTTCCCCCTTCTTCTGATTTAAAAGGGGAACTGGACGCCGCCTTGATGAAGGTGACGGAGCTATCGCAGCTTCAAGAGCGAACCCGGGCGGAATTGGACGACTGTAGTGCTGAGCTTGCTCGAGAAAAATCAAAGGGGAAGGCTAAGATAGACCTTCTAGAGGCGGAATTGGTGGTGGCTGATAGGAAGAATGTCTTCCTTCGAGAAGAGATAGCGTCTCGCGATGCAGATTTGGCCAAAATACCCTCGAAGATAAACAAGACCATGGATATCTGCCTCTCCGAGTTTATGGATCTCTATCGCCAGGGAAACGTCAACCCGTCAGTGTTGGCCGATAATGCTTCCAAAAGATTGAAGGACTTGAAGGAAAGTGAGGGAAATCTTTCTTATTCTGTGGGAGGACAAAGGGATGATAACCGCGATGCTTGCAAGGACCCATGATTGATCGGGATAGTTTCATTTAGAAGACTTTCTGTTTATTCATTTCTTTTGTCTTGTAATAATGCCCTGTTATGCGGCGATACATTTGCTTTTTATTGCTTTTTGAACTTCATTCCGCCCTTCCGCCCTTCCGCGTTGATTCAATGCTGCCCTTTTAATTAAGGTCTTCTTGCGTTATCTCCTTTCTCGCGATATCATGCTTGTTTTTTCCAAGAGGCGGTGCCCACTTTTCAGAGCATTTAATGCTTGCCCTTCTTTCATAAGAAAATTCGTGATTGTACAAACACACGTGTCCATTTCTTCTGGAGCTACGAGCTAGCGTGCTTGACAACTTTGCCTAGATCGAGGCGTTGTAGCGCTTTTCTAGGATTGTACTCATTACCTGAGTCTGTTCCTTGTGCCGCTTCCACGCAACGACTGTGGCATCCGTCGTTTCGTTTAATTATTAGGGTTATAAAACCCAATATTTATTCTTTTCGTTTTCTTTTATCATCCTTTTTTCCATATTTTCTTTCAGCTGTCTCATTTTCTCCCCATTATCCAGGGCTCTTCGAAGTGCTTTTCTCTGAAGGTATTTTCTTTCTCCTCCATCGTCTTCTTCGTCTTTTAGCTTTTTAATTCTGCCATGGCTAAGACTCGCCACTCTGAGTCGAAATCTGCCGATGAAAAAAGGATGGATATTACGGCCAGTGTTATCACTTCTGAGGCCGCTCTTCGTGAGCATTTGGCCGCCCATAATGCTATCATCCCTGATGATTATAAGGCCAGTGTTGCCCCCGAGTCTCTACGTTTGAACAGCGTTTTGACGGGCACTCATAGGGTCATGTATGCGCAGATGTTCCGTTATGGTTTTCGCCTTCCCATTGACCCTTTTGTCCAGGAATTGCTTGTTGCCGGCGATCTGTCTCCGGCCCAATTGTCCCCAAATGCATATTGTTGTGTTTATGCTTTTTTGGAGCTCTGTAAATACAAAAAGATTACTTCCCCTTCCCTTCTGCTGCTTAAATCTATTTTTAAGTTGATGAAATACCGGGGAGTGATAACGATATCGCCCCGCTTCGATGATGATTCTCTCAAGTCCTTTACTTGGAAACTCCTCCATATCGAGTCTTCCATTGATGGCTGGAAAAATGAATTTTTTGTGGTAGATATTCCTGAAGATCTTTGTTCCTGGTGGCGATCTGGGTTTAACCAAAACGTGGATGACACCGCTTGGAGCCAGCCAGAGACCCTTCCGCAGCGTGAACAAGGCTGGTTAAACAAATTACTCGAACTGGAAATCAGCGTTCACATTCGCCAAGTGGCTTGTCGAATGGACATTCGTGGTTGTGTTAAATGTGAGTGTTGCGTTACTCCCTTCTTTGCTGTTACTGTTACTAACACTGACGTTATTTTGTGCTTTCGCAGCGACGAATCCCAACTATAAACCCGAGAGCGTAAGGAGACGTTTGAGGAGGGCCCAAGAGAGAGACGCTTCCACGGAAGCAACTGATAATCCCACCAAACTTTCGGCCGCTTCCGCGAGCGTTGCCCAAGTGTCCTCTTCGGCCGTCATTCCTTCGGGCATTCCCCTCGTGACCGTCGCTGCCCCTCCTGCTCAGACTTCTTCTTCTTCCCAGGCCTCTAAGGCCATTGCCAAAGGAAAAAAGAAGAGAAAAACAAGAAGCGTTGCCGCTCTCACACCTTCTCCGGACGCGGCAGGCTCTTCAGAAGCGCCTCCTTCCAACACTGGCGCGGTAAGGGTACCTTCTAGCCGTCCTAGGCTACATTTCTATTTCTGTTGTTGTTTAATTTCTTTCTTCTTTTCTTTCTGTATTTTGAATTATATTCTTGGCAGGACACTATCGCTGTTGCTACCTTCGCTCCTCCGTCAGATAACATGGAGTTGAGTTATGCGCTGACCGGTTCCAAGAAGAGACAGCGCTCGGGAGACGAGGGCGGAAACCCCTCTTCCTTTACTACCGGGGTAGAGAATAGGTCTGTGGATGGGTTTGACTCGACGGCCGATCCTCAGGGAGAGAATCCTTCAGGATTTTTGGGGAATCTGGGCACTAGCGATACCTTGGAGGCTTCTCCCCATTCTTTCGGCGGTTCCGCTCATGTGTATCCGTCCAATATGGGATACCAGGATGTCTCACAGGATTTCTCCGGTTATCAGCCTCATGGCGTTCATATCGCTTCAGGAGGTTCATCGTCATAGGTCGGCGCTCCCTTTTCCTTGGGTTTTCTTCCTTCGCGTATCCCCCTCCGGGACCGTTTTGGTGAAGGAGGAGCCACTTTTAACTGTGTTATAGATCTCGGTTCGTTGAGTGGGCCCGCTGCGGTGACTCATCAAATTGGATTATTCGATCTTCGGAATACTACTTTGACCGCGTTAGGGGGTGACGGCTCCGATGAGGTTACGACTTTTCTAGTTTCTCAATTATTGGCGTTTGCGCCAGAACGGGAAGCTTTTCTTTCGAGGTCTGTGCTGGACAGGGAAAACTCCATACGCTCTTCTCTTTTTAACGACATGATGTCTTTCCATTACTGGGCGGAGGAAGCGCGAAGTCAAGCCGCTTCCCTCTCCTTCGCTTTGAAGGAATTGGAGCGGGAGCGGGATGAGAAGAAAAAATGGCTGGAGGAGCAAACAAAATTATTGTTGGCTCATCGGGAGCAAGAAAAAGAGCAATCTGCTGCCTTAGCAGCGGAAAAGGCCAAAGTCATCGCTTTGGAGAATGAGAAATTATCCTGGGAGAATGAGAGATCGTCTCTGATCAAGGAGAAAGCTGCCCTAGAGGAAGAGTCAGCCGATAAGAGCATGTGGCATGTCGAACAGACTGCCATCACTTTAGTTGATTGTTTTGAAGAAGTCCACGGGGTCGACGCGTACAAACCCGATGAGGTCTCTGCCGCCTTTAAACGAAGATCAGGGCACATTAACGAGGAAGGCTTTCGCCAGGCTAAAGCGGCAGGCTGGAAAATGAGGAACCCCGACGGTTGATGCGCTTTGAGGCTTTATCGCTTTTCCCTTAGTGACCAATCGTCATTAAGTTTTTGCTATTATTTTGACCATCACCGTTTGTAGCTCCCCTTAAATATTTTGATATGTTCGGACAACTTTATCGCTGACTTTCTTTATGTCTAGTTGTCTGTTTGCGAACTCCTTTGGCGTTGTCTTCGCCATATTTATTCCATGCGCTTTCTTTCCCGAACATACCCTTAGCGTTCTTGTCAAAATTACGGAACTCGGCCTTGGGCTAGCTTTCCCAGTGAGTCTGATGGTATCTCTTCTCATGAGATCCTCGCTCTTTCCGCTGCCCAAAAAGTATTCTGCGCATTCTTAATTGTAAATTATCAGTAACAAAAATATGTTACGAGAGACAGTAATTACCCGTAGGAGCTTTTCCGCTGCCATCATAGGGCGTCAATTTGGAACCCGTGGAGAATCGCTTTCGCTATCAGCTCTATACTTCACCAGGGATTACACATCTGGTTACTAGCCGGGATTTCGCGATTCTCCACGTTTCCCTGTTTTCACGATCGGCCCTTAAGTGCCTCGTCTTAGTGAGCAGTCGGATCGAGACGGCTATCACAAGGCTAGGGAATTTTCACTTTTGGGCGATGCCCTCGCATCTAGAACCGTGTCCTTCCTTAATGGCCTGGCTGCAGCAGCCCAGCCGTTAAGATAGGAGTCTTGTTTCTAGACAGAGTTTCTATTTTTTGAGGCGTGTCTCTTCTTGATAGGCCGTCTCCACGAGAACGACCCGTACAAGGAAAATATTTTTCACTCCCAAAGATACCGGGTGGTGCCCTCACTTAATGAGCCGTCTGATCAAGATCGGTCATCACAAGGGTAGGACTTTTCACCCCCGGGGGCGTCTGGGATCTTTCAATCCGACGCTATTCAAGGTATGTTGGGTAGTGCCCTCACTTAATGGGCCATCTGATCAAGACCGGCCATCACAAGGATAGGACTTTTCACTTTCCCAAGATACCCCCTTTTTATCTGCACAAGAGCAACCACAACATCCCACGAAAGCTCTCTCATCGAGCGTTAGTCATGGTTAGGGTCGGCATAAATCAAAGGTGCAGAGAAAATTAAATTCTAGCATAATATAGTTTCAAGCGAGCGATATTCCAAGAGTTGGATAGGGGTGTACCATCGAGTGTCTCCAGACGATAGGCTCCTTTCCCGACAACGTGGGTGACACGATATGGTCCTTCCCAGTTTGGACTGAGTTTCCCCATTCGTTGTCCTGCTGCTCGCTTGTCTCTGAGCACCAGGTCACCAGCTTTCAGCAATCGCTCTTTAATGCGCCTGTTATGATATCGGGCCATCTTTCGTTTATAATGTTGTGTTTTCAGAAGGATTTCTTCTCGGACTTCTGGTAACGCATCCAGGTTAGCTCGTAACCTTTCCTCATTTAGTTCCTCACGAAAGTGGGCCATCCGTAGGCTCATGGTTCTAATTTCTACTGGTGTGACGGCTTCGGTTCCGAAGGCCAACGCGAAGGGCGTCTCCCCGGTACTAGTCTTAACGGTCATGCGGTATGCCCACATCACGTATGGTAGCTCATCGGCCCATTTCTTTTTAGACCCTTCTAGATTTTTCTTAATACCGCTGAGGATGCTCCGATTGGTCACTTCCGCTTGCCCATTAGTTTACGGGTGAGCTACGGAGGAAAAACGTTGCTCGATTCCGAATTCTGAGCATTGGTCTTGAAAGAATTGGCTGGTGAACTACGTCCCATTGTCGCTGATGAGGACACGGGGTACGCCAAATCTCATGATAACTTGATGTTTAAAGAAACGCCAAGTTTTTTCTGCCGTGATTGTGGCGACCGCTTCAGCCTCTGCCCACTTAGTGAAATAGTCTACCGCCACTATCACAAATTTCAGTTGGGACCTTGCCTTTGGGAATGGACCTAAGATATCGATCCCCCATTTGGCGAAAGGACAAGGGGCGATAATTTCAGATATTTCGGTGGCAGGTCGCCGAGGAATTTTAGCAAACTCCTGGCACTTAGGGCAGGCTTGCACATAATTGTGGCAATCTCTTCGGATGGTGGGCCAATAGAATCCTGACCGGAAGACTTGTGCTGCCAGGGTATCGCCTGACACGTGCATACCACACACTCCTTCATGGATTTCACGCAAGGTGTGAAGACCCTCTTGCCCAGTTATACATTTGGCGGTAGGGTAAGAGAAACATCTCCGAACCAAATCCCCGTCATAGTACGTACAGCGGGCTGCCTATTTCAGTACTTTCTTCTTCTCAACGGTACCCTCAGGCAGTTCCTCGTGTTTCAAGTAATTGATTACGGGAATTCGCCAGTCGCTATCACGTTCCTCCACACATAAAAACGCTTGCTCCTCCATGAAGGATGGTACCGATAACTCACGATAATATATGTCCTTGGGTACGAACGCTTCCGGGTTTGCGGCCAATTTCGCTAGGTTGTCTGCTTCAGCGTTTTCCTCCCAGGGAATATGCTCAAAGCTGACTTGCATGCCCTCTTTCTTTATTTCCAACAGTTCCCGCTTCACTTTGGCGAGATATTGAATCATGATGGGTTCTCGGGCCTGAGAGTGCCCCAAGACCTGGTCCATTATTAACTTGGAATCACCACAGATTTTTAGACGCAGCTCTCCTGTTCTTCCAGTATCATGCCTTCCTTTAGAAGAAAGCTCATTTCCAATTCTAAGTTCGGCTAGCAACGCCTCATACTCTGCCGCGTTATTAGATAACTGCTGTAGGATTCGGATGGCATATCGTATTTGCATATCATGCGGCCCATTTATAAAGATTCCAGCTCCAGCCAGCTCTTGGTTTTTAGCCCCATCTACATGGACGATCCAGAGATCCGTATAGGTTTCCGGGAATGGGAGATCCATATCGCCCCATTCCGCTTCAGGTACGCCTTCTAAAGGATCCTCTGTAAAGGTGCATTCCGCTATGAAATCAGCTAGGATCTGAGCCTTTACAGACGGTCTAGACTGATACCTCAATCCATACCGTTCCAATTCGAGTGCCCAGATCAACATCCTTCCGAAAAATTCAGGCTTTCGAAAGATCCTTTTTAAAGGCTGGTCTGTGAGTACGATGACGGAATAAGACTGAAAGTATCGGTTCATTTTGCGGGTGGCTTGTATAAGGGCGAACACTATCTTTTCGATTCGCGCGTACCGCAATTCCGCATCTTTAAGAACGTGGCTCACAAAATAGACAGGGCGATGAGAGTGGTTGTCGTCGCGAACAAGGACGACACTGACCACTTCGTCTGCAACGCCAAGATACAAATATAAGGTATCGCCTGCCTCGGGCCTTGTCAATAATAAGTCAGACGATAGATAATTTTTCAGGCTGATAAATGCTTCCTCACAGTCAGGGGTCCACCCGAACGAAGCTTTTTTCCGTATAATTTTGAAAAAAGGGAGACATTTCTCTCCTTGCTTAGAAATGAATCTTCCAAGGGCGATGACTCGCCCTGTGAGTCTTTGTACTTCTTTGACGGTCCTGGGCGATATCATGTCTTGTATCGCTTTGATCTTCAAAGGGTTAGGCAGAATACCCTTTTGGCTAACGACGTAGCCTAAGAATTTTCCCGTTTGGAATGCGAACATGCATTTTCGGGGATTCAGCTTCATGCGATACCTTTTCATTACATCAAAGACTTCCTTTAAGTCTTGTAGGTGATCCTGAAAACTCGTACTTTTTACCAATATATCATCGACGTACGCCTCTACGTTCCTCCCAATTTGTTCTTCAAATATTTTGTTGGTCATTCGTTGGAACGTTGCCCCGGCGTTTTTCAATCCGAACGGCATCGCCGTGTAACAGTATGTGGCCTTTGGAGTGAGAAACGCAGTTTTTTCTTCATCTTCCCGGGCCATGGGAATTTGATGGTATCCGGAGTTGGCATCTAGTGAGCTTAAATAAGCGTATCCAGCAGTCTGATCAACCAACTGATCTATTCGAGGAAGCGGGTAACAATCTTTAGGGCAGGCATCATTTAAGTCAGTAAAGTCGATGCACATGCGCCAATCCCCATTGGGCTTGGGAACAAGAACGGGGTTCGCTAGCCAGGTGGGATATTGAACTTCACGAATGAATCCTGCATCGAGGAGCTTCGCTACCTCTTTATCCACGGCCAACGCCTTTTCATTAGAGAACGCACACCGCTTTTGCTGTACTGGCCTGACCTCTGGGTCCACATTGAGCCGATGTTCGACTATTTCACGCGATATTCCTGGCATATCCACGGGTTTCCATGTGAAGTCTCCTTGGCATTTGTTCAGTAGCCGGGCCAGTTGGAGGTTTTCCGCTGGGCTAAGTTTTTCACTAATCAGGAAACTTGCCTCCTCTATTCTGATCGCTGGAACGGGCACCATCTTGTCCAGAGGTTGGGCACGCTTCTCATCGCTTTGTTCATAGGGGTCTGCCGCTATACACACGTACCTATCGCAGCTTCTTTGGGTCATGAGCGAATAGCATTCAGCTGCTAGTTTTTGATCACCCTTTATGGTTACCACCCCATCCTAGGAGGGGTACTTCATTTTCAGATGCTTCTGAGATATCACTACGCTAAAGCGGTTAAGGAAAGGTCGTCCGAGTACGACATTGTAGGGCAAATTCAGATCCACGACAAGGAATAACAAGTTCTCTGATCGCTTGTAGGTGTCTTCTCGGAAATATATAGGCAGGGTAATCACCCCCGTAACAGGGATTGGAACTCCATCAACGCCGACTATAGGCCGTTTACTAGGTGTTAGCTCATTAGTAGGGCGTTTCATGAGGTTGTAGGCTTCCCGCGAAAAGAGATTCACCGCACTCCCATTATCAATGAGAGTTCTTCTGATTCCATGGCTAGCGATGACGGGTGTAACTACCAAAGCATCATTGTGTGGGTAGACGACACCTTTCTCATCTTCTTCAGAAAAGGACAATACCATTCGATCTAAAATGCCTATCGCATCTCCTTTTTTCCTCG
Source organism: Viola odorata (assembly GCA_963691705.1). Classification (NCBI taxonomy): domain Eukaryota; kingdom Viridiplantae; phylum Streptophyta; class Magnoliopsida; order Malpighiales; family Violaceae; genus Viola; species Viola odorata. The sequence goes on from OY829545.1 coordinate 15,130,667, forward strand.
TGCCATCTCGTGCGCGTTTGTCTCCTTTCGGGAACGTCAGCTGCTCCGACTCGTCCATATAGGGAGTTCCTCCCGCAATGATATTAATCATGGGGATATACTCGTCATCAACCGTAAGAGCTTCCCTATCTTTCCCTCCGGGAATATTATCCTTTTGCGGGTCGTGAGGAGGAACGGGTCGCTCATCTGCCGTCCTTTTCCTCAGATTATTGCGAGCATCTTCTCTTATCTGGGTGGCGAATTCTCCCAAATATCCTTCTTCAACCAATCGTTCTATCGCCGCTTTTAAGTCTCTACACGCCTCCGTGGAATGGCCCCTGGCTTTGTGGAATTTACAATAAGCATTTTCTCTTCTCCCTAAAAACACTCCTGGTTTTACAGGCGCGGGGTAGCGGATGGGAAGGTTTCGCTGTTCTGCTATCGCTAAAATTTCGGCCCTTGGCACATTGAGGGAAGGAAAATCTGGGTCGTACGTTCGATTTTTATAAGAATCCCCGCGCCGCCGAGTGGGGGAGCCACTGTTTTTTCCCTTCAGAAAATTGCCCCTTTGTCTGTCAGAGGTCTTGGGGATATGATCCTTCCGCCTAGCGTAATCATCGATAAAATGGTCATCGGGTAGAGGCTTCGCAGGAGCAGCAGTGATTTGAGTTGCCCCCTGTGGCAGACTGTATGTTCGATCTCTATTTTCTTCTTCTTCCATTTTCGCGTAATTGTGAGCTTTAAGTCTCAACGCGTCTAAAGTCACTAGGGGGTCCACCATAAGTGCGTCTTTCAGCTTCCCATAATGGCAATTTCTTTTCAGAGCTTCTATAGCAAAATCGATAGTAACGCCCGGCGTTAAGGACATTTCCAGATCGAAGCGGCTGAGAAAATCCTTCAAGGATTCTTGAGGCATTCGCTGTATGTCAAATAACGCGGCGGCAGATTTTCTGATTGGAATTGCGGTGCTAAATCTGCTCCGAAATTTAGATTCTAACTGTGAGAAGTTACTAATGGATCCACCAGGGAGACCTTCAAACCAGAGACGCGCAACGCCTGATAGCGTCATAACAAATATTTGGCATAGTGCCGCATCGTTGTGGGTCTGGAACTGAACAAAATCTTTCACTTTATTGATATGTGAGATGGGATCTTTCGTACCATCATAAGTGTCAGTGGGAAGCTTTACACGTCGACTGACTCGGTGACGCCTTATGCGACGGCTAAATGGGTGGCCCTATGTATCATCAAGAATTTCACGCGCTTGACACGGGGGAGATATATCAGCTTGACGCCCTCTATCTCGCGGTTCTGGCGTAAGATGTCGCCTAGGAGATCGACTGCGACTCCTGCGCGAACGACTTCGATACCTCCGGCTACTGGACTTATCACTGTATTCAGGAGACAGACTCCTGTGGACTCCTTCCCTCCGTCCATCCCACCGGTTCCTAACCCCCTCAAGTTGCCTGTCTCCTTGTAGGGAGAGACCTTGCAGCGTTCGCGGTACATAAGCCTCTACTCTTCCTTGAGCAAGCTGCCCAGCACTACTCAGAGGACTTCCATCAGGTAAAGGCATCTGAAGGTTTTCTGAAAACAACGGTGACACGGGTCGATCAGCGACGATAGACGGAGTAAACATGATGCGAGGAGGGTGACCAGATCCAGAAGCACCGGGAGTGCCTCTTGCGGCCATTTCAGTCAAATATTCCAGCCGAGAACGAAGGGTCGCTATTTCCATTGCAAAAGGATGTTCACGGTTGAGTGTATATTCTCTCGAAAGAGGAGTGGAGAAGTCGGATCCCGGCATCTGGGATGACAAAATGTCTGTTTGCGAGGAGACCACTCCTCCAGCAATTCCAGCCGAATGGTCCAGAGATCCTGAAATAATTGGTTGTGTCGTCATAGAGAGATCAGCAGTAGCAAAGGGAAAAAGCCGCCTGCGGATGTGGAAAGGGATACTAGAGGATGATGATCGGATCGGCTCCGATTCTGTGATCATGACCGTTCCAATCTTCCGACTAAACGGAGCTTGGCGATTAAGGACGCTCACTTAATACACCAAGGCTCTCAATGAAAGCACCATTTGATAAGATTTAATGTCAATCTTGCGAGATTCTGCGTCGTGTGCGATCGGAACAGTGGTGAATGGCGGTGAGTGTACCTGCAAGGTGCCGGAGGGGGAGCTCCGGCGTAGACACTCCGATGCTTAAGTTAGTTCAGGTTTTAAGAGTAGTAGAGGTTTCTCTAGGTGAGCATGACCTTACCTTGATTGTGAAAAATGGTGGGGTATTTATAGATCTGGACAGCGATACCTGGCGATATCAAAGAGGGCGCCGTTTGATGATGACGTCACAGGCGATATCAGTGGATGACGTCACGGGCGATGTCTGATGGGGCTGCCGGGAGCGATAACCTTGTGGGTCCCTAGGATGGGATGACGCCGTGCGTATAGAATTGCGTGAGTCCCCCCCCCCCCCCCCCCGTTGAAGTCGACCATCCTAGGAATCCTTCGCTGATCCGTAGGCGATATAGGGATATCCTTATGGAGCTCAGGGGGATCCGTTCCGATAAGAACCGTTTGTGCAGTAGGACCGTTAGGACTATCTCGATTGTTATCAGAGACGACTGAATTGTTCTACTTCATGTTTCCAACCAATTTGAAATAATGACCAACTATTTTCCACTTTCCTCTATTTTGCCACTGTGACGCGTTGTTCAACCAGAAAACGACTGGTCGTTTGAGGGTATTTTTTCAAAACACAAACAAAGTGGACACAATTGTCAATGGCGTCAATTAAAAAAAGGACATCGTTTTCATCAAACCTTCTGGCAATATAAATCCAGATTTAGAGGATGAAACGAATTATACAAAAAATTAAAAAAAATCCCCAGATCCCATTAGAAAAAGACAATACAACCTGATGTCGAAACCTTTTACTCCCTTCAATATAGGAATGACAGTGCGGGGCACATCCATGGTTGTAAGGTCGTTTCCGATACCCAAAATCCTAACTTTCTACGGTAGCTTCTCATGAGCAAGGATAAGCCCATAAACGACACCAGCCGTTTGCCCAACCGAATCGATTTCATCATGTTTGAACCTTGCAGTTTTTTTTTTAAGAAACAAGGATGAGAGCTGATGAAGAGAGAAGGAGAAGAGCTTGTTAGAGACGACTGAATCGTTCTACTTCATGTTTCCAACCAATTTGAAATAATGACCAACTATTTTCCACTTTCCTCCATTTTGCCACTGTGACGCATTGTTCAACCAGAAAACGACTGGTCGTTTGAGGGTATTTTTTCGAAACACAAACAAAGTGGACACAATTGTCAATGACGTCAATTAAAAAAAAGACAACGTTTTTGGGCTAAAATGTCCATTATTTATGGACGGAGGGAGTAAAATTTATGCTATTACTCTCTTCGTCCATTATAGCATGTGTGACATGTTATTCCATGCCGAACGACAAGTCGTTTAAGGGACAAGAATGTAAAAACACAAAGTAAGTGGACAAAATTATCCGGGGCGTCAATTAATCCGGGCCTCCCAGATTTTACCCAAAATGTCAATTAAAAAGAACTAGAGGGAGTATTATATAGATTTAATGGTGGTTAAATAGTGATGCGACATTTAACGGTAGAAAATATTATTTTATTTCATTTTAAGTTGAAGACTTTAAGAACATGGTTTAACACTCTTATATATTAAACAAAAAAAAATCACACGTTCAATATTTATTTATGGAGAAATTAGTGGGAACATTTTACCCCTTAATAGATTAAGCCTGTATTACAAGATTAGTCTTAATCTCTAAAAAAGAATAAGAATGTTGGAGTAGAAGTCATTTAAAGTGAGTTGGAAGTTGACTTGAAGTAAACTTTTGAATCCAAAATTGTTGTGAACTGAGTGCTCCTGTCAATACTTTTACTCTGTTGTTTTCTCAAAGAAGATTTTGCATTGGCTCCAATTAAACGTCATTCGCTTTTGACTCCATTCAATACCCAGCACTAAACTAGCATCAATGACTACTTTCCAGGGAACTACATTTCTAACAAAAATACAAAAATGGCGTCAACCGTCAAAGGTGAATCTGGAAGTGTTAATATTGGTATGCAAAGTAGGTAATAATACAATATATACACTGTTCCATCCGTCTTAATACCAAACAGATGCTCTTTTGTTTTTTATCAGAACCAGACAGATGCTTGAAATGCTTATATGATGCATACAACAGGGGAGACACTTCATACTATGGTTTCGCTTAATCGGTAGGCAACGTAAGCGCCATAAATTATCGGTACAAACTATGAAGGATTGATGTATAAAGTACAGCAATTGTGGGTGTTATAATCTACTATTAAGCAGAAGCATACCGAGGAGCATCCTCGGTGGCAACCTCTAGAGCAAGATTCTTAGCTGATGGCAAACCAGCGGTTGGACTCTTCTCAATGCCGCACTCGTTCGTTCCTCTTCTGATCTTGAAGAAACCATCCTGTCATTCACAATGAAACAGAGCATAAGTATTCAAGAAGAAAACAGAATTTTGCTGACGGAGTGCTAAATTTTGAGAAAGAGCCTACATCGCCCCAGCTTCTATTCCACGAATTAGCAAGAAGCTGCAATAAAAGAAAGAGCACGATTAAGTATACAAACATCCATGACACTTTAATGACGGACATGGAATCTAAGAAATGTGAAAATAGCGCAAACATACCCAGTAATCCTCTCCATCATCTGAGGTGCCCCATCCAATAATCTTAACAGCATGGCCTCCCAATTTATTTCCTGTAATGTGCTTGTAAACTCCTGATTTATAATGAGCAAAGTCCTGCAACATGGTATAATTACAGTCAAATTAACGACATTGCCAATGCACTGAAGTCTATAATTCCATTTGTACATCTATCTAATCCCTCCAGCATAAATGAAAAGCAAAACTAGAAGTGAAAGAAGGTAGACTTGTATTTAAGCAATCAAACACATGCAAGATTCCATTGATGTTGGCTCTGCAGCAAATGCAAGCAAAAGACAAAGATGCCGGTGCATCATTTACCTCAAACACATCGAAGGAAACCTCAACTGGTCCATTTTTATAGACTTCTGCCATAATTTGTTTGGGATCTGAATGAATTCTATAAGCCTTGGTACTGTAGTGCTTCGACTTTCTCCAGAGCTGGTTCTCATCAGCACACTTCCTCACACACTTCGGAGTAGGATATCCAGGCTCACAACCAGGGTGAGAACAACCGGTATCATCAAAATATGGATCACACTGCCAGATGAAAAGTTTGTTCATTATCGGATAAGTACATAATCAAGATAATAAGAGGATTAGAAGTGCAGTCTTCATTAAGCATCATGAAAGAAGCACTGGACATGGTCAAAATGTGATGAGAAATATTTACTGGTAGCTCTTTCTAAAGTGCCACAAAAATTCTGATTATATAAGACATTGGGCAAAGCTAGAAACCTGTACCTCCTCAGTGACAACGCCATGGTGGACCAAATATCTCCATGCAGAATATGGAAACCCTCCATTACAGCCAAATCCGCAGAGGAAGCCACAGCAAGACAAAAGATCATTGACAGACAGAGACACATTCTGTACAATCAATCAAATTCATGATGGAGACACGATGAATATTCATAGTGGATAATCAAAATAGTCAACCGATTCAAACCAAAACATCTAGACTTAGTGACCTTGCCAAAATGGATGCAAAAACGATCCGAAAGCGATTCCACTGCACCAAATGCCCAACAAGCTCCGCAGTGACCCTGAATTTACAAAATCCAAACCTTGTCAGAGCTTGTAAGACTTTAAAAAAAATGATTTGACAAATAGAGATGGAAAAGCAGACTTTTACCTGATCTTTGGTTTGGAATTGATGACAGCAGTACACAGTACAAAGAAATAAAGCATTAGCGCCTATAGGAGGTGAAATCTGAAAAACAAATAAATAGAGCCAAGCAAACAACTGACCAAGAATTCTTCTAATGGTGCTACACTGTGGCCAAGCACTTCTTGCATCAAATTCTTTAGGCAACCATAAGGGTTTTGGATGTCTTATAACAGGAACATCGACCAGTTCCTTTTCTGGTATTGGCAAGACTCCAAGGAGCCGTTTGAATTCTCCGACCTATGCATTGGAGAATCACAGATGCGTTGAGACTCCAAGTGGTGCATTGAAGAATCACAGATGCGTTGAGACTTCAGGTGGTGCTGCACTTTGTTTAAGCCTGAGACAACACTGGTCCTCATAAGTTACTCAAATTCAATAACTTACACATATATGGGACAACCTTTCAACCATGGTGTTTTTGGCTGGCTGGAACATGATGACTCCTACGAAACCGATTTGTTGAGATACACAGATTGGGAGACTTTAGTGTTTTTGTCCCGTCATGTGGCATTAAAGGGGAACAACACCAAACATCTCAAGGCTGATGGTTCCTGGGAGCTAAAGTTTTCAAGTAGTAACCCTGTAGAAGAGCTAGTAGGGAACCAGACTTTCAACCCAATTGGTGATGGACGTATTGTGGTTGATAGCACTGACTTGATAGATGTCTACTGTTTGTTTTGGCCAGTAAAGATGGGCAGCGATAAATTGCTCTCAGCAGTTTTGGCTGCGGGATTACCTATTTATGCAGATGGGTTGGTGATGATTATCTTAATGTCCCTGTCTGCACCATTGTGAGTGAGGCCCAGTTCACAATGGAAGAGCAAGTAGATCTAAGTAAATTGTCACCGTATCCAAGTTCACGCTGTAGATTTCTCTTGACACAACTTGCTCTTTCAGTTTCCACGTTAATTGTTCTTTGCAGATGCATCCATAACCATTGTTTAAAATCTAGTTTCCTACTAAATCATCTGCAGAATCAATACTCGAAAACTTTAACTCCGGGGTACCATCAGCCTGGAGATATTTGTCATTGCTCCCCTTAAATGTCACACAATGGGCAAAAACACTAACGCCTCCCAATCTGTGTATCTCAATTCCTCGAAAAGTTGTGCCATATATGTGTGTAACTTACTCAAGTCCATTTTTGTCGCCTTGCTTAGGCTTAAACGAGGTGCAGCACCACTTACAGTCTCGATGCAGAGGTTGGAGATTAACAATTAAGTGACAGCCGAGAATCAGCCCATGCTTGAACCCAAAAAGTGAGAGAGAGAGTACTATTGAACTAGTCTGCAAGTTGTACAGGAATTACAGTGTAATTGGCAAACTGAGGGTTCATGGTAGCTTCCCATCCAGCCTTGGGATTCTCATTGACTTCTTTAATGATTGATTCCTGCGCATGTGGCCAAAAAGAAAAGTGAATGATAGATATTAGATAGCCACTCCAACACACGAAAACCTTACAAACAAAATCATTCGACGAAAATACCTGTAAGATTCTGGAGTTGAGCTTGAGCTGAGAGACAGATCCCTCCACAAACACCTGTTGACCCACAAATCAAAAATAGCACGAACATGATTAGGAAAAGAAATCGCACATATGAATATCATCCGATCTCAAAGGAAAAAAAAGACCCATCGATCCCCAGTTCATCATAGAAAAAAACTCCGTTTCTCGGATGACTATACACTCGTTTGAGGTTCAAGCGATTTGTTTGTTTGACATTAAAACACTCAAAATCATTTGCATTCAATGATATTTTACTGCCTAAATCCATTCTAGAACCAGAACTAAGATCAAACACAGAAATAAGAGACAAGATTGAATAGAATCAAAGATCCCAAAACAAAAGCAAACACGATCAGATATTCAGATGAGAATTGAACGTTAGGTACCTGAGAAACGCATAGGAGCAGAAAAGCAGCAACAGTCAGAACAGTTGCCATGTGGTCTTTCCGGTTTCGCAGGAGATTGGAGAAGATCTCTTGAGAAGCTGTGTTGAGTAAGGATAAGACCAGGGAAGTTGGAGGGGAAGGATCGTCGTTTGGAATTATTCCTGGCTTTATTATTAATTTATTATAGCGACCGCATTGGTTAGATTAGGCCTCGATAGTCGAAAATGATGGGCCCTTTTTATTGTAATTTATCTTTTCTGGTCGCTTCTCCACCATTAGATTTTTCTTCTTTTTTCTTTCTAATCGTTGATGATTGCGCAATCGGCCTCAATTAATTTACGATCTTGCCATCCTGCTCTCTTCAACAAATTTAATTTTCTATCCATTTATTTACAGCTCATGCATTACGTGATTCCAACGAGCAAACTATTTATAATTTATATCCTCCACGTCTTAGCGCAATCTCGATTTTGATGAACAACATTTTGTTTTTGGACCGCAGAGCTTCAAATGTGAAATCAAAATCATATGCAACTAGCAAATTACATCGTTTACTAATATAGATTTTTTTTAAATAAAATAGAATTATTTAAAAAAGTCTAATAATATTTAAAAAAGTCAAAAAAATTAGGGGGCTCGAGCCCCGCCATCCCCACCCTCCCTCCGCTCGTGGACGTAACAAGAAAATCCATTAAAAATTAAAATTGAAGAACTAAGGAAACTTCCAGAGCCAAATAGTAACAAATAATTTAGGCACTAAGTTGGAAACAAAGGGATACCAAAGGGACGAAATTGTATTGTTTCCTTTTAATTTTTGTTTTGGGAAAATCAATAAATATTACAAACAATATTATCAGGGCAGCAGAGAGACGACTTGGAGCTGTTAGTAACTTAGTACTGTTTTTTGTGTATGCAATTACACATTTAAATGGTAGACTTACTCGGTCGAATTATTATTCACATTAATATTTTTAAAATACTTTAGCCTATATAGTAAAATATTTTATTTTTATTTGGTCTATAAAATATGTTACATTATAGAAATCTAAGGGTTTAAAAATAAACCAATAACCAACTCTGCACCAATTTGTGTTTTCAAGGAATTGGAGAATAGTTTTCCATATGAACTATTGTAATGCAGTCCAGCCATCCCCACCCTGTGGAAAGGATGATTCATTCGGATCGACATGAGAGTCCAACTACGTTGCATTGTATTATCAGAATCTATGTTCTCTATTTGAAAAAGGTTGACCTCCTTACTTCTCTCATGGTACAATCCTCTTATCGCTGAGCCTCTTTCTCCTCGGTCCACAGAGACAAAATAAATGTAGGACTGATGCCAACAGTTCATCACAGACTGATTTTGGCTCATTCGGAATTCCGGAAGGTAATCTCTGACCATCACTTAAGGCATTATCAGAAATGAACATCTGATCCTCCTTCTCCTCTTTTCATTGCCCTAAATTTCTTCAATTGAGTTCTTGACTGGTCAAACTGGCCTCTTCTCTTTAATTTCTTTAATATGTTTTAGATAGATTCTGTTCTTTCCTCACTGCACAGCCATAAAATTACAATATTTGAACCATCATCTCTTAATAGATTCTGTCATCTTTGACCATTAGTTTTATGTTTTTTTGCTTGCTTATAATTAGGTTTTCAACACCAACAAAAATCGGTACTCTTATCGTTAAACAAAATATAACAATTTTGATCCATTTAAATTAAGAGATTCCATTGTTAGGAATGGAAGTGTTATTTGATGAGACATTTTACTACTTACTTATCAAATCAGTTCGGATGATATTAAGATACAATAATTAATTAGGAATCAAAATATTTTATACGATGATTTTGGGTAACGATAGATAGTTTAGGAACATATGTGGGCAATCGTATATAAGAGAAGGATATTTACAATAATTAACCCAATTAATTTCAGTAAATAAGATTGGCCAGAAATTCCATCAATTTTATTGATTTTATTGATCTCAGGGAGAAAGATCCATCAATTTTTTTGCAGTCCCTTTAGAAATCAATAATCTATAAAATATGTTACATTATAGAAATCTACAGAGTGCATAGAGTGAATAGAGTCCACATTGATATTATTAATTTATTATTATTGACAGCTGGATGGATGAGAAAAATACTCCCTCTGGGGCGGAACAAAAGTCGTTCTACGCCCCAAAAGCATGTCCCCAACAAATGTCATGGGCGACTCCCCAGGCTGGAGAAGACGAGGGTGCCCCTTGCCGCTGCTGGTGACGACGACGACGGCTCGGAGGTCGGCTTCGGCTTCGACTACTGACTCATTATCCCTCAATTTTGAGTTTGAATCTCAAATTTTGGAGGGAACGGAAACTTTTGCCTATTTATACCGTCCTCCACGAAGAAGGGCAGAATCCCAAAATTCCATCTTCAATTTCAGTTTTTATTTCTTTGCAAATCTGTAGTTTTAATTTCTACTTTTAATTTATAATTTTCCAAATGGAGGGTGTTGATTTCTGGGATGATTCCCAGGATGATAGTTGCATGCAATTTGATCCGGTTATGGGTATGTTGGTTCCAGATTCAATTGGAGTCCCTGGGGTTGAGGATGATGTCGCCGCGGTGGCGGAGGTCGAAGGTGATGCAGTCGCGGAGGCGGGGGTTGGAGATGATGTCTGGCCGGTGGCTGTTGCGGCGGATGCAATCTGTGAAATGGATGTGATTGTGCCAGATACCTACGAGAGTGAAGAGGACGTCGTGTTTGAAGAGATGACGGTTGTGTCCGAGGAAGAAGTGGCCGCCCGTGTGAGTATTTTGGGAGCGGAGGAGGTTTCGTGCTTTCTTGGCAGTGAAATCTGTGAAATGGATGTGATTGTGGCAGATACCTACGAGAGTGAAGACGACGTCGTGTTTGAAGAGATGGTGGCAACGTCCGAGGAAGAAATGGCCGCCCGTGTGAGTGTTTTGGAAGCGGAGGAGGTTTCGTGCCCTCTTGCCAGTGAAGAAGATGGGCATCTTGGCTTTAATGTCCAAAGAAGTATAAAATTCCCGATTTAAATCTACCTACCACTGAGGATTTAATGCATACATCTGAAGTGAAGGTGGATATGGATTTCGATCTCAATAAGTTGCCAATCCGAGGTATGTTTCGCCCTAGAGATGAGCACCTTTTCGACGAAGAGAGCTTCATCAAAATGTTGCGTATTCTTCTCCCTGATTACTACTGAATATATTAGGATGTTGGTTGTAGACATAAGTGTGTTGACTTTTGGATGGCCAGTTTCTGCAATGTAGTAGGGTGTTTATGGTAGTAGAAGGATGGTGGATTTAGGATGGCCAACCGTTGTGATCCATTTTAGGAATAGTGTCCAACTGATGATGTATATTATTCCTCTAGTTAATGAATTGATATTGGCTATCTCATTGTGTTCCCATTAAGGTTGTCTGATGTTTTTCTTCAATGGTGAAAGTGTATGTTTTTCTTCAATTGTCCCTATTTTAGGCTGTTGCATCCAGTTGCTTTGCTGCCCTGTTCTTTTAATCTGTTCCACTTTTATGAGTTCTGAATTGTTGGTTTGGTTTGCATATGGAATTGCATGAGCAGAAGCAACTACTTTGAGTACGGACTCTGTTTCATTTGCTCTGAGGTGAATCACTTGTTTGCAATACTTGTTATTCCTTGTTCAGAAACCTTCTTCTTCTGTGCTTTGATTGCTTGGATGCTGCAAATAGAGGCACCTGGAATGATAATTATGAATGCCTATTGATGCAAGGTCAACTTGGAAATAATTGTTGGGAATTGATGTATTTTCGATAACCGTTCCCCAAGACCCTGTTGCCGATTGGACCATTCAATGATCTATACCTGAGCTAGTGCAGGGGATTGGCCTAGATAACAGTTCCCCAACTCTGCACATTGTAGACTTGTAGTTGGATTCCCAATTACTACTGGAGTCAGCCTTTAACATTCTCAAAGTGACGCAATGTTTAGAGTAATGGTATAGTGCAGTTTGTCTGTATCTTTCATAACTGGTTTGGTTTGGATGCAATGGTTTGGTTAATGTGTGTTGCGTGACAGTTTGACCATATCGACTGTTTGGTTGACAGGCTCCTTTCCTTTAATGCACCTTATCACATGACCTCAGGTAACCCTACTCAGGCTCTTATAAATACCACCATCCTTTAACCTAATATGCTTCATCCCTAAACTGCCTCTTCTCTTCTGTTGTTTGTTGCTTATCTCCTTTGCTCTTTTAAGCTTTCTCTGTGCAGGTTGAGAATAATGGATCGTGAGAGGAAGGAAGAGATCCACAATGCTACAGGCCGCTACTCAGGTCATCTAGACATGGACATCGTGCAGCTGGAGAACAAGATTCTTCATACCAACCAGGACATGGAAGAGTATAATGAGTTGCTGGAGGACATGAAGGCTAGGAAGGATGAGGTATACGAAGATGCTGAGCATGAGGGGCTGGCACTGACTGCAATCAAGTCATACAGCGAGGCTACCAACCATCTTAACCTCTCCATTGCTCACCTTAACCAAAAGAGAGAGGGGCTCAACCTGGCTCCTAATAGTGCAAGGCTTGCTCTTGCTCAATTGAATCTCTTTACTAATGTCATTCCAGGCATCCCAACAATCGATGATGAATCTGGGTCTGAGTAGTTAGGGTGTCTGTAATCCACCCGAGTGGTATGTCCTTGGGTTGTTATCAATAAATAAAAGCACCGTCTCTTTTTCATGTCACATAATTCCTCTCTTCTGTGTGTGTATAATTTCCAGTGCATTATCCGGCAAGCATTCTAGATGTTCAGTGTAACTAAAATACCAACGACTGATAAGTACAAAGAATTGAAACAATTATCATTAAAATAGAGTAAAGCTCATCTAAGATGGTCATTATCTAGAGAGGCATTTAACCAAAAGCATGGATGAAATGCAACATCAATCACAATGGAAAGAGGCCAACCATCCACTGCCAGTGAAGAAGATGGCCATATGGAATAATCATTTTGTGGAATTATTCAATGTGTGAAATTTTGGATTTTCCCAGGCCCAGCCGGTGGCCTAGCCAGAAGCGACCGAGTCTTTTAATATTTTTTCTTCATTTGTAATTCAAGTAAATTATGTTTTGGCAAATACTACTCCCAAAAGGGCCAAAACCCACTTCATCTTCATAAAATAAACCCACTCTAAACCGCATCAACTTCCCATTACTTCCACTTTTACCACTCACTTTTCAAACAAACCCTGATCCCATGCCCAGTAACTCAAGCGACCCTCATGACACCCCGCCGTCCGCGACCGAACCAGTTTCGGCAGGGCCGTCAGCACAAGGACAAGTTAAACAAATGATTGATGCAGTCGTCAGAGAGATAGATGCTGAACAGGCGGCCAACTTCAATAAGGATGAGTGTGCAGGAGATGAAAACTCTGGGTCAGAGGAGAGCGTGAAGGGGAAAGACAGGGTGATTGAGTTGAGTGACACAGACGCGGGTGAGGGGACCAAAACGAAACTGAAGAGACCAGTACCAGAAGTTGATGGCAGAACAGAGAGGAGGACCAGAAGAAAAATGTCTGAAAGTAGCGATGGCAATGTAGCCTTTCGTTCTGCATTCAAGCGCCCCCGGCCGAAGCAGGTTGCTATAAAGAAAGTCGTCAGGCCAAACCCTAGGAAGCTTGTGACGGAGACGGAGATTGAGGAGGCAGTAGGGGCGATCGATAAACGCACGATACGACAAAGCTCTAAAGCCTCCACCAAATCACAAGGGGTGCCCACCGGAAGTCCTCCAAATAAGCACCCCTCTAGGAAGAAGCAGGTTCATATGAAGACAGGGCAAACCTCTAAAGCCTCCACCAAATCACAAGCCGAGGCCACCGGTACTCCTCCAAATAAGCAACCCGCTGGGGTTAAGCCGGTTGCTATGAAGAAAGGTAAAGCTCTAAAGCCTCCACCAAATCACAAGGAGAGCGGCGACTGAAGGGAAAAGAGGTAGACCCCGATGCTGACATAGAAGATTTGACTGAGGATGCAGAGGATGAAGTCTTGGCCAATCTAACGGCCAAGCCCACCAAGGTACCCCCACTTGAATATTTGAGAGGTTGGTTGAGGTTTGATACTTTAGACCTCAAAGCCAAACTAGTGGAAAAACTTAGTTGTGATATCACTCCGTATGCAACGTTTGATTTTGATTCGCTAGACCCCTTAGGAGTTGGTGACAGAATTAAAACTTATATGCAAAATATTGGTTGGGAATGCCTACTGCTGGTGTTGGATGCTGCTTATTCTGAGCTTTGTTTATAATTCCATACTACATTTTGGTTCGACCATAAGAGTCTGTCCATTAGGGGAAGAAATAGACTGGATTTTGATGCTCCTGACGTTGTTAACTTCCAGTTGTGTGGTGTTTGGAACCATAAGTCAATAAATGAGTTCAATTTGATGCTTGGATGTGTGAATGCGGATGAATTGCTATCCCCTGATCATTTGAATGCATTGTCGGATTATCCGAAAGATTTTGATTTCGCGGCCACATATCAAGAGTTGACTGGAGACCCTACGGCTTCATTCGACAAACACTCCAAGTTACACCAAATTAGAGACCCAACCCTTAGGATGATCCACAGAGCACTGACCTTTAACCTCGCTGGGAAAACTACTGTGTCTGGGAATTTGTCCAGACTTGAGTTGTTCTTGTTGTGGTGCATGGTGCATAAGAAGAGGGTGAACCTAGCATATTAGATATCCAGGCAACTGCATGCATACCATCAGGGGGGTAAGATGATTCTGGGATCCTTGATAACCAAGCTAGCTGTGACTTCTGCAAGCTTACATCTTCATCCTACTGATCTCCATAAATTTTGTGATGTTAAAGTACTTGATATGAGAGCCTTCGACCAAATGGGGTACTTCCATTTGGTAGATGGTTATGTTCATTACAATGTTGGGTTCACAGATGTGGAGGAACACATTTGGCGGAAGAAGTATGATGGAATACACTTCAGCCGATCAATTGTTAATGATGAAATATCAGAAGATGGGATCGGCCTAGCCGCAGGGAGAACCCAAGATGCTTCCAGAGGCCAAGCTGCCAGCACTGAGCAACCCTCCTCCTCAAGCTCCCCACCATCCTGGGCAAAAAGCATGATGGAAAGCCAGCTAAACATGCAGCAGATAATCAACGGCTACCAGGACCAGCTCTCGCAGCAACATCAACTTATCTCAGCCCTAAATGGTGACATTGTAAATCTAGCCGAAAGCTATAAAAAATCAGTCGCGTGCTTGTGGAATATCACTGACAGTATCAAAAGCCTTGACAAAGTGGTCTCAGGAATCCTTGGGCATTTGTTGAATGATCTCAAATCCACCTCATCAGTCCCAACCCCCCCGATAAGGCAGCTCCCACTTCATCAGTCCCACCCCCCTGATAAGGAAAGCTAAACCGGGAAGGATGTCTCTTTTTGAATATTACGAATGATTTTGTCTGATGAAACTGTTGTTTTCTGTCTTTTATTTATTGCCTAATGATGACCTGATTATTCTCGACATGTTGTGTTGATTTGGATTTTATGCGCATTTTTGTTAGAGTGTGTATGTTTGGGGCCAAGCATCTGTCAAAGCCACTGGCTAGGCCTAGACAATTTCATCTTTTAACACATTGAAAAGGTAACATCCGGAACAAGGAATAAACCGAAGCCACCATACAACCTTTTCACTAAAAACCCAATACTTCGCGGAAAATAAATTGCACATTCAAAAGTTCAGGTACACTGGATAAAAGAGTAAGAAACAGAGGCACAATATAGGGAAATTAAAGCAACACAATCTACTCATTAGTGGGGATCCCAGGCACGACATTGGCAAACCTATTCATCTCAGTCCTGCCCTCGTTCACAGCATCTTGCGCCACCCGCAGTGCAGAGACCTTCTGCTCCAGTTTTGCAGCAGCAAGAGAGAGATGAGTAATGCAGTCAGACATTGCATTTACTGTCTCGAACGCCATGTAGTCATCCGCGAAGATTTGATCCTTGCGATGTTTGAGATCCTCAATCATGTCCTCAATCCGCTCAAGTTCGGTCTCCGTGGAGGTGATATTGGTGTCTAACAACCCAGTGTCACGTTGGAGGGTTCTGCTGGTGACGTTGTATGCTTCTAACATCGTTCTTTTGTCTTGATGATTCATTGTTGATAGGCGGCGACAAGAAACGTAACAGGCTAAACAAAAGGAAAAATGAAGAAGAAAGGAGGAAGGATAATGGGAAAGGTTGATATGCTGGATGCACCGGTGAAGGGAAAGTATACGGTTTAAATAACAACGAATTCCCAACTGCCTAATCACCATAACGGGTCAGAAGCCGTTCAATTGGTGTCGGTTATGGCAATTGTGACCTTTTGATTCTCTGTGGTGTATTGGGAAGGAAAAACCTCAATTTGAATTTGAAAGAGTGAGACTTTTCACCGAGAATTGATCCGTTAATCTTTAATTTTATTTAATTAAATAAAAATAAAGATTGTTTACTTATTCGATTGGGAGCTTCAGTGTTGGCCAAGCCCTAGGCCAAGCTCGGGGTCAAGCCCTGAATTAACGTTTAAGCGACAGAGGTAGGCCAAGCTCATGGCCTACCTCATCAAGATAACAATACATCACACAAGGCAAATAAATATCCAACCACAACATGGACAGATCTATGAAATGGGGTAAAACTCGGCAACAGGTTGTGCTCACTCACAACCTGGGCATGAAGTAGACGATCATTAGGCTCTTGCCTTTAAGCTGGTTTCATTGGGGTGGACTCTGCAAGAAAATTTAGCAACATGATCATCATCGTCATCATCAACATCATCATATAACAATAAAAATTGCATACATTATCATCATAGAATTTGGTCTAAATAATCATCATACAATGCATAAATTATCCATTCAACCACTGCCCAGAAAATGCATTGTAAACCCATAAAATGCATTGTAAACCCAGAAAATGCATCGTAGTAGTATTTCCAGTTAACAAAATCCATGATACGGGTCTAGACTATGGCAGTGTTCACCTATACATCAACTACTGCCCAAGTAAATGATCTGTGCTGATCATTGCATCATGGTATACGACCTGTACAACCTATATACTGCACAAAAAAGTTGCTATTTACTGCTGACTGCAAATGCAAACACTAAGATTGATGGATACTGTGATCATCATCATTACCCAAAATATGGATCAATTATATAATTACTTCTAATGCACAACCAAAAATCCCTTTCCACTGTCTACCACAAACTACGACTGAAATCCTCATGTATTCCTGCAAGCATGTAATAGCAAATTAATCACAGCAGATCCATAACCACACAAATAACAAAAACAAAATGATTATAGAAGATTACTTACAGGCTATGGGAGTAGATGACCCCTTGCATTTGCAATGATTAAGGAGTCACATGACAGGACTAGAGGGAGCAGCCCTTGCCTTTCCAAGGACTCCTTACTCATGTGAGGGATTTTATAGGTGTTATCCCCCAAAAGTTTCAGAATTTCAACAATACAGGACTGAAGAGTGAGAAATATATAATTACACTTGATGTCAGGAAACTCAATAAAACTCTTATGTACGACTGCAACCAATTCTGCCACAGACCTAGCACATTCCTGTTCTTGGAGAGATTGTATAGCCCTAAAGAACCCAAGATCAAGGACATTAAGATCAAGAGAGTTAGGGGGTTGACAGGACAGTATAACATTCAATCCCAGAGAGGTAGCAGCTGAAAAGAATTCTTCATCATGAGGCAGGATGTGAGTCTTGGCATTATCCTGTTGGATAATGATTGGATCTCTAATGTTCTCTACAGGCCACTTAGCCCTAATTGAAGGCAAAACCTTATAAATCATGAATTTCCTAATGACATCCCTATCTATCTTTTGAATTGGCTTCACTTCCATTGACCCTGCCAGTCTGTTTACACTAGACCTAACAGCACACACTTCATCTACCAAAGGAAATATACCTAATTTTCCATCAAAAGTGCATGTACCATCAGGCGCATACCTAGGCTAGCTACAGCTGCTAGAAACATAATTTTTGGAATGAAATTAGTGGATTTAAGTTTCCTTACTGGATCATCCTCGTCTGCCAATAAGTAGTATGTTTGTGTCTTCTTTGTCATGTGAAACCACTTCTCGTCGATGTGCACCACATTGGCCATATCTTGGAAGCTCTGTTCAGCAGGAGGTGAATGTGGATCCAGCATTGAGAGGCAGAACTCAATCCGTCTTTTTCGATTAGCCTCAGTCAAAATAGGCTTGATGGCATTAGAATGCCGCCTGACCTCTCCACTCTTCATGGCATATGACAAACGTTTCCTGGACACCTTTAGTGCTGTGGAGAGATTCCTTATAGTGGTCCTCTTCCTCAGAGGAATCTCTCGGATTTGCTGCCAATCAAAGTCTACCCTTTTCCTCCCACTATTCTTCACTCTGAGGCGGCTGACATTGTGATTCATAGACTCTCGGCCCCGTTTCCACAACCTCTGGACAGATCGAATTGAAATGTTGAAGGCTGCAGCGACCTCACTTGTTGCTCGTCGGCCAAGCTTGCCGTCCTCACTCTTCCGCAACAGCATCTCATATGCCGCAACCCTGTCATCATCGCCGATTTCTCTGCGCCGTGGCTTGCCTAAATGTTGTCCTGCACCTGACACACACAAACATACTTAGGAAAATGAAAATAGAATTTATCTATAATCATACACGAAAACAGTTATCAACTTAAATATGGATGACCTTCATCTTCACTTTCCGGCTGAGGCTCCAAGTTTAAGTCTGGAATGTCCTCGTCATCTCCACCCTCGTCATTTCGGGGATCCACGAACTCCTCCTCTCCGTCATCTGAGAAACCTTGGTTGTCGCCGTATTGGAGTAAGTGTCCTACATAAGCAGGGATGTTAGGTCTCCGCTAGGGTCAGCGAAAGGGTTAAAATCCCCAATCTCCATTGATTTATGCAAATTTCTTTGAAGAGAGGTTTTTTAGGGTTTGGGAGGGCAAACAGAGGTAGGGAGGGAAAATAGAGGTAGGGATTGAAGGACTTTACAAAATTAAACATAAATTGCTTTCAAAATGGCGGGCAATTCAAATTGTGCCCAAATTTCGTTCCCATTTTGTGCGGGAATGGTTTAAACTTTTGCAGCATTTGAGAATTTGGGGAAGATTGGAAATGGGGGGAGCTTGGATATTTGGAGCCGATGGCTTACCTATTTCCCTCAACACGCAGTCGTTTCTGCCAAAACCAAAGCCAGCCCAGCCGAGAAGCACTTGGCCCAAATTGCCAAGCCCGGCTACAAGCCAGCAGGGGCAGAAAGAAGCCACAGTCCAGTAGTAAATAGGAAGGGCAGCTAGGGGTAGTTTGGTCAAAAAATGCCTCGTTTTCTCCCCACCAATCATTTTCTTAAGCCACGTGCCCGACGACAAAACGACGTTTATTAGGAACCGGAGGGAGTAAAGTCTTAGAATAAGTAAATTTAAATCCTAAATGAAAGAAGGAATGGAAATACTTTGTCCTTTGCCCTTTCCAGATCTATTCGCATAAATATCCAATATCATAATTCACAAGAAGAGTTTATTATACAAATTATGATTAATACAATAATAATAAAAAATACAAACAATCAATAGTCTCAACAATTATTATACATATCCCTCTAAAACAAACATAACAAATACTAACTACTACTATATCCGAATCACCATAGATAGAGATCCCACGTGCGTTCATCCCATCTCCTTCGTTCACCCTGGATCTGTTCATTTGAATCAAGAAGAGTAAAAAAGTCTTAGATAGAGTGAGACGTTTGCTTGTTACTATATACTATATATCAAGATACCAAGGATCAAACACTACTAAGCAAAAGACTAAATAAATACCTGCTTCAAATCGATTTCAATATTAGGGATGTGAGCGATCTTTGGCCAATCCTCTCCTTTGTCCTTCTCACACCGCCTTCCCAGATCTGGACATCCGTCAATAAGCAATCGGACAAGAGTGGTGAGGTGTTGGATACTCTCTGGCAGTGAAGTCATCTTTGGGCAACCACGAAGACCTAAACACTGGAGTGATGTCAAGTGTTGCAATCCATCATCAGATAGAGTTATCAATTCAGGACAATACCCAATATGGAGAACCTTCAAAGAATCTAGTCTGCCCAGAGGTATTGGAAGCTGTTGGCATCGCGAGAAGTTTATTAGCCTAATTTCAACTAGATTTGGCAGGTGCACGTGTAGGTCCATCATCCAGTCTGGCAACTCTAGGCTTACATATCCCGATATATACAGCTTCCTCAAATTTTGATGCGGTTGTAGAACTGAGAGAGCTTCCACATCAATATGACTGTTTTCCTCAAATATTGTCTCAGATCTCAACTCCAGTGAAGTTAACATCTTTTTTTCCATCAAGTTGGCACTTTTAAAATCTGCCACACTTTTAACATTATAAAGACCACTGATGCTTAACTCACCTTCCAAACCATTCAGCTCTTTCAGCTCCCCTATTTTACACCCATCTTTCTTGCCCACTATGAAGTTGCTAAGTTTTCGCATACCCTTTAATTGGCCCATTCCATGAGGGATACCTTTGAGACTATAGAAACCTCTGATGTCAAGATACACGAGGCTTTTCATCTCCTTCATGCCTTTCGGTAACTGTTCCAAGTTAGAGCAGTTTCTCAAAATCAGTGTTTGCAACTTCTGCAGTGAGCTAGTTGATTCAGGTAACCTCTCGATGTCGGATCCAGATACATCTAGATACCTTAAATGCTTGCTAAGCGACATTGGCAATTTCTCAACATCTAGACAATACAACCTCAAGATTCTCAAATACTTTTGACTAGATAACCATTCCACGTCCTTCCCATAATTTATAGAGAAACGATCTTTCATCATAAAAATAAATGAGCGCAGTGATGCAATTTTAGAATTACCTTTCATCAAAGTATCGTATTCAGTAAAATATGAGATATGACGGCAGTTTTTTTGTACCATTCAAACTCCCACCTGATTGAATCAAATGGAGTTCATGCTCCATAACTGATGTTGCCACATCATGTACAAGATCATGCATTTTACAAGTAGTGTTTTCCAAATAATCCGTTTCCACATTTTGAAAAAATGATCTCGCGACTAATGCACGGAAAATTTCTTGCCCCGTTTCATGCAAATCTTTACGCTCTCCACAAGAAATAAAGCCATTAGCCATCCATATCTGTATCAACTCGTCTTTTTTCATCATATAATCTTTTGGGTATATACAACAATATGAAAAACATTGCCTCAAATTCATGGGAAGGTGAGTGTAACTTAATCTCATGGTAGCTAAAATCTTTTCTCCCTCGTCCGGCAAATTCCAAAGCTCACTTTCCATGACATCTGACCATTCCTTTTCTTGTTTCTTCAGCTGCATCAAGCTTCCCAAAACTTTTAACACCAGCGGTACACCTCCACACTTTTTCACTATGCATTTCCCAATGGTTTCCATGAACTCTTTTGACTTTCCCATCCTAAATGCATGAAGGGCAAACAGTGACCAAGAATCATCATCCGATAATCTCCCCATATGGCGAATAGAAACTGCGGCCATCTTCTCAGCAACTTGTGGAATGCGCGTAGTTATTAGAACTACACTCCCTGTAGCACCACTTCTGATTGCATTCTTCGATCTATCCCACTTATCTGGAAAATCGTCCCACACATCATCCAATACTAACAAAAACCTCTTTCCATCCAACTTCTCTTGGAGACTTTGTTGCAAGGATTCCAACTCATTGGAACCAGTATCACCTCCAATTCGTTCGATGATTGCTCTTGTTAGTCTCTTGATGTCGGTGTCATCAGAAACACATACCCACATTCTTAACTCAAAATGAGTTTTAATGGTTTCAGCATCATTGAACACCAACTGTGCAAGTGTTGTTTTCCCCAGTCCTCCAATGCCACATAAAGCATGAACGGATAGAGCTTCTGAACAGGAAACCAAATCATTGATTAACTCTGCTTTCTGATCATCTCTTCCACAAATTTCTGAATCATCCACGAGGGAGGTAGTTAATCTCGATTCTAACACACCCTGCCGTGAACTAACGGGGCCAACATGTAAATGGAGAGGTCGCTTCTCATAAATGGCATCTAGTTTCTCTCTCGCACTCTTCAATTTATGAGCCATCTCCACACGGAAAACAATTGGATTGTGATGGAGAGAAAAGCAGGACCTTACATGATTTCTGAGACCTTTTTGTTGACGCCTTTGCACTTTGATGTCGAACTCATCGAGCACATCATCAGCATCGTAAGCTGCATCTTTGAGTTGTCTCAGCCAAATCTTCACTGTCTCACCTTCGTTGCCGCTGTTCCACTGCTTTAACTCGGCATCATAGAGCACGGATTGGATGGTGGTGAAGGTGCGGGACAATTTCTCAAGCTCAGTGTTGAGGCCATCAAGAAATCCAAGTTCTCGGAGAGCTAGTGTGTTGATATTTGTCAAGAGTGTACTTATGAGTGCGGAAGCAAGTGCATCAGCCATGAGGATTCTTGTCTGATATGTTCAAATTATGAGCCTTCCAAAGTCGAAACGGAATTAAGATGACTGAAATGGAGAAGAAAGTGAGATGAAAACACAAGGATACAGCAATAACAACGTAGTCTCAGGTCTGGAGTTAAGTAAATCCAAATTTGGAATCTTTGCAGCTAAAATGATGGAATAGCGACAGCAAGCAGTCAGTTTTAATATTCAGAAACTATAATGTTATTAATGATAATTAAAATATTTAATAAAATTTGTAAAGGAAAACCATACATAGGTAAGGTACAGATGTGCCTTTACTTTTGTAAAGTGATGCTTTGCTTATCGAAAAGAATGATGATGCAGATGTGCCTTTACTTTTGTCTCCCACTACAATTTGTTATCGTGGGTTGATTTTTTTACCTTTTTTTACTATTTATATATATAAAAAAAATAACGTGACAGAACACTTTAATCATTGCACAACTCAGAAAATCCACACTTTTAGTGTCCTACCAAACAAAATGATTTTCAATCTATTTTCACAATAATTAAGTTAACGATTGATTACAATTTTTTTATGTATTTCTAATCAATTACTTTCAATCGTTTTATTAATTATACTCAATCAATACTAATTTTATTCCCCAATACATACATTTTCTAGAAAACTATGATAAATTTGATTTACCATTAATTACATTCAATAGTTAGGTAAATTTGATCTACCATTAGTTACATTCAATAGTAAAAATACATAGGATAGATAACGTTATTCATAAACTCATGACTCGACCCATAAACTTTTCGCTAGTATGTTATTGTAATGGCAGAAAATGTTCGAGGTGGTGTTCATAATTTCATTCATAATCTCATGACTCAACTCATAAACTTTTCGCTGGAAGTATATTTTTTTAAAAAAATTAAAAAATATTATTTTTTTGAAAAAAAATATTCAAACGGGATCCATCCGGTTCTTAAGTAAATCCAAGTTTCGAAACTTTGCAGCCAAAATGATAGAATACCTTCAGAGTGTGACGAACTCAAACAGTAACTAAGGAAGTGAGGAATAGGATGCAGCAAGAATAAGTGAAATGGAAAGGAAATAAAAACGTACCAGAGGAGGAATAGCAAACAGTAAGCACTCAGTTTTGATATTCAGAAACTATAATGTTATTAATGATAACGGAAATTTATACTTAATAAAATTGGTAAAGGAAAAGCATGTGTATAAGTTATGCTTTGCTTATGATTCTTACAACTGGCATCGATTTTAATTACTTTTGGCATCAATTCTCCACAACATGATTGCTTTCAATCATGCCAATCTCGCCATTATATTCTCTTCATCATGTAAGAAGGAAAGAATCGCGTTTGGTTGACACCGTGTGTCTACCAAACAGTAATTGACACACGATTTGTGTTAATATGATAAACATCGCATTAAAAGATTGAAAGTTACTCACTTCGTTACATATTACATTGTCTTTTTAGCTTTGAACACAAAAATTAATAAAATGATTAGTCACAATTTTTTAAAATATTTTTAATATTAAATAATTTTTTTTATTGAATAAATTAACCAATAAACATCCATTTTTCTTATTCATATCAAATAAAATAATTATAAATCCTTACAGTCTGTTTGGTACACAGTTCACGGAAGAGTTCAGTTCCAATGGCAAATTACGTTTGCTGTTGTTGCAGGTAGGCGAGGACGAATGAGATGGTGACTGGCCATTTCAAGCACTGCATTCCATTGCAGACCATCTGTTTGTAGAAATGCTTAAACAAATAAAGACAACCCCTAACAGGTTTTTGCTATTTTTATGATGGGTTTAATTATTTTTGTACTGAATTCTCACAAACGAAAGTGATGCTCATAAAATGCTCGTGGAAATGCCACAATGCCATTGATAATAATTGGGAGACAAATGTAGTTTTTTTTTAAATTTTGATCGATGTTTGATTGATACTTAACTGGATTTCTGGAATACATAGTCAGAATTTTCTAGTTGTATCTACACAAATGAAACCAATAAATCACTGTCAGAATTTTACTTTGTATGTTCGCTGTGTTTTAGTCTTTGAATTCCTTTCCTAAATGATGTATTGCAAGATAACTGCAGCTTGTGATGACTAACTACTCTTTCATGCGAGAATGCATATACAGAGAGTGAGAGTGATTTACAAAAACGTAAAGGTTGTTGTGTGGATTGTTGTATTGTATCCATGGAGTCTCCCTTATTATTATTCTTTTCCGGGTCTGTTTGCGATTGTTTCGATAAGAATTGCAGTGCGATTGTTTCGATGTAGAGTTGATCAGTCAACATACAAAATGATGTACTATATGTCATATTATAATTTTTATAAATACTTTGGCCTATATACTCAATATTTTAGTTTTAATTGGTCTATAAAATTCATGGAACCCAGCACACATCGGGGACAACAAGAATGATGGTAATGTTGGAGCCACATCCTCTACTGAGGCATCTGCTCATGTCACGAGACTTGCCTCAATTGACTCCTTTGATTCCAAATGGTACTAATTTTATCATAATTCATCCTTTTTCTCATCCTCTTATGACTTTCAGATACTTTAGAATTCTTTTTTTTGGGGAATGTGGGGAAAATATTTACATTTCTCATCCTCTAACTGTATAAAATCTGCCATTTATTATCACTGAACTCAAATGACTAATAGTAATACATTAGTATCTTTGCTGCAAATGCTTAACTGATACAGACAACAACAATTGCAAATTACAAATGATCAACTCATAGATAACAACAAATGCAAATTCATGTACATGTACAGACAGAGCATAGTATCACTGAAATCCACGACCGATGGGTGAATTTCAGAATTTGTGGAAACAGTAAAGTTTACGATCAAGCTGAGGCATGCTCATGAGAGTTTATACTTGCAGCCAATCCAGTAAGAACGAGATTCTTGGTTGACGGTATACCAGCAACCGCATCCTCCTCGATCTTGCACTCGTTAGTTCCTCTCCTTATCTTGAAGTAACCCTCCTGTCATTCAGAATGAAATTATGCCTCAGTATAGATGAGAAAATGCATTTTTTTCCTATAACTTAATTCAATATTTTGAGAGGAACCTACATCACCCCAGCCTTTATTCCACTGGTTAGCAAGAAGCTGCAACAAAGGTACACCAATGTTAAAAACATGATAAGTAGATGGCAATAACATTTGGGGAAAATGATAGCTAGTCAGTCATTCATACCCAATAATCCTCCCCGTCATCAGAAGTCCCCCATCCGATGAGCTTAACAGCATGCCCTCCAACATTGTGACCGGTTATGTGATGGTAAACTCCTGATTTATAATGGGCAAAATCCTGAGAAATACACACCCAAAGAATCAAAAACAACAACTAAAAAAGAAATTATGAAATTCTCTAGTTAAAATTGTAGAGAAACCCTAGCAATCAAATAGAGAGATTTTCTATGAACTGGTGGTTTCTGTGGAATTTGCATTCGCCTAATATCTAGTTATGTGCAACTCATACCCAGCATAAATGAAACAGTTAAACCAGAATTTCAATAAAAAGGGAATTGAGTTGCTGTTGAGGCCATTTCTACATGCACAGGAGTGAGTGAGTCATGGTTCATTGAGCTTAAACATGCACATCCAAAGAATTGAAAGTTCATCATTTACCTCATAAACGTCAAAGTCGACCTCAACAGGTCCATTCAAATAAACTTCTGCCATAATATCCTTTGGATCAGAACTAATTTGATATGCATTGACACTGAAGTGCTTTGACTGGCTCCATCCCAGGTTGTTATTGGAACACTTCTTCTCACAGGATGGAGTTGGGTATCCTGGCTCACAGCCAGGGTGCGAACAACCAACATTATCGAAGTATGGGCCACACTGCCAAGTGAAAATTTGTTCATTAATGGCAATGCACATCAACCATGGTAATAAGAAAACTGGAATTGGGTCTAAGAGTACTCCAGGGAATAATAACTAGAAACGAACACAGATTGAGAACACTGTCTTTCCCGTTAAACAAACCAAACTGCAGCAAAAAATCTAGGGAAACAAGGTAATGGGCATAACAGAGGCTTGTACCTCTTCAGTGACAACACCTTCCCGCATCAAGTACCTCCATGCTTCAACTGGTTCACCCCCATCACAACCATCTCCACATGTAGAACAACATGCTAAGAGATCATTGACAGACAGAGACACATTCTGCAATAAACACAACGAGCAATTGAAATCAACAAATAGGATAAGAGTTGAAGTGTGAGATAAAAATAGTGTACTTGGATGAAGCATGTCTATCGAGAACTAATATTTGTGCGGATTGGTAGGCCAGAATCGCCAGATATGGGGTTTCTTGTGGAGCTACTCACTGCATGTTTGATGTTTCACCCCAGGATTTAGTTAACCAACTGCAGTTGGATTTCATGGGGGCTTATGGGCCTTGTTTATGCGGAGTTAAGCACTGACGCTTTATTTGGGGCTTTGGCCCCTCCCCTTGACCAAACAAAATAAATAAATAGTGTCTAAGATCACTGAGAATTGCTTACAAGTCCTAAATGGACGCAAAAACGATCAGATAGCGCTTCAACTGCACCAAATGCCCAGCAAGATCCACAATGACCCTGGATTAATGAAACCGAAGCCATTTGAGAACTCATGACACTGATTTCAAATGAATTGATCAAGAAAGAAACAGAAGCGGACTTTACCTGATCTTTGGTTTGGCAAATGATCCAGCGATTGACATACAAAGGTAAAAGGCATCAGTATGTTCTGGCTGGAAAAAAGTGAGGGGAAGAAAATAGCAAGCAACTGACCTAGAATTCTTCCAATGGTACTACAATGTGGCCAAGCTGTTCTTGCATCAAATTCTTTAGGCAAGCTTACGGACCTTGGATGTCTTATAACCGGGACACCCATCAGTTCTTTTTTCGATGTTCGTTTGACTCCAAGGAGACCCTTGAATTGGGCAATCTATGCATCCAAGGTGAAAAAGATTAGCGATTAACAATTAGAAAACAAAAGAGGAAAAACTTAAATCAATCTATATATGCCAACAAAATGGACAAAAAAAGGGAGAAAGAAAACCCCATTGACAACTCACAGTGTAATTGGTTAATTGAGGGTTCATGGTGGCTTCCCATCCAGCTTTGGGGTTTTCATTAACTTTTTTAACGATCGATTCCTGCTCGATTACAGCAGCAAACGATCATCAACATCATAATAACTGAATGTTTGGTATCTCTAATTTCTAATTAAGATCTGCAATTCAACCCAGAAAGAACCAATCTATTGCAATATCAATCGGGGGGGAGAGAAAAAATACCTGGAGGATCCTTGAGTTGAGCTTGAGCTTGGATTCTGTTGCATCAGCCAAGACCTGTTGACCATATAATATTCAATAACTACAGCAAGAAAACTCAAAACGGTAGCTAAACCCCAAAATTTGGGTGCTGTTACTTATTTATTTTCCTTTTTTCTTACTCAATTATTTCTTAACGATGATGAAGAAGAAGAAGCAGAAAGAAAGTAAAGTAAGTAGTACCTCATGAGCAACAGAGACGGAGAGTAACAAGAGAATGGGAAAGCACAGAGAATTTGCCATTTTGCTTTAAGTTGAAGAAGATGGAAGTTTGATGCAATACCAAATTTCAAGGAGAGTGTCGTGACCTTTTTATTATGGGATGTTTGTTGCCGGTGACGTGCGGAAATAGAATTACAAATAGTAATAATAAGAAGAAAAATCTAAAAGAAAAAAAAAAATCTAATAGAGCAATGTCCTCCGTCTTCCTTAATTTATTGTGTATTTAATGCTTCGGGGCCTATAGCAGGTAATCTTTTAGAATGATCAAACTGCATTATGCTATCAATCTTATCTTCGCTTGATGATTTTTTTCATTTTAAACAAAAAATATATATAATTAATTTAAAAAAAAATAGTAAAAATGTTAGCGTTAAAGAGTTGGATGATGTTAGTATTTTTATCGTTATTCAATATTTAATTATTGTGCAAAGAGAGTCGAACCGTTCGCACCAAAATGAGTCTAAAATATCCCATCAGCAGTTCAGCACCACTACCAACGCCAATGAAATCCATGTTTCTTTTTCTCTAATCTCAAGTTATCAAATTACTAGTATCAGACTTTCTGTTCAAAGACAAATCGTGAAATTAGCATGGCGTTTTTTCTTTTCCAGAAAATGATACAATTGGCCCCAAATTCAATTAACAGTGACGTTACTGGAAAAACTGTCACTGCAAAATGCCAAAGAAAAAGCCATCTTTTCTCCCCAATCACATTATTAATCACATTACCTCAGAGCTGGTTACAGTTGCTCTTTCCCATACTTCCGCCCTACCTTTTCTGAAAATTCTGAAAAGTCTACTATCCTTTCTAAAATAAAAATAACTACTAAACTAACTATTTCAGAATTAAAAATTATAAAATTATTAGATTACTCAAAGCGACAAA
This sequence comes from Viola odorata, assembly GCA_963691705.1. NCBI lineage: Eukaryota > Viridiplantae > Streptophyta > Magnoliopsida > Malpighiales > Violaceae > Viola > Viola odorata. The sequence continues at coordinate 15,159,466 of OY829545.1, forward strand.
TATAATGAGTCAAAACAAAAACACTCAAAATGACCTAATATTAAGCATCAGGATGGGAGAAAGAAAAGAACATGAAGTATAAGAATTAGCTCTGCGTTTTGCTTTAGGAGAACCCTTTTGTTTTATAAGTTTTAATCACAAACATCCAATGTTTATTTGATTAAAACTCATAAAACAAAGCAAGTTTCAATCACATAAATTCATGAACTGTATCCAAACTCGATACGATCCTACAGCAAAACTGAAACCGGTTTTTCATGTGAATTCATATCATTTATCATTTCATAGTCAGCCTTGCATGAATTGGAGAAGTGATGAGGACTTGCATATTCTGTCCAATCTCACCATTCTCCCTCTGTGGAGAGCATTACTACAAGAACAAGAAGCTTCTTTTTTTTAAAACATTGTCATAATATCACCATTAACATAATCAATGATGTCTAGGCCACTTTCCAATCGTTGGATTAGGGCATGGCTCAATACTCACTGATGACAACTCAGTTATTTTGATAATTTATGCATATTACATTTCCACATAAAAGCTAGGTCATGCACCTATGATGCAGAGATTTCCACAGAAGTGTTACGAGAGTGCTGTAAGGACTCGGACAACTGTTTGAGAGCTTTGTCATAGGAAATGAATCCCATAAACCAGAATTCATGGCCATCCATTGTCACGATTTGGATGTATTTTTCAGAAGGGTTCATTCTGTTCGAAGAAGGGTTCACCGATCTCAACTGATCAAGCTGCACAACCACCTAGATATATTGACACAGCTCAACATTAGAGATTATTATTCAGACCATCAAACCTTGATACACCACCGCTCACCGACAATATAAAGTGACTAGTAAGCAGCTTAATACAAGCTAAATTTAAAGCGCTCGGACAAAACTCAAACTGCAGCTAAAGAGCCGAGATGCAAATTGCAAAACCAATTAGCAGTAGTTTGTATAGAGCTTGGTTAAGAAATTACGTAGGTGTTGGAGATGATACCTTGTAGTACATCCACTGTTGTTGTCCCGTGGGAGAATAATAGCAGAAGGGATAATCACTGCAGAAGGCCACTCTTTTGGTGGTCGTATAAAGCGTACCAATCACAGGTCCAGAGGAAGTCGATAGATAGCAAACAAATGCTTTTAAGAGCTTTTCTCCAGGCAAGGCCTGAAATGTTTGCTGGAACACTTTATCATGTCCTCCCTCAGTGAGTATCTTTGTCCCTTGAGCGATTCTGGCCATCGCTGCGTCAGTCAGGCTGGGACTGACCTTCACTGTTATTATCAAAACACAAAACTATAAGATTAGAATCTCGCGTGTCACAGCCACGACGCATATATAGTCCTGAGATGGTATAAGATATTTCCATGATAAAGTATCTGGAAAATGAAGAGATTAGGCCATTTATCATTACTCCACATCATTCTAATTTTCTAAACTTTAACTAATCCTATCACACAAGTGAAACTACTCAACTACACACTGCTTAAGCCTACTGACTCAAGAACCCCATGACTACTGGATCGAAGAAGAAGATAAAACTAATGAACTATCTCTATCTTTTATAAAACTCAACTAGTTATCCTCCTCGAGAGCTTCAATGGTATGACTAGAATGCTTTGCGTAACAGTAACTAAAGAATCTAAGGAAACAATTGAGCTAAGAATCAAATTTTATCTTCTCAGAAACAAAAGCCACAAATTTACTTACAGTGTTTCCAGATACTATCAGCATATAACTCCGCTCTCCTGGATGCAACTTCGACCCTTCTTCCGCACCGATTCAGCGCATCAAATAAGCTACCCACCGGCCCTGGAACGCCCAATTACTAAAATCAGCAAATAAACATAACACAATACACCTCATTTCACCATATGTTGAGTAATAAAAAAAACTTACGATTGCCATATCCGTTGTTAGGGTGAACAGGGGCCATTTGCAGGTAAGGATTGTTGTTGTTGTGAGCACTCATGTTGGTGGTGGTGGTTTACAAAATTAAGGACTCTCGGGTTTACCACTGACGAGGTTGGTGGTGGAGCCGCCTTTTAATCCACCGTCCGCGGCAACTTTTTTTGGTTCCACTACCGTCCTTTATGATTCGGTTTAAATTTGATCCGGTTCTGGATAATATAGTAGTAGTATGTTGGTCGGGCATCTTCGTATTCCTGATCCTGACTTGGTCAGGGTCGCCGCTGGGAATATATGCTTCTACATCGGACAAATCGCGAGCGATGATACAGTTCAAAGCTCATCTTCTAAAGAAACGACAGCATCCAATAGGAATGGCACAACCTAGTTGGAGAGCCGGAAAAAAGAATATTAGCAAATGCTCTAAGGCGCTAAATAGTCTCGTCATGGGCCGAGTTTTTTGCGCCAATTTTTTCTTGCTACGAGCCCATTGCTTAAGCCCATGAATGACACAATTGTGATTCAAACATTATTATTTTACTCTTTTCTCTTTTTTAAGAATCGAGGACAAATTTAATTATTTCTTGATTAGTGGATTCTAATTTTTAATATACATTCATCATTTTATAGTGTAATTAATATGAAAATAAAACAATTATTTTCATATTGGTGCAGCTTAATAATGCTACTTCTTGATAAGGAGAGTAATCCGATACTACTAATTAATATGTTAATAGTGACAGGAGAGCGAGAGCGACTGTCGTGTTTTTTATTATGGTATTGCAGCTCACGCTCTCAGTACGTACAGTGGAAAGTCCATGAAACGGAAAAGAAAAGAAAGAAAAAGAGAGGAAAAAACAACAAAACAAAACAAAATGCGAATGAGGTGGGTTTGGCAAAAGGTAAAGTGATCTCTCACCAGAATCGAATGGGACTCGTCTCCGATTCCAGTACGGATATCCTCCACTCTCACCCATTCTTCAAACAAACGTGAGAAACAAAAACCCATAATTTCAATCCAATACCACCATCTACTTGCTGCTAGCTGCTCCTTCCACTGTATGCGCTGTTGGGATTTTGATGGGTTTGATTCTCCGCTCCTTTAGCCCTCGCCCATTTCTTATTTCGTGTCCATTTCTGCTTTTGCTTCGTGTTTCTTCATTTCCAGTAATCGGTTTATCAGTTAATGGCCATGATCAGTTTAGTTGTTTTGCTATTGGACTAGTTGTGTTGATCTATTGATGAATTTGCTAAGTTTACTGATGGGTTTGACTTGCTTTGTTGCTTATTCTTACTAGTGCCAGTGTATGTTTTGAGGGTTTTGTGAATGTGGGGTTTTAGTTTCAATAAGTGGGTTTCTAATTTGTGTTGGTATCGAGCTAGGGGACTGACATTCTCTGCTGTTTTAGATCAGATTATATGGTCACATTTCCATCCATAATTCTTGTTGTAGACGGCTATCTGCTTCAGTTTCCTATTATTCTTGCACATGCACCACAATTTCAACTTTGATGTGGCTTTGAAACTTCTGCATTTGTGGCGAAGGTTATTATGCGAGATGCTTGATATTGTCGTGCTAGTTACGTTGGCTACTGTAATCAATTTCGGCAAGAATTTTTCCATCATATCCAACCACATGCATGGTTTTGGTTTGATGGTATAATGTGCAACTATCCTAGAAATTTCAAGTTGTTTGTTTTGGAGTATCATTTCATCCTTGCTTGTCAAGTTTTAGGGTTAGGATTTTTTGTTGATATGACAAAGGCTAAGAATTCTGTCTTTTCTTCAGGGATCTTGCTTTTGGCCGTCAAGTTTGAACATTGAGGATTTTGATGTTTTCTTCTGACTAGACCATTGAGCTTGGATCACTTCCCATGCAAATGGGCATCCAAAAGATTGCCTTTTGGAATCCAAGTTGCAGTAAAGTTTCTTATTCTTCGAACGCTGACGGCAAGGGTGTGGATGATAAGGCACCCTTTGGGTCTGACTTGGAGGATGATCCTGATGACGGTGAACTCGAAGAATTGAGCTGTGAGCTTGGGATGCTCGAAGGTAAGGTGTGCAGCATACCATACGAATTATATGATCTGCCAGATTTGAGGGACATATTGTCTTTAGACACATGGAATTCATGTTTAACAGAGGAAGACAGATTTCTTCTGTCAGCTTACCTTCCTGATATGGACCAGCAGACCTTTATCGTTACTATGAAGGAGCTTTTTGATGGCAGTGATATATATTTTGGGAATCCCTTGGATACATTTTTCAAAAGATTGAAAGCTGGGTTCTATCCTCCAAAGGTGGCTTGCTTCAGAGAAGGATTGATGTGTTTACAGAAGAGAAAGTATTATCATTCATTAAGATCTTATCATAATAGGATGGTACAAGTGTTCAAAGACATGAGATGGATATGGGGTGGATGTGAAAAGTACCATGGTGTTGAGGAAAGGATCTCTATGTGGAAAAAAAGGAGAAACCAAAGAGCCATCACTTTTCTTGATCTTAATCAGTATCCTAAGGATGATCTAATGACACGTGATGAAGTGAAGTTGGATACAGGAATGATATTGATGGATAGTCAGAAATCAGCAGATGATATTTTGCTCTCTCTATCTGCCAATCGAACAAAATTTATTTCTCCCACAGTTAATGCCAAGCAGTTTCAAAAGATGAAGGTACCTGTGATTGGACCATTCCAGAATCACAGTCCAAAAACAGTTGCCAGTGATGCCTCCAAACAATATCGACCTGTTCCCAAGGGATTATTGAAAATAGCACCGAAACCTTCTGTCCAGCTGCAGCGACCAGAAATGGGTCCTGAATGGTCCTTGCCAACCTTTATGACCATGAACCAATCTTTACGAGATTTTAGCTTCTCATCTTTGCCAACTCATGTTCAGAATTCAGGTGGCCTCTGTGAACCACCATTTCTAAAGCTAAAGCTTGATGGTAGCAGAGTTGATTCATCCATATCCCCACCACTGTCTCTACTGAATCAGCGGCAAAGTATGACTAGGATTAGTGGTAACATGGAAAGCTTTACAAGACGCTCAGAAGGACAGATGGTTCCATATTTGGATGGCATCTCTGTCTCAGGAAAACGCAAAATGTTTGGAAACGCAATAGGTGATGTGGGAAGAGGCCCTGCTAAGGTGTTCATGCCACCCTCATATCTAACAGGTGCAGGGAGTTACACATTTGGTGGTCATAATCTGTTGCCAAATTTGGGGATAGGAACTCAAGACATTTCCCTCAGGTCCTTGGAGTCAAAACCACTAGGTCTTGAATGTCAAGAAGCTAATCAGTGTATTGCAAAGATGAAAGAAGATCAGCCCATCACTATGTACCCGAGAATTTCTGAAGTGCTTCAGAGAACTTCAGATGCTGGCGCCAGTAAGCAGAAGACATGGATCATGCCTTCTTTAGATAAAATGAAAGATGAGAGCCATGTTGGTGACAGAAGATCAGGGACAATACTAACTGAGTCCAATGTTTCAGCAAGACTCAAAGATGAACCAGTGTTACCGTTGACGTACAAGCGGCGAAAGGCTTTATCTAAGCTCAAGTCCTCGGACTTCGGCAAAACTGTAACATTGGGAGCTGATTTGAACCCTGCAATCCTTAAAGAACCAAACCAGGACTTAGTGATGGTGCAGAAGCAGTGCATATAAAATTCACAGGGTGGCCAAACTTAACCCGATCAAAGAACCCTGAACAAGTTCAGGTGTTAAAGTAGGTATTCTCAGTTATATCAGATTTCCTTTTGCAGTCTGTGTTATATGCCTTTTAAATTATGTAAATAGAGGTATATATATAGGGGTCAAAAGAATGCCCCATTGGGTAATATATCCATCTGTTGTGTATGAGGCTATGAGCTTGTTGTTTACGATGTAGGTAAGCTTTTGCAAGCTTTTTCATTTGTGCAAACTGCAATGATTCATAACTTGCGAATTTCTCTTTCTTGGTTCAACATGGTAAATCTAATGAGCTGTAGAGAGAGCAATGTCTCGAGTTTATGTCTCATTGTTTGTCTCGAGTTCATGTCTCATTGTTTGCATTCTTTTCTATGTAAAAAAGACACGAGAAATTGGCCGATTTGACTACTACTATGTTTAGTCCGTTCTTAGTCCAGAATTTAGAATTTGGTCTCCGTCACTAGGTAACAATTTGATTCCCTTAGAAAGGCCAGGGGAAGAAACTGGAATCTCCTAGTAATTATTTGAAATTAGGAATTTTTGATATATTATACAATATAATAATTGGTAATTAAATAAACTAAAATGTAACAAAACAAATACGCAGCGTTTAGGTGGTAAACCTTATCCCCGATTGGTGCACAACAAATGTTAGAAAAATTCCACGCGCGTCTGCCAACCAACCGTTTAAAGTTTTTACTAAACCCGCCATCTCTCCTGACTCCTCTCTTTCTGATTTCTGAGTTTCATGCGATGTTAACACTCAAAAACTTCACCGGAGCCACTTCTCTCTCCTCTTTAAACTCATTATCATCTCATGATCCTCGCTCCAATCAAAACTCGCACTTAACAAATTTAGCATATAGTCGGTGTGTGCGTAAAGTGTCAAATATGGAACGTAAATGGAACACATGTTCCTCAAGTGACGAACTATACACAAGAATATCATCAAAGTATACAACGACATACTTTCCAATAAAATCACGCAAGACATAATTCATCAATCTCATGAATGTACTAGGAGCATTGGATAAACCAAAGGGCATTACCAACCATTCATACAAACCATGCTTGGTCTTGAAGGCGGTTTTCCATTCATCTCCTTCATGCATCCTGATTTGGTGGTATCCACTCATGAGATCAATTTTGGAGTAGATTTGGCTCCCGCTTAGCTCATCAAGCATATCATCGAGGCGTGGGATGGGATGTCGATATCGTATTGTGATCTTGTTGATGGCTCTACAATCAACACACATCCTCCATGTCCCGTCCTTCTTAGGCACAAGCAACACGGGCACGGCGCAGGGTGACATACTCTCTCGGATGTAGCCTTTGCGCAACAAATCTTCCACTTGTCGTTGGAGCTCCTTCGTCTCCTCGGGATTGCATCGGTAAGCCGGCCTATTGGGCAAGGCCGCTCCGGGTATCAAATCTATCTTGTGTTCTATCCCTCGGGTTGGAGGAAGGCCACTTGGCATTTCGGATGGAAAGACATCGTCATATTCCTGCAAAAGAGAAACAATGGGACTTGGTAGAGAAGAAGGGGGGTTAGTGTCAATTTCCAAGCAATGTGCCTTGTATCGAAGTACAAGACACACTTTATTAGAAAATAAAGCTCGCCTCACATCCTTACCCCTCGCTATCACACTCAAGTGTTTATGCTCACTCTCTCTACCATGCTTGCTTTTTTCATGGCGGGTATTCGACTCCCCCTTTGTTTTCTTTCCTCTCCTCTCTTGTGTTTTCATCTCATGACTCACATTTTTCTCGCCTCTTTGTGCATGCTCACTTTTTTCATGCACGCTATTTTCCTCATTCACACACCTTACTTTCTTCTCTCCACTCTTTTCCCTCATTTTCTTCGTGATTTGGAACTCGGCTCTTGCCTTTTCCATATGCAATAGATCCTCAAGAACTTGAGCGGGTGAAAGTGGAGGAATGCTAAACTTCTTCCCATGGTGAGTGAGGTGAATCTTGTTGGTTCGGCTATCATGCACTACCCAACGATCAAATTGCCATGGCCGACCAAGGATGAGATGGCTAGCATCCATGGGAACTACGTCACACAATCTCTCATCCTCATAACTACCTACTTTGAAGGCAACAAGAACTTGTTCCTTCACCTTTACTTCTCCATCATCACTAAACCAATGTAAGGAATAAGGATTGGGGTGGGGTGTTGTGGGCATCCCAAGCTTGAAAACTAACAAATAGCTTGCCACATCCACCACACTTCCATTATCAACAATAAGAGATGCGACCTTACCATTGATTTCACACCGAGAATGGAAGAGATTCTCCCGTTGATCTTTGTTGGCAACCTCCTCCTTCGCATGAGCATTCATGCTCCTCCTCACAACTAGAGTCATGGTGGCTGCCGGAACTACCTCTTCTTCACTACTCTCGGTCTCCTCCCTCTTTGCCTCTTTCTCATCCTCATTTGTCTCAATTTCACTCTCCGTTTCATAGTTGCCCTCTCGGATCACCACTACTCTCCGATTTGGACATTCGGATGCAATGTGACCCCTTCCTTGGCACCGAAAACATTGGACATTAGATGAGAATTTTCTTGGTTGGCTAGGGTTGGTAGGTGGGTTAGGATTTGTTTTTGGTGGGAGTTTTGAGAGATTACTTTTAGTGTAGGGGGTGTGGGGTTTAGGAGAGGGTGTATCGGTTTTGGAGTCTTTTGGTTTAAAGGGTTCTTTGGAATAAGACTTCCAAGGGGTCTTTGGGGTTGAGGAAAAGGTTTGTGTCTTGCTTGGGTAGGTCTTCTTCTTGGTGGCTTCATATGCTTCCACTTTTATGGCATAGTGAAGCATAGATTGTAGGTGATCGAGCTCCTTCAACTCAAGCTTGTACCTAATACGCTCGTTGAGACCATTGAGGAACCGCGCCATGGTAATCTCTTCTCCCTCTTCGGTATTGGTCTTGATCAATAGCTCTTCGAGCTCATTGAAATATTCCCCAACGGGCTTAGACCCTTGCTTCAGACCTTGTAACTTGTTTTGCAAATCTCTCGTGATGTGCGGGCACAAACCTTGCTCTCATCACCCTTTTCATTTCTTCCCAATCTTGGATAGCATCCATTTCTCCTCTCTTCTTACACTCTTTCTCCCACCAACTAATGGCATAATCTTCAAACTCCATGGCCGCTAGCTTAATCTTCTTCTCTTCCGAGTACCGATGACAATTGAAGATTCGTTGAATCTTTCCTTCCCATTTAAGGTACTCCGAAGGATCGGTGGAGCCCCTAAAGATAGGAATTTGCACCTTGATTCCACTCAACTTGTCATCAACCCTAGGCTCTTGTGGTCTCTCATCACGTTCAACAAACCGTGACCCTTGCCCCCGTTGACGTCTTCCCCTCGTTCGTTGTGCCACTTCATCCAACTCGGCATAAGTTTCCCCATAAGGATCCTCGTAGTACTCTCTAGTGTGATGAGGTGTGGTAAGGGCATGGAAATGAGGGATCTTGGGTCGGCTACTAGAGGCATGGAAGTCTTCGGGAACCCGGCTGCCTTGCTCATACTTCTTTCTTATTGTCTTCATTTGCTCTTCCGATATGGCTAACCCCGGAGGGGAGACAAATGACTTTCGGTTATCCTCCTTCTTTGGAGTATTCTTCAACAACCTTTCTCCTTCTCCACTACTTCGATGACCCTCTGATTCGGTCTCAACGAAGACTTGTTCCTTGAAAGGCTTCGGTTGGGGCTTAGGGGGAAGGTTCTTTATAGGTGTTGTATGGGAAGGAACTTCGGAAGGCTTCTCATCCTCTCTACCACGAGACTTGATTGTTTCCTCCAACAAAGAAAGACGATCCTCCGTTCGAACCATGGTAGCCTTCAATTCTCCCAAGGCTGCCAAAACTCGGTCAAGTGCTTCGGCACTTCGGCTACCACTAGAACTAGGTCTACTTCTTCCGGACATCTTGTATATCCAACTACAATTTCTTTTTCTTCCTTTTTTTTGTTTTTTTTTTATACCTGCAAAATGTAAACAAACGAGATATATATATGTTAATAACAAAACTCTCCCTCACGTGTTTAAACTCTCGTGTTTAGGTGTTTTTCTCTCGAAAAAGTTGTGCTCACAATCACTCAACTTCACGTTTTTCCGGTACCTGCACACTTAAACAAGAGTTAGAAAATATTTCACTCCCTCACGTGTTTAAACACTCGTGTTTGATCACTCGAAAAACTTGGCCTCACAATCACTCAAGAAATCTTCACACTCAAAGCTTGCTCTCCACACAATTCCCTTGCTACAAACAAACTTGTGCTTCAATTCAAGAGTTCAATTGCCAATGCTCAAGTGATGGAAACAAAAAGGAAGAAGAACACAACAAGACTCAAAAGATTTACAAGGACTCAAGGAAAAAGGAAAGGAGGATTTTCGGAAATTTACAAGGAAATTCAAAATTTCCAATTTTGGGAGGGAATTTTGGAATTTCCGTAGGAAAGGCAAAGAAATAAGGGAAGGGCTGGAAATTTGGGGATTTAGAGAAATAAAAGACAAGGAAGTATTTAGAAGTACATGGACAAGGACTTATAAGTTTAGGACTTAAATAGTTTAAGTTTAAGACTCAAGAAGGGTTAAAACTCAAGTTTAGTATTTTATGGTTTAGGACTTGAGTTTTAGACTTGGTTTAGGACTTGACTAATTAGAAAAGGGCTGCTGGACCAAGGAAAGGAGAGGGACGTGCTGGGCTGGTCAGGAAAAGTGGGTTTATTTGGTTAGAATGGGATTTTGGTTAAGATCAATTGGTTACTTTTTGGTCAAATTGTCAAAGAAAGGGTGAGGTGTCTTAGGGCATTTAATGCAAGGGATGGGTGATTTTACCCTTGATGATGGTGTTGGCCGGCCAAGTGGAGGGGTTTTAATTAATTAAATGGTACAAACTTGGCTAACAAATATTGCAACAATTATTTTGGATCAAAAAGTGCTAATTGCCAAGAACACCAAGAACAAATGAAGAACACCTCAATTTCACCCAAATGATTTTGTTCCAATTTTAAGAATTTTGTTTTACCAAATTGATTACAACCAACAATCAAAGGCCCACTTGAAATATTTTCCGAAAGTGACGGACGAAACTCAAGATATCAAGGAAGAAAGATTCTAACACTATTTAACAAAACTAGAAAAATTCGATAGGCGGCCAAAAGCTCCGCTACCACTTGATGTGATCCTGCCTAGGGTAAGTAGGCCGGATTACAATGGAGCTTATAGAGGATCTAGCCGAATCGAATTACCTAGTGACAACCAGATCACAAGGAAAGAAAAGACACGAACAAGTAATATTTAGCGGAGAATTAAGGAAATATGTACCCGGAAATGATTAGGATTGATAAAGGATTGAAATTGATCACATGAGCCTCCAAGAATTAATCCAAGCAAGTAGACATCCACGATCCTTGGAATAAGTATTTAATAGACCTTCATTCATTCAAGAAACTTGCCAAAATTACACATACAAATTCGAGGAATCCCCGAGCAATAATCGGAAGGAGTAATCTCAACTTGAACGATTTTTACTCAAGGAAAAGTGAGGAGTTTCAAGGCTTATGTGATACAAGAAGGAGTAATCTCACTTGACTAATATCACTCAAAGTCTAAAAACTAAAGAGGAAAATGATACAAAGACATATATATAGTAGCATGCATTTTGGGCTTGAAAAGCCCAAAATTCGTACCCAAACCAGATACTGGCGTGATCACGTTAAGGCCTTAGCGTGATCACGCCAGACAACTTTCCCTTAGCGTGATTCACGCCAACACCTTAGCGTGATCACGCCAACACCTTAGCGTGATCACGCCAAGATGCCCAAAAATCCAAAATAACATCCGAAAGTAGCGTGATTCAAAAACTCTTCACGTTAAGAGCTTGACGTGATTCACGCTAGCACCTTGGTCCTGGCGTGATCACGCTAAGGCCTTAACGTGATCACTCCAAGGATTCCGCCTTGGTTTGATGGACGGTTGCATGGATAGCCTTTTCCTTGACTTTGACGGGTTTTTCCTCTCTCATTTTGCCTTCTAACCATAGGGACAACCCTCTTGCTCTGCTTCGGGTGATCGGGCCTTGTGGTACTAGGTCTCGAGTGTCAACATTGGCTTCGGAAGGGTCCGTGATCGCATCACCTAGCGTCTCATGTAATAAATCCCAGACCAATTCCCGAATTCCCAACTGCCGCATCCGTGTTGACCTTGACCACCCCTATCAGAGGAGGCTGCCATTTCGGATTAGGGGGCATTTGTTGCGGCAGCAAGGCCTCCTTAAAATTTGACAGCAATTTCCCACCCCTAATAACCACCTCTTGGATTGGTTCTACAACTTGGCGGAAGATCCTGTTATTCCTCGACGTCCATAAAAACCATAGGATTGAGATCAACTGTTCAAGATTCGATTCGTCCAGAGACGTCTTGGTCGCGACCAGCCACTCCACCCATTTGACTCCTTGAATCCTCGGAACTCTGTCCTAGAAGTCAAACTTCACTCACACCCCAATCGCAAAAGGACAAGACAACAATAGATGTGATGCCGACTTAACCTCCATATTACAGCAGGGGCACACTGGGTCCACCATCATTCCTCTCCTCCCCAGATTCACTCGGGTCGGGAGAGAGCCATTACCTAGCCTCTACATGAAGTTTTTAAACTTTGGAGGGATAGTTAACCCCTATAGGTATTTCCACTAACCTCTCTTAAGATCTGAACACTTGGGCGAAGTTACCGAAGTTAGGCAATGGTACTCACTTCAAACAGAATACTTTCCATTCGTAGTTCCTCTTCACAAAAGAGTATCATTCGCCTCAATCCGACTAAGCGGTAGGCTTAAGATTTTCGATGTCTCCTGCGGTAGAAAAATCTGCTCCACTAGGTCGGTCTTCCAGCACCGCTGTTCCCTATCGATTAGCTCAGCCACTGTTGCCTCCTCATCCAATCCCGACACAGGCGCTGCGATCATCCCGTTCGCAACCGAGGGAAGCCAAGGAACCTTCCAAATCCATATCCGCTCCCTATTCCCCACCCTCCAGAAACATCCTCTATGAAGGACTTCTCTGCCTGCCAGGATACTACTCCAAACATAACTAGGACGTGTTCCCATCCATGCATCCAGAAAGTCTGAGTGGGGAAAGTACCTGGCTTTCCAGATTTGGGAGAGCAATGAGTTTGGATTCTTACGCAGACGCCAACCTTATTTTGCGAGCAACGCTAAGTTAAATTCCCTAAATCCCAAGCCTCCCACCTCCTTAGACCTACATAATTTGTCCCAGGACACCGGTGTATCTTTTGCTCATCCGGATTCCCCCCACCAGAATCTCCTTGTAACCTTTTCCAGCTCGTCACAAATGGAGATGAGAATTTCAAAGCAGCTCATCATATACGTTGGTATGGACTGGATGACCGACTTAACCAGCACTTCCCTCCCTGCCTAGGACAATTTCTTCTCTTTCCACCCAACTAGCCGCTTGCAAATCCTATCACGAATCCATTACTATTACATTGAATCCATACTTAAACTGCAGATTAGTAATTTCTTAAATTGAATCCATTACTACAGCTGCTGGTCAATCGAACACTTTATGAGAAAACATTGGCGAGTGGGTTTGGCTCAGTTCATTTTCTTCTTGATGCTTCAGAACAACAGCAAGTGAGATATTCTTTTCTTTTAATGCCTTCTATTTATTTATTTATTTATTTGTTCTACTTGTAACTTTGATTTTCCTGACGTTAATGTTTTTCAGTACAAGGAAGCCATTTTAACCTATGCAATCCTGCTTAAAGCAAAGAATGCCCAGGTATGCCAACCTTGTCATTTTAATCAGGTAGTCTTCTGATTAAACTCTTGTTGGCGGCGAGTTTCAGCAAGAATGTTTCTTTCTGCAGGTTTCTTGTCCCCAACGAGTTGGAGATGAATGCGAGAGATTCTTGTACAATGAGTTCAAAGTTAAGGTAATCAGAGGAGGGTCTTTTTTCTGGAAACAAAACGAGTTCGTCTGTAATTTCATCCTTGTTTGAACTTTGAATCCGCAGGTCGAAATGCCGGTTGACAAGGCACTGAATACATTGGCTAGACTGGGCTTGGTTACAGAAACGCACATTGATGGAAGAATCAGATTTCAGGCTATTCCTTGTAGAAAGGTGCGTGAGGCGCTTAGAGAACGTTGGAATAACCTGCTCTGTTGAAGAAAATTAGACCTCAAGATTCAAGTACATTATTAAAAGCCAAGGAATGAGTTCACACAAGCACGGAAGAACCATGGAAGATGATCATAACCTTACATCTCAGAACTTTTATTGCTATGCTAAAGCGATTAGGGTTCGGCAAGGTAGAAAATCACACACGAATGCACCTGCTACTTCACAGTTCACCTGCAGGGAGCTCAGATGTCTTCCAATCGATTTTCCGGACTAGTCGAAATCGGTACAAGCTACACAGATCAGACAAGTGCTAGAGTGTTGTTACAACAAACTGTGCTAGTCAATTCACGTCTCCGTTGCTTACATCTGTGATTGAAATAAGAATATGTACAGTAGAGAAACAACAAACTAGAAATATGTAGATTCTTCTCTGCTGTATAGAAAGCCAAATTGTCATTTGTATGACCCTATCGATTCGATACTTTTGATGTAAAAAACAAAACTGTGCTGCTTGTTGGTTTTGATAATGGAATTGTGCTCTTGATCCCTGCTTTCACCATATTTCCAAAATCTCAATTACGATAGCTAGTTGCTGCGTGGTATGTGATTAAAATTTTATTCCTCACAAGTCAAGAGCCTGAGATTTAGTAAACACAAAAACTCCTCCACCTCCAACAGAACGCCCCAAAAGCATATTAGCATCCAGATATGAAAGATAATATAGCCCTCCCACGGATCTCCCGCTGTTAAAATTATGTGTCACCATCCATATATGCTTATTTTGAATTGATAGTGAAAGAAATGGTAAGACATTTTACCTTGCCGGGCTTCCTGGGGTTGTTACTGGAATTTGAGCTTTGAAAGCACAGAGGAACTGCAAGATCTGCACATAAGCATAACAAGAATCAATTATAGGTTGAAGTTTTAGAGTGGGTGAATTATTGTCATCTAGTTGATGGTATCGAAGGTTCTGGACTTGAGTAACACAAACACGAATTTGGTGATGTTCAGTTCATTACCTGTAAACTTAGAAATGAACGTGGCAATAGTGCTGGAGCTATTAGAGCTTGCAGCTGTTCACTGATTTTAATGTTTTGAACACTTATCTGCCAGATAGAACACAAAGGTTTTGAATAAATGAATGGATAATGTAGATTTGAAAACAATAAGATGACAATCTAATAGATGATAGCATGTGGAGAGAGTTTTTTTTTTGGGTCAAGATCGTGGAGAGAAGATTGATAAGAGGCTTTAAAGACAATTTTCAATCATTAGATACACGACAGTCATTGCCATATCGAAGAGAGCGGAAAGAAACAGGAAACTTAGATCAACACAAGTCAAATACCTTGAATCTAGTTTTGGAAGTCATGTTTTATGAAGAGCATAAAAAGCTGACCTCTTCAAACTGAAGATAAATGTTACGCACAGAAACTACATCAAAATTTGCAGAAACGAGTAGAGTAGCACCGTCTTGTTCCTATAAAGCATACAAACCACAAAATTAGTCCACTGGGAAAAACAATTCTTCTTAAAGGATTCAAAATTAATTAACAAATGCAGAATGTGCGGATATCTTTTTTTGGCCTACCTACTGAACTCTATTTACTTTGGTTTCACTTGTTCGGAAGAGGGTAAAATGAAACTAAAAAACCAGGCTCCTCTATTTTATAGCATTCCTATTTGTCACACACTTGGGCAAACATGAGAAGGTTGATGAGAAAGAAATCACTAATTGTCCAGCCTTAAAACATTAAACTTTTAAAGAGTACAAAGTAGGTTATCGCTAACAGAAGTCACGAAGAATGCTGAATACTATCATTGCAAATTCCAAACTAATATATAAATTACATGCTCTTTTATCTGGTATCTAAAGATTCAGAGTAGCAGCTTTGAGCTGCAAAGCACATTAAGCATATTGAAATTGTCCAAATATCGTAAGATCAATATCCTATTTGAAAACATTCAAAATAATACAGTACAGGAGGGAAGGCAGAAATCTACCTCCAACAGCGGAGAAACACTCCATCGTACAACATTACGAATGACACCTCCACTATACTGATCTCGGCATTCAAATTTCTGGTAAATCTGTCCAACCTACCCTTACATTCATGAACAAAAACATAACATAGAAAAATTAGAGATAAAGATAAAGAAGGAGGAGCAGAGAAATACATCAACAGATACTCAATAGACTTTGACAAAAGCTGTAAACACAAAGAGACATTGAACATAAGCACATTCACAGAAACTAAATTGATCTAGAAAGGCGGTAAGGTACATCAAAATCTTAATCTCTTAGAAGCAAAATTTCCCCTACCAGTAGTCATTTCGTGACCAGTAGAGGAAATGCAACGCAGAGAACTCAAACTATATTAAGGCAAAGTAACACAATGAAATAGAACTGTTTTACAGACCTCAAGGAAAGGAAGCCTTGCAGCTGCTTCCAGAAGAGCGAGAACATCAGGGGCAGACGTGTATTGCAACCGCCATGTCCCATCCAACCTCACCAAATTAATTGGGGCACCCATGTTATACCCCTCCAAGCTTACCTGTCAGGGCATCCTTTACAATATAAGGAAAAAAAGAAACGAAGTAAAGAAATAGTGATGGCATGAAGATGATATGAAATACAGACCAGATTCTCCTCAATGATGGATCGTTGATCAGCAGTGGCAGTAAACCCACGTTGTGTGTCTTGAACAGCTCTCAAAAGTTCATACTTTTTGTTCTCTAACTCCAATTCAGACACCTTAATAAAACCCACATAATTCAACCACTGTACAACAAGAACAGAACAGTACCAAACAAACAAACCCAGTATAAGTTGACATTTCAGAAAGAAAAAAGAATACCTGAGTCGTTTCCGCAGCCACAACTGTTGAACAAGAAACTGAAAAACTCCTCTGAATCGACACTTTTCTGGTGGCAATAAGGTTTCTAGTCCTTGAACTGAAGGTCTTGGTCTTGAAAGTTGCTTTCTTCCCACTTGAAAAATGAAACGATGGAGCAAAAGCCAAGCTCATCTCTTCAACCAGAGCAATTTCCCTATCTGGCAATGGTGATTACCTTGTTATCTCCAATTCTTCACTTCACTGATGAGTGACGACGCGGCGTTTCCGCCAAACATATATTTTGTTAGTTTATTATTTACTCGACGACTTGTCTCCTGTCTCAGCTGACAAAGCGATTCAGCTCGCTCGACTTCGAAGTTCGAACGGTGACCTCCACAAAATGGCGAGCGGCACCACTGTTCATCGGTTCTTCCTCTTCACCAATCCAGGCGGCGCCGTCGCTTCCAGCGTTGCTCAGCGAATAGTAGCAGTTAGAAACCGTAATAGTACTGCAGGGAGCAGTTACTCAACTCCCCTCGCGAGAAATTGCTGCTCTTCTTCCCACACCGACGCATTCGTAATCTCAAAAGACGAGAAGTATGGAAACAAACAGAGCATCAGCCTCACTCCTCGCCTCTACGATTATATCCTCTCTCACGTTCGTGAACACCAGGTACTTCCTTTTTTTGTGGATTGGAACTCGAATAAATAAATTAAGAATAACTTGCAATTTATTTTTGTAATTTTAGATTTTGAGGGAACTTCGTGAAGAAACCGCCGGTATGCGCGGGAGCCAGATGCAGGTTTCTCCTGATCAGGCGCAGCTACTGGCAATGCTTGTACAGATTCTCGGCGCACAGCGGTGCATTGAAGTTGGCGTTTACACAGTAATCTCTCTTTCTTTCTGCTCTCTCCCTTTGACGTAGTAGCATTTTGGTGAAAATTGAAAATTGTAGATGCAGTAATTGGTTTGTTTCGTGTTTGTTGGATTAGGGATACTCGTCTTTGGCTGTGGCCTTAGTGCTGCCGGAATCTGGTTGTTTAATTGCGTGTGAAAGGGACGATAAGTCTCTTGAGGTTGCAAGGAAGTACTACGAGAGAGCTGGTGTTTCCCACAAGGTAGTTTAAGTTTTGTTTATCCCTGCCTTTGATTTTGAAAGATTGTAGAGTGCATTGTGCACATAATTCTGCGAAGATCACGAAATGCATGCGTGTTTGATTACAACTGTTGTTTCTTTGAATGGTACTTGTGGTGCAAATCTGAAGGAAATTCTTCCGAACTAGGTCATTGTGAAGCACGGGCTGGCTGCAGATATTCTAAAATCTATGATTCTGAATGGTGAAACTTGCAGGTAAGTAGTTGAACTATGATATAGGAGCAGTGTTAAATTTGGTTAAATTAATAGTATTTACACATTTTCACATATGAACATTCTGCAGCTATGATTTTGCATTCGTTGATGCTGAGAAGAGAATGAATCAGGAGTATTTTGAATTGCTACTACAGTTGGTAAGCCTACAATGACAGTGAAAACGGATAGTTTCATACCTCTGCTTACTCATTGATGTCGTTTGGCATTCCAAATCTTTCATGCATTGCATTAGCTATAACTTTGTAAGAACAGTTGCTGGTTCACCTTGCAGGTGAGAGTTGGGGGTGTCATTGTAATCGATAATGTTCTTTGGCACGGAAAAGTTGCTGACCCATTGGTGAGTGACTGACTGTAATTTATGGAATTGGTTCGTATGGGAGAAGTTTATTCCTGATTATGTTTGTGGAGCAGGAAATTGATGCAAAGACTTCCAATATCAGGGATTTCAATAAGAATATAATGGTGGATGAGCGCGTAAGCATTAGCATGGTAGGGTTATGAACATTTTCTGTAGTTTTTTTTCCCTCAGGTTCTGACAAACTTTTGATATCCCTTTATAACTCTAAGCGTTTGGTGTATTAGGTACCTATTGGGGACGGCATGACAATATGCCGGAAAAGATAACTTTGTCATGAGCTCGCTGCACTTCTTAATTCTTCGAGTGCCTTGAGGTGCATCCGGGAGTTCCTTCAGTCTACATACCATGATGATCAACAGTTGCATAGAGAAGCAAAATGAGGCATGTTATAATTTTCCCCAGCATACTTGATCAAGTCCTCTGAACCCTAAAGGTGATGCGCTGGTAAGCAGGTCCGACTATATGCTTTGAAGATTGCAGATAGCCGGAGGCCAGTTAGAAATTGCCATGATGTCCGGCATATGCTCCTCCAAGATTGGTTCTCTCACCGGAGCTGTGAGAATTTTTTACTGCCCTGAGTTGTTCTGGAGAACTCATTGAGCTAGAAATTAGTCTCTCCCATTTATTTATCTGCTTGCAATACAGTTAACACAGCAATGGAACTCTGTCATCTTGTATTTCTTCGAGCTTTAGATTTCAATAATTGTTCCTTAGTCACCGCGCGTTTGTTCATCCCGTTAAAAATAGGAAAAGCAATGTTTACAATTTGTTTGGGCAGATCAAATTTCACTTACTTTACAGGTACAAACTTTGCCAGCTTCAGCTCCAAATGTTACTGTTCTTTGTTTGTCCCTTTAAAAGGACACTGTACGATTCTCATCACAAGGAATTCACCACAAGGGGCCAAAAGAAACACTCTCTTATTTTAAATGCAGTAAGATAACCAGCCCTCAATCAGTATTTTGTAATGTATCAAGAAGGGTTTGATTCCGTCCCATCAGAAGATGGCAAAACTCGCCATTTGCTAACTTCAACTTAGGCCAAAAAACTATATACATACCAATGAAATCATACGAATGTTGAGAATATGATTTTTTTTCCTCTACTTTTTTTCTTCTATTACAAGAAGCACAAAGTTACTTCCAGTCTTAATCGTCGCGCGCTTGTCCATTACCTTGGTTCTCCTCATTAGCTCCTCCATCTCCTCTGTCTTCATAAACAACCCATGGCAACATGGATTCCAGGAAGACAGCAAGTGCATTTCGATCCGTAACATTGCGAAGAGGAGGGGCATTTCGATCCTCAATTTGGCCCCCATTTTGCTCAGCTCCCATCATCCTTGGGTCAACCATGAAATTTTGCAGGTTCTCAGGTGGCAGAGTTGGCATTATATCAGAGAAATCTGAAACCAACAAATGGCTATACCTGTACAGAGAAAAATTGTCAAGCAAGTAGACGAACAATAAACTTGGCAACTCTCTACTTATAGATGTGACAAAAAGTCTTGAGCAATGTATATAATAAACTGTAAGCAGTGCAAGGGTACAGGATATATGCCAGTTCAGCCATCTTCCATACGAAACTCTAAACATGATTAAATTAATGCAAGGAATACTTTTTAAATACTTACTCATTGTTCTGAGATGAGAAAGCTTGTTTTCTCACACAAGCCCAATCCCTGGCATCACTGCTACTGTGCTCTAGAGTTTCAATCACCAGAAGAGCTGCATCCCGTATCAACTTTTGCAAATCTGGAAGCCTCCATATGATATAGCTTCTCTCCACATATATATTAATCAGATGATCCAAGGACAGTGACCCAGTTTGCTCCGATCGAAAAAAGGTATGCTTTAGTATATTTGTCCATGCCTGATCTTTCAGAGGGACTTTGGCCACTAGCTTATTAAGAGCTGAAGGGTGAAGAAACAAAGCCTGCTTCATCAAATCAGCAGAAGTTGCCTTTGTAGCTTGATTGGAAGTATCTTCTGAGTGTTCCTTTTGCTCAATATAAAACCGGCAAACAGCAAGGGAATATGAGAAATTAGGGAACAGCCACAAGGAGTTGTCACTTTTATAGTCTTCAGAAAACCGTTCCAGCCATGCATACTGCTCAGCTCTCAATGCAAAGTAATCCATGCAGAACATGGCTCCCATTGGATCATCTAAATCCAGAGATAGCAAGAGTTTGCAAACTTCTAGAGCAGAGTGATGACAACCACGTCGGTCCAAGTTTTTTATGTGAGTGAAGAGTGTTGTGAACAATGGCTTGTTTTCTTCATGGGTGATCTTCAATTGACAATTTCCCTGAAAGGGGGTGAACATAGGATGCCAAGCACATTCCAGGGCATACAAACTTTTGGCAATAGCATCAGCTGCCATTTGATGCTCACTCGCAAGTTTGAAGTAGTCTGCCATTGTTAAAAGTGAGTCTAAGTGATAAGGGTTGTATAACAGAACGGTTGCTACACCATTCAGGTCATGAGCAGCTTTGAATGTTTCAAACATGCTTTGAGCTAGATCGTACGAAGAATTGTGCGCATACCTGCATAATGAAGGAATTAGGACACGCTACCTCTAAAAATGCAAATCATAGCCATGTCTTATTTTACATATATATATACCATATAGGGGCAAGTAAAGCCATGGTTGCTAGTTGAGGTGTGAAAATTTTAACCAAGTACAAACCTGAACTACAGCAAGAGAGTGATATGCAATTATTCATATAATCCATAATTAGCCAAACCATTAAGGCAATAACTGAACTGCCATTAACCTTTCCAAGCAAGAATATTTTAAAATCATGTGAAAACCATCATAACCATCCAAACATTTAAAGTCAATTGATCTTTTTTATTAGTAAAAAAATTGCAAAAAGAACATACAATATAAAGCAGTAAAATGGTAGTTATTCAGCTGCAACAAGTACTTAAGTGTGTTCTCACCTAAAATAATGATATCCATCCCTTGTCTCCAAGAGTTCCATAGATAAGGATCCATCCCAGCGCGGCCAATGTTCAGATGGAGAGACTAGAACAGTCTTTCTAGTATGATGGTTTCCACGTCTTACCCCACGAACTGGCCTAGAACTACCAGCTTGATTACTTCTCTCAAAAGATTTCACAACCTTAGAGCCAAAAATTCTTCGTAGCTCGTTCTCGGGATTTAAACATTTGGGGTCCACTTGTAAGATGGATGCAGCACTCCGTTTCGAAAATTCTCCACGGAGCTTTTCATTTTCTTGTCTAGTTTTTATAGGTTCAGGATCACCTCTTGAAGAATTAACATCCAACGACAATTTTTCTACAGCATCATCCAAAGAGTCGGTTTTTTCAACTTTATTTGTGCTTGAAGTTGCACCAGCCTTGCTTTTCTTCTTTTTCTTTTTCTTTGATTTCGGGTTAGATGTTGAAACTACACCGGCCATGCTTTTATTCACAGACAGTTCCTCTTTCTTAGCATTTATGGCCAATGTTTCATCAGCATCTTCTGACTCGTTCTCCTGCAACATTCACAGATTAAAGATAAGCAAGAAAGCAGCTGCGCAGAACAGATTCGTGGTTGCAACCAGCAATATCCTCATATTCAAAGAATTAAAAATAAATAAATAAATCCCATATTCTCGTTTACAGTACACAAAGAAAACAGCTAGCAGAGAAACCTAAAACATTAAAAAACCACAACAAAATTTGAAGGATCATCAGATTGGTTAAGGACTAGAACCTGTTCAAGGTGTTCGTCATCTTCACCGTCGTTTAGAAGGTAAAATGGGTTAATGGCAGGGCGGCGAGAGGTAGACTCAGGAGATTCGGCTTCTTCTTCTTCTTCTTCTTCCTCTTCTTCTCCCGCTCGCTGTAGTTGCTGCTGCTCTTGTTCTTTCAGGAATTTCTTCAGTAACCTACCTGACATTGTTTTCGCGGTATAGTATCAAGAACGGAGAGAAGAAAAAAGAAGCTGCCCTCTAATAGATTGGAACAACGGATTCTGGCCTGAGATTGAAGAGAGCGAGGGAGGGATTGTTCTCCTCGTAGTCGTCTGGTTAAGGGAGAGCGAGTGCTAATGGCGGTGTAGACGATGTTGGGTTGGGTTATTAGCGTTACTTTGAGAAGGATTAGAAGCTGGGCCTGACTTTGTCTTAGCCTAAGGCCTAAGGCCCAAGACCCATTTTGTATGATTTTGTGTCCGTTAGCACCACCATCATCCCCATCCATCAATTATCTTTTAAGAAAATAATTAATTTTAGTTAGTGTTCCTCAATTAGGTATTAATCCAGATAATGGACATGTAGTTTATTTATTGTCTTGTTTATAGTAAAAGCATTAGTAGAAAATAAAACTCAAATTCAAATTTCAATCTTCATTCATAAAAAAAATGTATTAATCCAAAATTATTATAAAATTCTTCAAAATTTAGAAGATTATTAAAAAATTGCTTTATTTATAAATTTTATAGTAATAGAAATAAAATACTTGGATAGGTAGGTCATAATAATATTATATCAATAACACTTTTTGATATTACTCATTTATGAAAGATGCATTTCTATCATTTATTTATGGTTTTGATAGCTCTATATGAATTAGTAGTTTTTATTCTTGGGTGATTAGAAGTATAACCCCCTGAACTATCATTGACTAGCAAATAGACCACTTAATAAAAAAAATTAGAATCGTGATCCCTCAATTAATTTTTTTTTGCATTCCAGTCTCTCTATTTGGACTTCCGTCATAAACTAACGGAACTCTTGGACTGATTTTTTCATTAGCAGTACCACCCGCTGAACTATCATTGACTGGCAAACAGACAACTCAACAAAAAAAATTAGGATCTCGGTCTCTCAAAAAAAAATTATGATCATAGTCCCTCAACTATTACCGCCTAGCAAATAGACCCCTTAATAAATAACAATTAGATTCAACTCTCCTAACTATTTTTTCGTTGCAAATAGACCCCTCTATTAGTTTTTTCATCCAAAAGCATAACATATTTGCTTTGACCATAATTTTTTATTTTCTTTTATTTTTAAAAAATGAGAAAAATAGGAAAATAGGATGAAAAATTAGGATATCAATCTCTCAAAAAAAAATTAGGATCACAGTCCCTCAACTATTACCGCCTAGCAAATAGGCCCCTTAATAAATAACAATTGGATTCAACTCTCCTAACTATTTTTTTCGTTGCAAATAGGCCCCTCTGTTAGTTTTTTCATCCAAAAGCATAACATATTTGCTTTGACCATTATTTTTTATTTTCTTTTATTTTTTAAAAATGAGAAAAATAGGAAAATAATTTTTAAAATTGAAAAAAAAACAAAAAGAATACAGAATTAATATTTTAAAGTGATAAATATTTTAAAAGGTTATAAAAAAATAAAAATATGTAACTAACAGCGATGCTTTTATTTTTTTCAATTTTTTCAACAAAAGTTGCCACTTTTTTTTAATTTTAATTCATACTCCCTCCAAGGCAAAACAATAGTCATTTTAGGATTTGTTTTCACTATTCCGGCACGTATCTTAAAGCGGCCGGAATAGTCATTATTTAAGACAATTTTGCCCCTAATTTTTTCTCGGAAGTACGTTAAGGATTAACGTACGTTCGAAAAAAAGTACGGAATTTTTTGGGGTCAAATAGTGAGTCATCCGGCCTCCTTGATATGCATTCCCTACTGAATATTAGGATGCGAGGAAGTCATTTATTTTGCCCCAGAGGGAGTATTTTATAACTCTTTAGAAAATTGGATAAATGGTAAAAGCCAATATTTTATACTTTTGGATGGAAAAACTAACAGAATGGTCTCTTTACAACGAAAAAATAGTTAGGAGCTGAATCCAACAAAAAAAATATTGAGGTGCCTATTTGTTACACGGTAATAGTTGAGGGACCGCGATCCTAATTTCTTTTGTTGAGGGGTCGATTTGTCAATCAATGATAGTTCAGGGGGTGTTACTACTAATGAAAAATCGGTCGAAGAGTTCCATTAGTTTATGACGGAGTCCAAACAGAGGGATTAGAATGCGGAAAAAAATTAGTTAAAGGATCGCGATTCTAATTTTTTTTTTTTAGGGGTCAGTTTACCAGTCAATGATAAAATGATAATTCAGAGAGTAGTGCTACTAATGAACATTTATTCTTTCTTTTACGTCCCATGTCGCTGCGTTATAATAATTAAATTATTAGAAAGAAACAAACGTGGCAAGACAGGGTTTGGCGCGTCAGGGGTCCCTAACGTTATTATTTTCATTTTAGTTGGTCCTTAACGGCGAAATTGGGACCACGAAGTCCAAACGTTACCTCAGTTAGCACCCCGGGGTCCCTATTGTCATAACGGAGCTTAACACCGTTAACTCTCAATATTTTAATATTATTTTGAAAAAAAGTATATGACATTGGATCCCACTAGTCAGATTTTTATGACTTTTTTATTTTCTTATTATCTAAAATAATTAACTTAATTTAAAAATTAAGAAAAATATGTAAACATCCAAAAAAAAGGAAAAAATCCTAAACAATGTAAGAAAAATAGAAAAATAGAAAAATAATTAATTTAATTTCAAAATCTAGAAAAATATATAAAAAATGTAAAAATGTAAAAAATACAAAAAAAATGTAAAAATTCCTAAAAAACGTAAAAAATAAGAAAAAAATAAAATAAATTTGAAAATCAAGAAAAATATATATAAAAAATCCAAAAAAATGTAAAAAATACAAAAAATTGTAAAGATTCAAAAAAAACATAAAAATTCATAAAAATAATTACGTT
This sequence comes from Viola odorata, assembly GCA_963691705.1. Classification (NCBI taxonomy): domain Eukaryota; kingdom Viridiplantae; phylum Streptophyta; class Magnoliopsida; order Malpighiales; family Violaceae; genus Viola; species Viola odorata. Next base: position 15,184,541 of record OY829545.1, read on the forward strand.
TTTTTAGATAGAAAATTCAGAAAAATAAATAAAAAATCAAAATAAATTAAATTAATTTGAAAATCCAGAAAAATATATAAAAAATCTAAAAAATGTAAAAAAACAGAAAATTAATTAAATTAATTTGAAAATTCAGAAATATAAATAAAAAATGTAAAAAATATAAAAACTACAAAAAATGTAAAAATTCCAAAAAAATGTAAAAAATAAGATAAAAATGTAATTAATTTGAAAATCAAGAAAAATATATATAAAAATCCAAAAAATGTAAAGATTCCAAAAAAAATGTAAAAATTCATAAAAATAATTACGTTTTTTAGATAGAAAATTCAGAAAAATAAGTAAAAAATGTAAAAACTCAGAAAAAATTTAAATTAATTTGAAAATCCAAAAAAATATATAAAAAATCCAAAAAAATGTAAAAAATACAAAACAATGTAAAAATTCCAAAAACAAAAAGTAAAAATTCATAAAAATAATTACGTTTTTTAGATAGAAAATTCAGAAAAATAAGTAAAAAATGTAAAAAATTAGAAAAAAATTAAATTAATTTGAAAATCCAAAAAAATATATAAAAAATTCAAAAAAATGTAAAAAATACAAAACAATGTAAAAATTCCAAAAAAAAAACGTAAAAATTCATAAAAATAATTACATTTTTCTAATTTTTTAGATTTTTTATATATATTTTTCTGGATTTTGAAATTAATTTAATTTTTTTCTAATTTTTTACATTTTTTACTTATTTTTCTGAATTTTCTATCTTAAAAACGTAATTATTTTTATGAATGTTTACTTTTTTTTTAGAATCTTTACATTTTTTTGGATTTTTATATATATTTTTCTTGATTTTCAAATTAATTACATTTTTATCTTATTTTTGGAATTTGTTACATTTTTTATATATTTTTCTGAATTTTCAAATTAATGTAATTATTTTTCTGTTTGTTTTTAGATTTTTTATATATTTTTCTGGATTTTCAAATTAATTTTTTTTTTTTTTTTTTGATTTTTTACTTATTTTTCTGAATTTTCTATCTAAAAAAACGTAATTATTTTTATGAATTTGTATGTTTTTTTTGAATCTTTACATTTTTTTGTATTTTTTACATTTTTTTGGATTTTTATATATATTTTTCTTGATTTTCAAATTAATTTAATTTTTTTCTTATTTTTTACGTTTTTTAGGAATTTTTACATTTTTTTTGTATTTTTTACATTTTTATATTTTTTATATATTTTTCTGAATTTTGAAATTAATTTAATTATTTTTCTATTTTTCTTACATTGTTTAGGATTTTTTCCCTTTTTTGTATTTTTACATATTTTTCTTAATTTTTAAATTAATTTAATTATTTTAGATAATAAGAAAATAAAAAAGTCAGAAAAATCTGACTAGTGGGACCCAATGTTATATACTTTTTTTCAAAATAATATTAAAATATTGAGAGTTAACGGTGTTAAGCTCCGTTATGACAATAGGGACCTCGGGGTGCTAACTGAGGTAACGTTTGGATTTCGTGGTCCCAATTTCGCCGTTAGGGACCAACTAAAATGAAAATAATAACGTTAGGGACCCCTGGCGCGCCAAACCCGGCAAGTGAGAACATTAAATGAGTATTGAATATAATTATAGTTTTTCTTCCTGTGTTCTTCATTTCTAGATTTTTTATAACTTTCATGTTAGGTTGTACGCTTTATATGTTGTTGTACCCTTTGTGCTTTATTATTAAAATTATACTATGTAATGGGCAAAAGATTTAGTTTATTATTGAGTAGTTTTTTATTTTAAATTTTGTTCACTTTAAATTGGCTCTATAATATTTATAACGAATGTATTCTTTATTTTAATAAAAATTCTATTTTTTGACCAAAAAATTAATAAAATTATAAGTAGTGATATTTTTTACACAATGAAAACTCTAAATTTCAACGTTCGCTCAAGTCTCTTATTCTTGTTTATGAAGAAAAAAAATTAACATTATCGTTATTTAGAGAGTTTGTCATTTTAGTGTTTTTAGTTATTTTCTATTACAATATTAGATATCGAACTCAAAACCTAACGTCATAAAGACGCGTGTACTAACCAGTTGAACTGCAATCTTACGTGCTCTAGTACAAATATTGAATGAGATGTGAAGTCATTCACATACTATGTAGACTTGTGTAGGTGGAAGGAAGGTATTCAAGATTCATTTGGCAAACGCCTCTGCCTTCCAGTCCAGTTCCAGTTAGGGGTGTCAAAACGGGACCAGGCTCGCAGACCCGTCCCAGACCCGAGGTTTCGGGCCGGGTCTGGGATCAATTTTTGGTCCCGTTTTGGGTCGGGACCGGGTCTAGCCGGGTCGGACCTGACGGGTCTCGGGTTTGACCCGGTAAAATTTAAAAAAAAAGCCCTAACGCGTAATACCCATTCAATTTCATTTCCACTCTCATTGTTTCCCTTCCACCACGCCGCACCCCTCACTCTCATTGTCGCTCCTCTTTTCAGGCATAACAGTACATCTGCCACATCTGTTCTTAATCTTCCATCTCCCTTCCGGTTCCAACGTTGGAGTCCCGTAAATTATGGTAAGTTTTTCTACAATACTGGTAACTTATTGTAACTTCAAGTGTATAATAGCACTACTGGACATTTGCCTAATTGTTACTTTCTTTATGAGAGCAATTTGTATTTTCTTTTATGACACGTTTAAAATGTATTTTTGTACCCCTTTTTGCTCCTTTATTTTATTTTCCTTTGGAGGAAATTTATCTATTACCAATATTACTTGATAAGTGATCATACTGTTGTCATGGTTTTAGAGTCACTGCTCAACATTAGGTCAACATTTAAGTTGACTGCAAGTAATGACTTGTCTTGGTACCTTGTGCTGCTCTCAAGATCCTAAACTATGTTTTTGATGTGCACTTATGTGTGGATTTTTGGCTTTGTTTCAAGAGCAACCATGAGAAGATGCAAAGGCTTAAAATTTTGATTTGTGATTCAAACATGGGATGTATAAGTTGATTCTTCCCTCTATTTTTTTGTAAAACTTATTGTTAGGCTTTGATGACCATAATTTTGTTTGTTCAAGATGCGTCATGTTACAAACTCGAGGAGGACTTTTGGTGAAAAATCATCTTTGTTTTATTAGGTCTCAACATACTTTGTTGCTGATATACTACTTTGTTTTCATGGAGAGGAGTTGATATTGATTTTAAAGATATTGAACATGCTGCTAACTTGATTCTCTTATGGTGCTGGTGCTGGTGTTTGTTATTTGGCTTCCAAATTTTATGGTTGGTCCTCTTTATGGAGTTGATCTGTTTGCCTCGGTTAACATTTGCGTATTTTTCCAGTTGACATCTAATCAACTAGCAATGTAGCGTGCAGTTAGTGGCTTTGGTGAAGCCAAGTTTACTTTCATAAATTGATTAACGTATTTATTACTTCGCTTGTTGTATTGGATTATTGTTGTATTCGATAAGTGAGAATCTAATCTTATAGTTTTGTGTTTTGACAATTAACAGTAAAGGTCAGTCCCAACCTGAGTGATGTATGAATGCTTGTACCTCCTCCTGTCTTATCTTAATCACATTTCTGGGCCTCTTCGGGTTTGGTGAATGGATCCTCCAATCTGGCGTTTCGATTGACCAGAAATGGAATATAATAGATCCGACATGGTTTTGGGATTTCCGTTGGGTAGATGAGTCTATTTTGCTAAACTGATCTTACAGTTTTGTTTCTTTGGATGTCTTTGGAAATGGATTCGTTGGCTGCTATTAACTCTTTATTCTTTTTTTTTCTTTTTTTCACTCCGATATCTTTTCAATTTCCTTCCTTTGCTTTGTTAGATTCTTTTGGTGATAAGGGGTATTGTAGGTGAAATTTGCACACAGTATGAACCATAAATGTGGCCTTATGACTATGATTTGGTTCAAGAGTTGTTATGATTGTATGGAAAATGTTGATTGCTGGTAATATTGTTCTCGTTTATTTATTGCGGGCTCCTTTCAAAAAAAAAAAAAAACTTTTTTCCAGGGTCCATTTTTCCTAAGTCTGGACCCGGGGACCCGCTTCTTATACGGGTCGGGACCATAAATTGATCCCGTTTTTAGTCAGGACTGGGTCTGGTCCCGACCCGAAAATCTCAGGTCCGGGTCAGGTTCGACCCCCAGACCCATTTTGACACCCTTAGTTCCAGTTGTCGCTCCAATCTGCACGAGTCTTCCTTGACTCCATAGCCAGCACGTCTCTAGCTTGCGGCCAAGATTGCCCGATTCTCTAGTACAAGCTCTAAAACTGGCCTCATCATCAACTCTTTCCACCTCCACGAATGTCTACATAAGTGAGGAAATTTGACATAGTTTAAATAGTTTCACCACTCAATTTGTTAGAATTAGATGGTAAACATATATGAAAATAATGACCAATCAAAGGTAGTCAAGATTCCCCCGCCATTGATGACACCTCAAAGAGCAACATTTCAGCCTTTCATATTCCTAAGCGATGCAACGTTTCAAAGCAGTTTGCTTTGAAATAGAGTCCGTCTGAATCAGGTCTGTTTGAGCTTATCTCCAACACCAAAATGTCCCCTCTATAAATTGATAACAGCTATAACTCATAACTGCACTAAATTGATAACTTTGTCTCTCTATCTCTCTGCCTCTCTATCTCTCTGCCTCTCTATCTCTATATCTCTCTATCTCTTTGCTTCTCTTTCTTTTTTGCAGGTCTGAAAAGATGAATCCCAACGACAAGCAAGAGCTTCTCCAGACTTGGGGCGCGTTAGTGCTCATTTACATGAAGACATAGTTCAGCTAGAGCACAAGATTCTCCAAACTGGTCAGGACATGTTTCTCTTGGAGGGAAGGGCAAACCAATTGACGACGAGGAAAGGAGGTGTTTGAAGATGATGGGAATGACGGTGTTGCCATTATTGACTCAATTGGTGTTTGCTTTACTCACTTGCAAGTTGCCATTTCTCAGTTGGAGAATAAAAGGGCTACATATGAATTGGCATTGAGAGTTCTTAGGGTTGTTGTGCATGAGCTGAATATGTTTAGCAATGGTGTGGCAGACATTCCTAACGAGTTGATTTAATTAAGTATGATAATTTAATTTTGTTAAGTTAATTTGATTTAGTCTTCCAATTTCCTATTTTCTTGGAAAATGGAAGAAAAAATCGAAAATCGAATAAGGCCGTCAAAAAATCTGATGAGATGGGCCCATAAACAGTGCACTATTTCAGACAAAATAATAGGATTTAACGGACGTTTGTCTTCGTTAGTTGCTTTTCTGATTTCGTATGCCTGACGGAGCTAACAAATAGGCCCGTAACGAACAATTTTTAAAAAATGGATTGACAAAAATGAAAATATTAACCGAAGAGACTCGTGGGTGTGTTAGTCCTAAATTTCTACACGTAAACTTATCTTTTAAATAAATGTTTTTTTTAAAGACGTTGATATGATTGGAAGCCGAAGCCGAAGCCGAAGCCGAAGCCGAAGCCGAAGCCGAATTTCTGCTTAGGGTTTTACATTTGTCAGTTATATCATGTTTAAATAGGAGTAAAAAAGTTAATAAAAAATAAAACTATCATTAAGAAAAAAGAAAAAAGAAAAATAAATAAATAAGAGAGTATAACACTATCTAAGACCTTCGCGTGTAACGTAGTTAATCGAGGAACGAGCCAAAGAGAAAGAAACCAAAAATTGGCTCGATAAGGTTCCTTTCCCTCTTTGCTATCATCAACACCAATCTACGATTTGCTCCGCGCTCTCTCCGCTTCCGCGCCACCGCCTGTCAAAACTCAGGTAATTCCACTCTTCATCACTCCGCCTCCCCCTCTCTAGTTCACCCTCACTGCATTTCAGTTTCTCGTGAACTAAGTGGTTTTAGGGTTTAGGGTTTATACAACGGGAACAAATGTATAAAGGATCTCTGGTGTTGTTTTTAACTTGGTCTTTTCCGTGTCGTTTTAGGTACCGATGGGGTCCCAACTTCGTGAATGGGTTGGGTTCCAGCAGTTCCCTTCTGCCACTGTGAACAAGCTCGTTGAATTGTTTGGAAAACTGAAGGAAGAGGTATAGTAGCTTTATTTGTACTTTGGGTTCTTATTTAATTCCATTATCTTTCCAGAATATACTTAAATTGTTCAAATTCGGATTGCAGGGCGTGAGCACTTTGACCATTCTTGTTATGGGCAAAGGTGGAGTCGGAAAATCTTCCACTGTCAATTCTCTTATTGGGGAGCGTGTTGTCAACGTGAATTCCTTTCAAGTATGTGCTTTGTTTAATCTATTTTGGGTGGATTGTAGAGTATTCCGTTACTGTGTTTTCACTTTTTTTGGTGCATGACTTTCAATGTTGTTCTATGGATTACAGTCGGAGGCGTTAAGACCAGTGATGGTTTCGCGTACCCGTGCGGGTTTCACGTTAAACATCATAGACACACCAGGGCTCGTGGAAGGTGGCTATGTCAATTACCAAGCTCTGGAGTTGATTAAAAGGTTAGTGTTATGCTAGGATGATATGGTTTGAGAAGAATTGTGTTCTGAATCAATACTTTTATGATTTTTATCTAATTGTAAATATTTATGTTTTCTGGGAATGAAGCTTATGGCAATGCTTTTGTTTGATTTTGCTTGTGGTTGGGGTTACAAATGCAGGTTTCTCTTGAACAAGACCATCAATGTTTTAGTCTATGTCGATCGATTGGATTCATATAGAGTGGATGACTTGGATAGGCAGATAATTTGTGCCATCTCTGATAGTTTTGGGAAAGAAATATGGCGCAAAAGTTTACTTGTGCTCACTCATGCCCAGCTCTGCCCACCAGATGATATCAGTTATGATGTCTTTCGTGCCCGTAGATCAGAAGCTGTCTTAAAGACTATTCGTATGGGAGCACATTTTAGGAAAAAAGATCCTGAGGTAAAATCCCCCCCCCCCAAAAAAAAAAATATATATCAGTAATTCCTGCATTTTTTTCCTTAGTGTCACTCTAGGATAAAATTTTACTTTTCCTCCATCAAGTAGACAATGGTGGGGAAGCCTGACAAGCTAACTCTTTAGTATTGCTATTACTGCAATTCTGAGGACACACCTATGGTTAATACATGTTGCACAGGGCCAAATGAAATTGGACTGCAAAATGTTGAAACTGTTAGAAATTGGATAGCTTCTTCATTCTTTGCCAGTAACCAACCTGAGCCAATAGAGAATTCTCATTTAACCTAAGTGGTCTCTGTTTCTAATTGAGATTTACATAATCAAGGAGCTCAAGCTTCTGGTGGTGTAAATAATAAGATGGGTCACTTTTTCTTTGAATTAAACAAATTGGCATGTTACTAAAAGAAAAGGTGAAAAACTGTGTTTCCATCTTGAAAAGATAGAATCCAGAATCTTAACTTAAAGCTGGGAAAAAGTTGAGCTTAACTGCGAATTGAAATGGCATGAATACAAGTCCATGAAATGTTACTGTACTTCTTTGGATACCACTGCAAATTTTGCATCCACAGCTTCCATGCCCTAACCCCGTTAAACATCATTGATGAGTCTGAGGTATGTAAAAAGTAATAAGCGCTAAGAACCCTTATTTTATCTAGACCTCAGCTTAATCCTCAAAATTGGTGACATGGGAAGGTAGGCCTAAATTGCTTTACAAGGTTGAATTGGCATGTGTTATGAGGCAAGGCATGCCCATACTACCTAACTATTAGCCTTTTATCCCTATATTTGTAACCTTCTCATTCTTGTCTTTCATATGTTATAGGTCATTTTCAATATGTTTTGACCTGTTTAAATGATTTGTCAAAGATTACATGGAGTTTTTCTCTCTCTAATAAATAGCATTCTCAAACAGATTGTATGGGAATTCTTTGGCAAATATTTTCTAAATTTTTCCTTTGTATAAATGCATTTAATACAGTCTAGAATGTTATAGTGTGGAGTGTTACTTAGTTTTGCTATGTGTCATAGTAATACTATTTGAAGTTGTTTTATATTATAGTGAAGCTGCCTGTGGTTATATAAGAAAGAGCATGTTCACCTCTGCAGTATGCTTCTATCTAGATTTGATGAATAACCCTTATTGTTCTATACTTGGATTGGTTGGTTTACATAATAATCATTCATTTTTTTTCTGGTTCTAGGATTCTGCTGTCCCGGTGTGTTTGGTTGAGAACAGTGGGAGGTGCAACAAAAATGAGCTTGATGAAAAGGTTTAGTTTCTGTTCTCTGAATTATTTTTTTCCATTTTATTTATTCAGCTATGTTAAATTCAGTTTTGCTTGTCATTTTGATTTGCAGATTCTTCCAAATGGTGATGCTTGGATTCCAACCTTGGTAAAGGAGATTGTTGGGGTTGCAACAAATGGGAATAAAGCTATTGTGGTTGACAAGAAGTTGATTGATGGGTCTGAGGCAAATGACAGGGGGAAGATACTGATTCCTCTCATTTGCGGGTTCCAGGTAAAATCTTCCTATCCGATCTACTTATGATTGGACTGTGCAAATCTTAATTATAATTATTTATTTTTTCTGATTATACTTTGTCAGTGGCTTGTTTTCAAATGGATTCAAGGGGCAATAAAAGATGATGTTGCCAGCGGTGGCAAGTAGTAGTCGTTTGTGACTACTGCTCGATTTTGTTGCGGCCGGTTGCAAGTCCTGAGATTAGTAAATGTTAACTAGACATGCTTCCTCTTCTATGTTTTCTTCATCTCCTCTCACCTTTCACCCCACCAGAGTTGGTTCTTTGTCCTGTCAGTTTCTGTCTGAATTACTCCCGGTGTTGGAGAGACAAAAGGTTATTCCGCAGTTGATTGTATTTCTGGCTACAATTCAATTTAATCATCTCTGTTCTTCATGCTTCTCTGTTGTGCGTGTTCTGTTTTTGATTCCGCCGAACCTATGCATGGCAAAGGAGAACAATATTACCTCGATTGTGGACCCTTTGTTGTGCTTTTTGGTTTCATTAATGTGCTTCAAGCAGGTATTGGTTATGTTGAGAATTTGTAAATATTGCCATTCACTCCTGGAGTGGCGGCCAAAAAGCAGAGCTGTAAGCCATCTTTCGGCGGAGATTGCGGTGGGTAGGATTCTGCCCTATATTGAGAGATGGGAATGAGGTGAAGGAGGAGAATGTGTGGTGTGGGGGACCAGACCGAGGAAGGGTTTTTATAGTTTGGGTGCCATCATTAAGTATTACAGTCACTTAGTGGGTGCATAGCATCATCATTAGGGTCATCACAAGCATACGATAGGATTTGCATTACACGCCTAACAATCATTTCAAAGTTCTTGATTAGCGCGACTAATAATGTTCTTTATACAAAGCAAACAATAAAGACTGCTTTCTTGAAATTGTTTAGGTGTTAATTGATCTGGTTAATTTTGTAACATTGACGGGAAAAGTAGAGAAGGAGCGGAGAAGACACTCGAAAAGATGTAAAAAAATGATGGGAAACTAAAGAAATCCATACTATTAATTTCACCCCTAAATACGCAAGCAATTGCAAGATCAAAACAAATCTTGACTACCACTTGTTCATGATCTGCAAAATGAGAATTTCTACCCAAAAGCTGAGCACCAATGCTACTCTTTATTTTGACAAGGGAACAAGTCCAACGTGAATACCAGAAGTTCAGAACAAAGATTGTATTTTTTTTGTCCAAGCTCCACCTGAAAATATGGTTTATGCTCTATACCCAACTAAAATTGCCTTCACTAGAACCAATATGTCATACGATAACCGATTGAACGATATTTTATTAAAAATAAAGAATATCGAACCATTTACAATATTGTTTGCCAATTAAATTAAACCCTGAATCCATAAAAAAAAATAAAAAAAATGATACAAACCCTAATCAGGGATCGCGATTAAAGAAAGGGAAAATAAAATTCTGAAACTTGGCCTTAAAACTTACTCCATCCGGTCATAAATAACTATCGCTTTGATTTTGAGCATGCATAGTAAGGAAACTGGATGATTCACTATTTAACTTTTTTTCCGAACATACTTTCGATAAAAAATTATGGACAAAATTGTTTCAAATAATGAGTCATCGGACCTCCTTAATATGCATCCTCAAAATATTTGTGACCATTGAAGTTTGCAGCTCCTCCACTAGTAGTCTACTATAAAAGAGACTAGTCCAACTTCCTAGAGTCAAAATTATAGTCAATAGCGTAGACATAGAACGATGAGTAGTAGTACCATGAGCAATTTGAAGAATGCGGTGGTTGCTCTCCTAGTTCCTCTTCCTTCCATCCTCTTCTACCTCTCCTTCCTTCACCACTACCAAGCTGATTCCACCACCAATCTCTCTCCTTTCTGGAAATGGTGCGTTGACCATCCTCTGCTCTTAGTCAACGCCCTCTTCTTCTTCAACGTCGATGTCCTCTTCTGGGTCATCAGCCAAATCCAGAGGAGCCACTGGGTATGTAACCCCATTTTGAATTTCCTTTGTTAATTTTTCTATAAAGAAAGCTTATTTTTTGTTTTGGAATTGATCGAATTGGTGGGAATGTGCAGATGATCGATGTGTATTGGACGGTGATCCCAGTGCTGCTTGCTTACTTCTATAAAACGTACCCATTGGCACAATTTGACTTGTGGAGGTCAAGGATTGTGATTGTATTGACTTGGGTATGGAGTTTGAGGCTTACCCACAACTACTTTAGGCGTGAGAAGTGGCAATGGGGTGCCAGAGAGGACTGGAGGTTCACTGATATGAGCACCCAATATGGCGAATCTTGGTGCTGGATCTCCTTCTTCTCCGTTTACCTCTCTCAGCAGGTAATGCCTGTTTTTTTTTTATATATATTTATAATACCCGAGATTCCAATTTAGTTGCATATAACTGTTTGATGAATTGCCTCAATGAGCTTTTACTTTCAAATAACTGTTGAATTACTTAGCGAGTAGAGCCTTCGACGTGTTTTTAGTAATTAGATGGTTGAAATGGGAGCTTTCTTTTCTTATTTTGCGATTTATGACTTTGCAGGTCTTTCTTATCGGAATATGCCTCCCATTGTACATTGTCCATTCGGTTGAAAAGCCATTGAACGTTTGGGATTTTGTTGCTATTGGTGTATGCTTGTGTGGCATTGTGATTGCGTACTTTGCGGACACGCAACTCCATGATTTTGCGACGAGAAATGAAGAACTTAAGGAGCTTGGAAAGCCAATGGTGCCTAATCTTGATAGCGGCTTGTGGCGATATTCGCGACATCCAAACTATTTCGGGGAGCAGTTGTGGTGGTGGGGGTTGGTTCTATTTGCATGGAATCTGGGACATGGATGGACCTTTGTTGGGTCTCTAGTTAATAGTATGTGCTTATCCTATGTGACTTTGCTTGTAGAACAGCGGATGGTGAGGCAAGAGTACAGAGCTGAAGCATACAGGGCGTATCAGAAGACAACTTCGGTGTGGATCCCATGGTTCAAGTCATCTGCATTTGCCGAGAAAGATAAGGATACTTGATCTTTTTCTATGTTCTAGTCGTAATCGCCCACATTTATGGTTTATCTCTGATTCGTGGTCTGTTGTTCGCAATTTTTGCAATCATTTGCTCATGAGCAGCGCTGCTTCTTTGGAATTGCATGGAATTGTGTAAATGATTAAATTCCACTTGCATTTTTTATGAAGTTCACTTTCTCAATTAGAGTTTGTGAGAACATGATGTATGGTTAGGGTTTGATTTGCATTCCTTCTGCTTTCTACTCTTGTCTTCTTGCTGAAGAAAGATGTTTCCTTTTAACCAAAAAATTGAGTTTTCTTTTCCCTTGTTTGGACAGTGAAGCAAAAATGTGTGTGTACTTTCACTCTAGTCAGTTTAGATGGTTATTAGCTGTGTCTTGGAGACCGGACCGAACTGAACCATCTGGTCCGACCAATAAAACACTAATGGGTCTGTTAATTGGTATCCAACAGTAGGCTTTGGTCCCCAGCACAACTACATCAATCCCATAACATCAAAAGCAGAAGAAAAAAACTCACAATAACTATACCACCGTCGAAATAAAATAATAAAACAAGTATAATAATTAGTCAAAAATTAAAAAAAAAACACTACAATAACTTTCATATAGTAAAAGAAAAATACAATCTTTTGTTCTTTTCTCTCTTTTTAATCTTCAAACCGGAAACCAACATTCAAGTCTTGCAAAACTTATCCTTTTGTCTTGGTACTAATTAGATAAACTAGTAAGATAAACTCCAAGCTTATACGAGACGAAAGCATCGACAGTAGCATACTTAATTTGTTCAAAATTAAGAGACCTCTCGTCCCAGCGGCTCAACGTAATTCTCTTGTCCTTCTCCATCTTCTGTTTAAGAAACCTGAGCACCAAGTTCTTCAATCCCATCCTCCTATAGCCTTCATCATCATACTTATCCGCAGCCCAATGCGCAACATCTTTAACGTTTTTAACCCACAAATAGTAATCGTCGAAGAGTTTTCTTGCATCCGTCTTCACCTCTTTCCCAACGAAACAGAACCGATCGGCGCCAAGAAATTTGACGAGCGATGTAGGGATGTAATCCGCTCGGTAGAGTTGAAAGATTAGACAATGGCGGTCAACACTCAATTGGAGGACAGCAACTTTTTGGTACTCGTTAAACCTAGTCGCTAAGCGCCACTCGGTATCAAGACCTACGATAATGGATTCGTCATCCAATTTTTCTTTTCTGTAAGCGTAGAGAGATATTATGTTCTTGATCAATCGATCAACATCAGAACCAGAAGATGTCACAAGTGTATCGATCGTGTCATTATTGAATCGGGTGGCATAGTGGTGATGGCGAGTGGATGATGGCATCGGCATTGTAAAAATTAAGAATTTATATTTAATAGGTGCTATTAAATATTAGTGAAGAGCGTAGATTAATTTACGTTTTATTAATTAATTAAATTGTTTAAATATACTAATTCAATTTATATTCTCTTTCTTTTTAATTTTCTACTAATTTGGTGGGTTTTTTTTTTCAATTCATGGATAGCATATGTATTTCATTGATCAACATGAAAAAATTATTATATTAATTACCATATAGTAATAAAAAGTTAAGATTTAATTTTCTATTTGGTTATATACTTGAATCATATAATTTATTCATTGATGATAGTCGTATAAAAAAATATAAATAAATAAATTTATTTGATAAAAGCCGATAGTGTTTTGACATTTGACAATATAGATATTAATTATATTTTGTATTCATAAAACTTGAAGAGTTTTTCTCTTAATGTGATTTATTTACATCACATCTTACCATTAATTTTAATTTCTATATTTTTAATGAAAAATTATATTTTCTAACTTAGAGAATTTAAAAGGATACGAGTTACGGAATGTATAAAGTCACATATTAGTTATATAAATATTTATTTGGTATTTTTTTAAACAGTAAATACTTAATTGATACGAATTTTCAACTGTGAAACATTTGAATTTCCCATCAACTACTCCGTCTTGTAAAATTGAAATATTTATATACCACAAATGAAAAATATATTGCATTTTGATATTTTATGTTACAAAAATACAACTATGATCATATATATTATTTTATTGGAGAATATAATCTTCAATATCAAGCAATTTAAGCTCTTCAGGTAAGAATTATTTTATATTTTTGTATTTTGTTACAATTTATTTTACCACTGTGATTTTTTTAAAGATTATATAGTTTGTATATTCTTTCACTAAAAAACGAGTTTTATAGATAATATATTTGTGCAACGCGCGAGCCTAATGCTAGTTTTTAAAATTTTTTTTTAAGACATAAACTTACCATAATCAGATTTAATATAATCCAACCAAAATAATGATCCAAAAAGGCTTTTTTAATTTTTGCTGAGATCTAGTTGAAAAGATATGTTGTTTTGGATTTTTTATGGTTTAATGACATAAATATCTTTTGTGCTTTAATGTTTTATTAATTATCCTTATATATAATTTATTTATTTAATGACCTTCTATATTTATACTTTTTTTATTTAATGACCTCTTAATATTATGAAATGATGATTTGACACGTTCTTCGTTGAAAAAAATTCGACACATTAATAAGATTATGCCATATCGGAAGGTCATTAAACAAAAAAATACTATGAGTATAAGAGGGTTATTAAAAAAAAATCGACACCGTCATTTTTGTTGTTGTTGATAAATCTAAGTACTACTTCCGGAACATTTGAAAAATAAATGAAAAAGAAACTTGACTGTTAATCGCATGGCCCGTACAAAGTACTCCCTCTGGTCCGAAATGTATAACTTCCTCGCATCTCAATATTCAATAGGGAACGCATATCGAGGAGGCCGGATGAGGCACTATTTGACCCAAAAAAATTCCGTACTTTTTTTTCGAACGCACGTTAATCCCTAACGTACTTCCGAGAAAAAATTCGGGGCAAAATTGTCTCAAATAGTGACTGTTCCGACCGTCTTAAGGTACGTTCCGGAACAGTAAAAGCAAATGATAAAACGCCATACATTTTGGACCGGAGGGAGTACCATCCAGGTAGCAATTTGTTTTGGACTGAATTAATAGAAATTTATACCAATACTAAGTGATAAAATAGTTGAGGCAAAATCATTTTGATATAAAAGCTAAAAATAAAATAATTAGGGTAAATTACCATAAAAACTCTTATAATTTAAAATTTTACAATATCAACCTTATAGTTTCCTAAAAATTACAATTTTAACATTTATAATGGTTTAAAAACTTCAAATAAAGTAGTAAAAAAATAGCAACTTTTATGAAATTTGGTAAAAAAATGTAACAAATATATTAAAACAAAAGACCATAAAAATTAGTTTAAATTTTATTTACAATTTTTTTTTAATTTAAAATTTTCAAAACATTTCAAATTTATTTTTTCAAATAAAATTTATTTACAAGAGAGAAAAACTCACCAATGACTAATGAGTAGGATTTTCCAACTGGTCTTTTCCTGTTTCCTTATTTTCCTATAATTTCAAAGAATTTGACTTTAGATAATGTGGAAGCTTTCCTCCTGTTTCCTTCTTGGTTGGGCTAGTTGAGGAGTTTGACGAACAGGGATGTCGTTCACACCTTCCACTTCCAATTCCATGCCATACAATCAAATACTCCCTCCATTTTTATTTATTTGACGTCGACCATTGAATCACACAGTTTAAGGTTAGTGCCACGTGTTGCCACCTGATTCGTTATTCTTCCTTCTCTCTCTTTTTTCTTTTTCTTTTCTCTCCTTTCTTTCTTTTTCCCTCTGCCCGTCAAAATACTCCCTCTGGCCACGTTTCCCGTTCTCACCTCCGGCACAGAAAGGAGCGCAAGGACGAGACGAGCAAAACCTAGGTGGAATCGTCCGTTTCGGACGCTTCACGCGCCACCAAAAGTGGCAGAAGCCGGCG
Source organism: Viola odorata (assembly GCA_963691705.1). NCBI lineage: Eukaryota > Viridiplantae > Streptophyta > Magnoliopsida > Malpighiales > Violaceae > Viola > Viola odorata. The sequence continues at coordinate 15,199,940 of OY829545.1, forward strand.
ACGCTCCTGCCACGCGCCGGCGCGTCCGGCGTCCGTTCAGTCCGCCACCACCTGCGTTCTGCTCGTCTCGTCATTTCCGGCACGAATCTATGGTTACCTTCGTGATAATGTCGTTCAAACGTGTTTTATTGTCCGTTTAAAATCGGAGGAGGAAAGATAAAAGGACTGAAAAGTTTCTGACACTTCTGTTCCGTGTCAGCCGCCTGTCTGCAAATTTGGTCCTTCAAAGTTTCCATTTCACTCTTTTACCCTGTGTGACGCGTTGTACGAGCCAAAAATGACACGTCGTCTGAGGGCATTTTTGTCAAAGAACCAAGTAAGTGGGCACAGATGCCAAAGGGCGTCAATTAAAAAAAAAATCAGATTTTGAGCTAAAACGTCGAATATAAAAAAAAGGAGGGAGTACTCCATTGAATCAAGTAGGAGTAATGTCAGTAGGCCCAGCATAATCTTCCGCTATCTCCGCATTAAAAGAGCAGGTTTAACAATTCGAAGATAAGAAGATGGAGATGTCAGATGTGTGCCGCCCTGGAATATCCTTTCCTTTGGCATCACTATGACGGTATTACTAGTAAACTTCATTATCATTATTCATTAGTATGAATCGGTTAAAGACGGAGATAATCCCGTGACGTTTTTGTCGTCTTCTCCGTTGTCATCTTCATTGTGATTTCAATTACAGAGAAAGACTTTTTACTCCTCCGCTTCCCTAATAAACCCAAGCCTCAGCACAGTGTACTAGTAGAAGAGAGGAAGAGTTGTGGGTCTTGCGAGAAACAATGGCGAGGAGGAAAAGCCCGCGTCTTTCGAAATTTTCTGGCTTTTTGGCTGTAGTACTGGTGGTGTCATGTGCAATTGTTGTATCTGGTGCCAAGCAAGAGCTGCGGTTTGGGCAGAATGGAGAGTTCAAGATACTGCAAGTTGCTGATATGCACTATGCGGATGGCAAGTCCACGCCTTGTCAGGATGTGTTTCCAAATCAGATGCCTTATTGCTCTGATCTCAACACCACCGCCTTCGTTGAGCGAATGATTCGAGCCGAGAAACCCGATCTCATAGTTTTCACTGGTACGTACCCATCTTCCCCTTTTTCCTTGTTGGGTTCTAAATTTTATTACCAATTTTAACAAAATCTTTGTTTTTAAGTACTCTTTTGAGCTTACACTCGCATAAAAGCCATCTTGTGCGTTTGTCTTGATCCTTTGCTTGACTTGCTGTAGATGTATCATGTATCTTGTGACTTATCTTTGAGTATTTTGTATGTAGATAATGCTGTTGTGCATTTCCTAATGGTAGTGCTTTGATCAGTCACTTTTAGCAAGTAATGTTTGTCATTTGCAATCCTAACATTTGCAGTTATTCAATTTATCCAACAGGAGATAATATCTTTGGGTTTGATACCAAGGATGGAGCAAAATCATTGACTAATGCATTTTCTGCTGCTGTGGCTTCGAATATTCCCTGGGCTGCTGTGCTGGGAAACCATGATCAAGAATCCAACTTGTCAAGGGAACAGGTCATGAAGCACATTGTTGGCCTCAAGAACACACTGGCACAAGTCAATCCCGCGGAGGCACGTAAGATTGATGGTTTTGGGAACTATAACCTGGAGGTTGGTGGGATTAAGGGGTCTAGCTTTGAAAATAAATCAGCCCTTAATCTTTATTTCCTTGATAGTGGGGACTACTCGACAGTTCCATCAATCTCTGGCTATGGTTGGATCAAACTCTCCCAGCAGATGTGGTTTCAACGCACTTCTGAAAGGCTTAAGGTACCAAACCACCTTACTTGTTGGAAAGGACTGCGCTTTAGATCAACACATCAGTTAATTCCATCATCTATTTATAAAGTTGAAAAACACTACCTTGTCTAGTATTCTCTTTTAAATCGATAGTGGTTGACTACTGAAATTTTGTTCAGCACAAAAACTAGTGTCCTTCTCAAAAAGATAGTTCAACTTCTAATTACTGCTACTTGATAGTAATCACTTTACTAATCCTCCTCTATTGACTTCAGAAAGCATACAAGAGCAAGCCAAATGCTCAAAAGGGACCTGCACCAGGGCTTGCCTACTTCCATATCCCGTTGCCTGAATTTGCAAGTTTTGATTCATCAAACTTCACGGGGGTAAAGCTAGAACCATTTGGTAATGGTATTAGCTCAGCTTCTGTGAACTCAGGCTTCTTCAGTACCATGGTAGAGGCTGGCGATGTTAAGGCTGCATTCACAGGGCATGATCACCTGAATGACTTCTGTGGTGAGCTGACCGGTATTCAACTTTGTTACGCTGGGGGTTTTGGGTACCATGCCTACGGTAAGGCAGGTTGGTCTAGGAGAGCAAGGGTGGTGGTAGCATCTTTGGAAAAGACAGAAACTGGTTGGGGAGCTGTTAAGTCCATCAAGTCCTGGAAACGCCTTGATGATCAACACCTCACCTCTATAGATGCTGAGGTTCTGTGGAGCATGACGCCAGAAGGTATGTTCTTGCTACGCTACATTAAATCATTTTTTTGTGTTCGGTGTGCTATAGTAAAATAGACAAACGTTACTCTCTCTGTACGAAAACCATAGTAGACAAACAGGGGTTAGTCTCCATGTGTTCTAACTTCTAACATATATTTGAAACATCCCATTGACTTTAGGCTATATAAATTGCATAGCCAGTTGATAAGTGAATACTATTTTGCATGCACCTCGGTATCAAAAGAAATGCACATCCATCCAGGCCACTTGCCTGGTTTCTCTTCCTATTAGGTTTAATCATTCGAGCCCCGATATAATCTGTGGAAAAAGGTTTGTGAATATTGACTGAGCTTGTAAAAGGATAGGCACATAGAGGATATAACAGGCCGCATCTGCAATAACTTGTCAGCACCATCCAAAGTAGTGCCCCAATGGCTAAGTTATCGTGAAAGCCAGATGTTTCTCTGCAGTGAAGATATATAGCATCATTTTCATAGAAACTTATTGAAATAAACCAGGGTGCAAGATTTTCTTCCTATATTTTATCCTGAAGCAATTTTTTTTTTGCTTTATGCCGGAAAAACATTCATGCTTGCATTTGTTCTTTTGGGCTTTCGATTTTGACTGTTAGATGTTTTTGTATGTTTGGCAAGATTCTCCTATTTTATTATCACATTCCTGCAAAGAGTTCCTCTCTTATTAACTCTCATTTACAATTTTTGACAGGGGCACCTAGAAGGAAGAAGCAGGTTGGTGGAACACTATAAACAAGGGCCAATAATGGGCCAAATCATATAGGTAAAAAGATGAGGCCCAAATGGTTTACTATAATGGGCTACTTACTACATTTGTTAAGTTAAGCATTCAGCCCAAAATTAAAAGAAAGAAAGAGGGAAGAAATGATTCATCTTAATTTGTCATTCAGCTCTTTAATTCTTTTGAATAAGAAATAAATAACAAAAATGACGTGGACTCATTTCAAATGACTACGTGGCTAATTAAATTGAGATGGATTTATAAAAAATAAAAGAATTTACAAGCTAGTGTGCGCGCGAGTTGTTTTCAACTTTCAAGCAAGGTGAGAATGAGATATCAAATCATTATAATATCTCCATTTAAGAAGAAAAAAAAGGAAACATTGCAATTAATGAGATGGTATCGTAAATGCAAAAATGGCTAATTATGGAGTAGTGTGATTTGTCGTGTCAATTTTACATTGGTAGACCGGACAGTGGACTGGACGCTACCCTATCCATCTTTTGTAGAAGAAAGTGACGGGTCGGGTATTGCTTAGGATTTAGGACAGTCACCAAAGAAGTGAAGCCACGTTCAAAGGAAAATAGAAAAAGCATGGAATGAATAGTAGGGTGATAAAATAAAACTACGAGTCTTAGTAATAAATAAGTTTTGATTTCGAACCGTATAACGTCTGGGATAAAATCCGGTTAAATTGAACCCAGTTTCAATTTTTTTTTCCTTTACTTTTTACAAATAAAATGATGATTTCATGGGTGTATTCATGACCATAAACCCAACCGTAAACCTGTGATAAGTAATAGTTTCAGGAAAAAATGAAAGACTTAGGAAAAAGTAAATTTTTAACGATTAAATTCATTTTGAAATTATAATTATTAAAATATTAATATTTTATGTATGTCAGCTATGATACAAAGGACTAAATATTGACAGTTATTATCAGGGGAACTACATTAAACAATTTTAAGAAATTAGGGGACCAAAAATGTCATTAATCTAAAAAGTTTTAGCTCTTAAGTGAGCCTGCATTTCTGGAGATAGGGGTGCAACATTGAATTGAAGGTGAAGAAGATGAAACAGAGTAGTATTTGCGTTTCTGGGTTTGTGACCTTGTTGGTGTTATGTGCTTGCGAATTTGCGTTGGGTGACCTGCGTTTTGGAGAGAATGGGCATTTCAAAATACTCCAAGTCTCGGATATGCACTATGGTGATAACGAGCTCTTGCCCTGTTTGAACATTCTCCCACAGCAGAGGCCTTGCTCTAACCGCAACACCTCTGACTTCCTTGAACGAGTCATTGAAGCTGAAAACCCCGATCTCATCGCTTTCACAGGTTCCAAGCCCCCCATCTTTCTCCGTTTCTTATCAGAAATTTCATTCTCATTTTTATGTTTCTATGGTTTATGTGTAGTTCTGTTTTTCATTCGGTGTTCTTTTTCCCCATTTCGGATATATGGGCTTAATTTTTCTCAAGCATTATCGGCTAAAAAGTTAGATGAGTTTAATTTTCAGCATAAATTTTTACATTACTCGAATCTAAAATCCGAGTTAAGAATGAAACTAATATTAAGATCTGCTGATGTTTAATTTGTGAAACAGGGAACAGCATCTTTGTGCATTTGACCGGAAACGCAGCAACAGCGATGGACAGAGCATTTGCTCCGGCCATAAGATCAGGTATTCCATGGGTTGCGATTTTGGGGAACCACGATCAAGAATCGGACATGAACAGGGAACAGCTCATGAGATATATTACTGGCCTTCACAACACACTCTCTCAAGTCAATCCTGCAAATGCAAATAACATTGAGGGTTTTGGGAACTACAACCTGGAAGTTTCCGGTGTTAATGGCTCAAGCTTTGAGAACAAATCTGTCCTTAACCTCTACTTCCTTGATAGTGGAGACTATGCTGTTTGGCCCCTTTGGTATGATTGGATCAAACCATCTCAGCAACAATGGTTCAAATCCACTTCTCAAAGACTTCAGGTATTTAAACTTTCTTTCTTTCCTAGAACAAGTTGATCAATTAAGAGGTCGCTGAGAGCATTTTACGAGCCCTTCACATCTAAAATGGCAAATTGGGTCGATAGCTGTAAGGTTTCCAACTTGGTTTATCCAAGAATTAATAGCTGTAAGGTTTCCAACTTGGTTTATCCAAGAATTAGTTTTGTCACATAAATTACATTTGGGATTATACTAGAAATAATTACAATTAATTTGTTGCTCTGTCTTCAGAGTGAATACATGAACGGGCCGAATTCTCAGGACAAACCAGCACCGGGGCTTGCTTTCTTCCACATTCCAATCCCTGAATATAAAGATTTGGATGCATCAAAAGTGGTAGGGGACTGGCAAGAAGCAGTTCACTCTCCCATTCACAACTCGGGATTCTTCGCGACCATGGTAGAAGCAGGGGATGTGAAGGCAGCTTTCGTTGGGCACGACCACGTCAACGACTTCTGTGGTGAGATAACTGATATCCAACTTTGCTATGCTGGTGGTTTCGGATACAATGGGTATGGAAAGGAAGGATGGCCTAGAAGAGCAAGATTGGTCTTGGCAACTTTGGATTATGCAGAGAATGGCAGGGGAGATGTTAAGTCAATCACTTCCTGGAAACGCCTTGACGATGATAACCTCTCTACTCTTGATCATCAAGTCCTCTGGACCAAAGCTGGTAAAAATAAATCCGTACTCTCTTGTTAGTATAATACTCGTTAATTACAATCAGTCTCATCGGTTGTGATTCAAATCTACCAATAACTCTCTTATTTAACTACATTTCCTTAACAGGGGCTAGCCGGAGCAGAAAACAGATCGGCGGGGGACGTAAAGTGACTGGCTCGAGCTTGTTCTCTCAGGTGGTCTGATCTTGCTGAGCCATAACTTTGGTTATGAGGAAGGAAGCTATATATATGTGTTGCATCTGTGTGCTTGGCTTGTGCACATAGTAGTGGCTTTATGGAAATTAATTCTACGTGTGCTGCCATTTTGGACAATGTATAGAACCCATATGTAATTTTTGTCTTTTTAAAGTCGAATCCTAGTGTCTGCAACACACTACCAAGTACCAAGACATGGGCCAGGTTAATAAATAAGCCTAAACAATGAAAGCAAGTTGAGGAAAAATTATATTCATGCAAGTAGCAATAAATGTATGGATAATGAAAACATTACACATACTGAAGTAACAACGGGCAACGTGGTAGCTAAATGTCATAATTACACAAATGACAAACATATGTGAACCAAGTTCGATAATTGTTGGTGGGAGCGAGAACCGCCAAAAAAGGGACCTCCACAAATAGGCTCACTTTCCAAAAGAAAGACATTTTACTCTTTTCACAAAAGAGAGAGAACAAAAGTTGTCACGTCCATTTTTCATTCATCCATTACTCATTACTCTGATAAAAGAAAAAACTTATTATATTCATAATTTCATACTCCATGAAGCACAGAGACTAACACGCGTATCGAATACTGTTAAGATACGAATATGGTATATACACAAGGGTAGAGAATGTTACTTTTAAGATAATTTTATACTCCTAAGGGCCGTTTATTTTGAGAAAATAACTTGTCTAATAAAATTATTATTTTTGCAATCTATTTTTTTGGAAAATATATTATTTTCTGTTATTTGGTTGTTTAACTCGAAGTTATTTTCCTGTAATTTATATAGTATTCCCTTTGGTTTTTATTAATTAATTTTTTAAAATAGTAGATAAATTTAAAATAATGATTTTTGGACCACGTTTTTTGGATTATAGTTTTCAATTTATCCATTTTTTATAATATAATTACAATAATACCATTGTACCAAATTAATTGGTTGGGTAAAAAAATTAAGACAGAGGGCATGCGTCGTAATTATGATTCAAAAAGACAATTAATTTGAACCACGTTTTTAGTAGGAAAATGACAACATAAATAATAAACCTTATAGTTTATAAAATTTCTACCTAATTCGTCATAGTTTAAAAGATTGCAATATCAACTATATAATTTTCCTAAAAATTTCAATTTTAACATTTATAATACTTTAAAAAATCAAATAAAATAGTAACCCATAGTAAAAAATTATAAATTTGGTAGAAAAATGTAACAAATATAGTAGCACCTTAAGCAATGAAAAAAATAGTTTCACTTTTAATTACAATTTTTTTTGTGAAGTGGGCTCTCCCATGTTTTTTTCTCCTCTGATTTGAATATTTTTCTGAAATTTTTAAATATATTTTTTGAAATTTTTAGTTACCAGTACTACAAATGTTTAAATTGTAATTTTTCAGAAAACTATAAGGTTGACATTGCAAGCTTTTAAACTATATGGGGTTAAGTGAAATATTTTACAAACTATATAGTTTGTTTATTTAATTTATCCTTTATTTCTGATTGCTTGTCGAAAGCATCAAATTTAGTTGTAAAAAAAGATATAGAAATGGGGTAGGAATACAACTTATCACTCGTCCACAAGGGATTCGTAGATCATGATAAGAGGTTCGTCCACAGAGATCTTGTTGGGGTTTCGTAGTCTTGACTCGACTTCCTCGTCACTGGAGTTGAGGGGTTTTGTTCCTGCAATTAAGGTAAATAAAGCATAAAAGAGAACAAACAATAATAAAATAAATAGAGACAATCTTAAACAGAAGGTGGTCTTAGCTAAGATTGCAGATTGAGGTTGATTGTGAACTGTCTTGGGGTAAACTCTTGGTAAGGGTGGATTCGTGAGCGCGCTACTTGTCAATCGATCATTGACTTTATATTTTCTCCTTCTCTCTCATAACTCTGCTATAGATAGGGAGGAACCCCTTTCCAATCCTACTTTCCTCCTATTCAAATCACTTGGAGGGTACCCCCTTTCCTAGTGATCCTGGCCAGTGGACACCTTGCTGGTTAAAGGGTTTATCCAATTGGCTGTTGGCTTGAGGCATATGCGTTTTCTCAATGGCGTAGGGAAAGACAGAGTCTAGGCCAAGCTACTCCCAACTCAGAGCCCTAGATTGTCAGTCTGGTTAGGCCTATATCGATTCAAGTTCACTAACCCCCGCGAGGTTAGCTGCCTACTTTGTCACTCCGGTTTCGCTCGTCCCCTTTGTGACTGGCTACAAATTCGTCGTCTTGCCTAAGATCGATCAAGTCTTAGCCTAGACGGGAACCGGTTTGTTAAAACAGAACTTGAATTGATTATGAACGAGAGGATAATAAGAACAATCAGTCTCACAAATCATAAGTACGCTCACTCAACCCTTACCAAGAATTAGGTGTTTAGCTACTAGACATAATAATTAAAGAAAAGAATAATTGAAGAACATGGATTAAAATAAATCTGTGATATTCCAAACCGAATAACCATAGAGCAAATGTTTACAAGAACCAGAAGTTGGAAGAAAGAAGATCCTGTAATTGACAGCCTTCCCTAACCTTTAACGAGGTTAGAGTCCCCACCAATTACGTTCCTTTCCAAATTCCAAACTTCAAATAACTAAAAGATAGAGATAAGAAAAATCTCAATTGTTCAAATTCGAAAACTAAATAATAAATAAGATACTAAGAGATTGTTTTTGTTCAAATAAAATTACATCCGAGATTTTATCCAAGACATGTAACAACCAGCTGGTTTCCTGATCAGCATTCCGTGAATCCAAGATGGGCACGCCTCTATCTCTGCAATCTTAGCTAAGTCTGCGGCCAAGATTGTCACTTTGTCGCTCAAGGCACCCGTTTCCTTCAAATCTTCTCTTGGCCAAGACTTCCTTCAAAAAACCACAAATTGACGTAAAAGAGATTGTTTTTACCATAACCAAGGTGGTTTAAAACAGTAAAAATACATGGAAATAAACGTCAATCAATTTCAAATATATTTTCCTACATTAATGATTTAATATTAATTATGAAACTTCTAAATTAATTCAAAATATATCTAAATAATTTTGAATAGTTAAGGATACATTGTTTGCTTCATGCTTTGAAAAAGTAAACCATAAGTAACCCATGAATAGTATAAAACTCATTTATTTTAAGAAAAAAAGAAAAGTTGATATATTACTCATCTTGAGATGAAGATTATGTTTTTGTAATTTTTAATTTATTTTGTTCATTACGATAAACAAATAAAATCAAATTTGTTTGGAAAAAAAAATTGAATTGGGAGAGAGAAGAAGAAGAAAGGAGTAAAAGTTGGAAAAATGTTTTCCCCTCACTAATGAGAGGAAGTTGATTTCCCTCATTTTGCCTACTTATTTTCATAAGTCTCACACATTTTTTACTAACAAGTACCGGAAAATAAGAAAAATCATTTTGAGGAAATCATTTTTTCCCTAACAAACAAGACATTATAAGTCTCTAAATATGGTAATAAAAAATGGAGAATAATTTATGAAAAAAAACTTAAAAATTAAATCTTCTCAAATTTAAAAAATAAATTTATATTTTAATGATTACAGTAGAGAATCACTCTCCTAAAAAAATACCTTCCCTGAAAAAATACATTACAGAGAGAGTTAAATTCCTACCTTACTGGATTTGAGTTGGGGTAGCTTTAAAATAAAAAGTGCAAGCTCTGGATGATGTTAATCTAAACCCTATTCATTAAAATAATAGTAAAATAAAGTTTTTATTTTTATAAAAAATAACAAATAGTTACGTATAATAAAAACTTATAAAATGGTTAAATGGCAAAACTTGTTCACCCTTAATCAAAATCTCGAGTTCAAATTTTGAGAATAAAAAAAAATTATATTGGAAACTCGAACCAGATTGCTAGATAAAAAATAAAAAATAAAAATATATGCAATATTTAATGTAGAAGAAAAGAAATAGTTATTTAATACTTCCTCTAATTAACGTAAGAAAATGATTTTCACTACCCTTTGAATTTTTATAATTGTTTTATCATTCAGACCAACTTAATCATTAATTTCGGTTACAAATATATTTCACTAATTAACTTTCTCCATTATATTAATTAATTCATTTTAAATTAATTAATCTAAAATTGACGTGATTTAAACTAATTGGATTGAATTTTGAAGGTTAAGGAAAATATGAAAACTACAATAAAAAAAAATCTCAACTAATCTTTTAGGAAATATAAATAAGACAATTAATTACAAATAATTTTTTTTACTAAAATGGATAAGTATAAAAATTTAAAAGGAGTAAGTAGTTTTACATAAGATTATAAATATTTCTATTAAATAACGTACTAATGTGTCCAATAAATACTATATTTTCATATTCAAATTTAGTTATCAAAGGAAAATAAATTGAAAACAGAAAAAACAAACTAAATTATGCTGAAAATAGTCATTTTTTTTCAAAACCAAATTCCCTCCCTAAAGCGTCATTCATTTTAGACGGGTTGAAGTGTAACAAATGTACTTAAGAACTCTGATTAATCTCTATTTAAAATTTCATAAAAATGTTAAATAATTTGAAACGGAGTATTTTTTTTTTCGTCCTAACTAATTTTCCTCACTTTAAAAATCGTGATAATTACATTTATTTTTCTTTAAATAAACAGTAGGAGAAAAAAATTCAACAAAACAAAATGAAAAAAAAAATCCTCCAACAAACAGTAACCAGTGCAATTAAAAAAAAAACATCATAAATAAAATTGAAAACTCAAACTCAAAAGTGTTAAGTTACTACTCCCTCCGTCCCATATTAATTGTCCACTTTCACTGTTCATGTACGCGTTCAAGGAGGCCGGATGACGCACTATTTGACCTCAAAAACTTTCGAATTTTTTCTCGAATGTAGGTTAAGGATTAACGTAAAGTACGGATTTTTTTGGAGTCAAATAGTGAGTCATTCGGCTTCCTCGAAATACGTGCACGAACAGTAAAGTGACGGTTAATATGGAACGGAGGGAGTATAATCTTTTTCAAGTGGACCGACGAAAGAGAATTTTGTATATCAAATTTACTAACAAATAATAGAGTCTTGAGACAGTCATTCTCTTCTGGATTCGACCACGTTTAGACAAGATTAGTCTCATGTTCGGGGATAAAAATGATACCCGAAGAGATAATAAAAAAAACCTATAGTAAATAAATGAAATACAAATATAAGACAAATTTACAAACTAATTATTTGAAATTTATAAAATATAGTCTCACACTCATATGTGTACGTTCGCCCAGTGAATATAGAGCTACGTTCGCCAATTCATATTTATTGATAAAAATCAGTAATTTTAGATTCATTTTAATTTTTTTTTAAAAGCAAATTATGTGTATGTTTCACATTTTGTGTGAGTGAGCAATCCACGTGTAATATAGCTCAGGTGCATCTAATAAATTTTTCTGGTTTTGCTCGTCAAATTGCCAAACTATTGGAACGGTTTCCCCCGTGAAAGTCACGTGCATATGGAAGCAAAATAGTGGGATAGAGTGGAGTAAAGTTGAAACTTCAAAGCTTGAGTCAAGTTTTGCAAGAAAAAAATCAGACGAAAATGATGAAACCGAGTATTTCAGTTTCTGGGTTTGTGGCAGTGGTGCTGCTGCTGCTGCTATGTTCGTGCTTGTTCGCTCCTAGTTTAGCCTTGGGTGCCAAAAAGGAACTCCATTTCAGTAAGAATGGAACGTTCAAGATACTTCAAGTTTCTGATATGCACTACGGTGACAACGAGCTATGGCCCTGTCAGGACATCCTCCCCGAACAGAAACCTTGCTCTAACCGAAACACCTCCGCCTTCCTCGAACGACTTATCGAATCCGAGAAACCAGATCTCATCGTTTTCTCAGGTATATATGTCTCGAACCCGACCAGCATACAACCAACCAGTGATGCCCATTAGTTTTAATTTTAATTAATTTGTGAAATTTGCAGGGGACAATATCTTTGTGTGGCTGACCGGAGATGCGGCGACAGCGATGGACAGAGCATTTGCTCCGGCCATAAAATCCGGTATTCCATGGGTTGCTATTTTGGGGAACCATGATCAGGAATCCGACCTGACTAGGGAACAGCTCATGTGGTACATCGTTAGCCTCAACAACACACTCTCGCAAGTCAATCCTGCGAATGTAACTTCCATTGATGGTTTTGGGAACTATAACTTGGAAGTTAGTGGGGTTAAGAACTCGAGCTTTGCGAACAAATCAGTCCTTAATCTCTACTTCCTCGACAGTGGAGACTATGCTGTTTGGCCCTTGATCTATGATTGGATCAAACCCTCTCAGCAACAGTGGTTCAAATCCACTTCTGAAAAACTTCAGGTACTGATTTACCACTTTAGTCCTCATCCTTTTTTTCCTCTGTTTTCCTTGGAAGTCTAGTGACATTTTTAGCCCCCGTATTTTTGGACTAATTTGGATCTTGGTCTTGGACCCTGTTGTTTTTGCTTAATTTGAAATTTGCACTCTATTTGTCTTACTTTTTTACCCTAGGTTTTGACGCCTTAAGTTTTTGACTTGTTAGTACTTGACATGTGGTGGTGACATAACCGGGTTAGTTTAGGATTCAAGTAAAATAAATTACTAATTATATGATTAGTAGAAGTAATAATAAACATTAATCATATTTTAATGGCTAGATCTTGATAAAATTCCATAAATCTAAGTTTTTTAAACGAATTGAGTCTCATTCTATTTAAATTCAATACAAATGGAAATGTTCATATAAGGCGTTAATTTTTTGGATTGATATAATCTCAACCGATCTGTTTTATTTTTAAGAATTATGAATGGGTAGAGTATATGATGTATATCCACTAAATCTTGGAATATTGTGTTTGACTTCAGAAAGAATACATGAGCAAGCCAAATCCACAGAATGCACCAGCACCTGGGCTGGTATACTTCCACATCCCAATCCCAGAATATGCAGATGTCAATAGAGAAAATGCGGTAGGTGACTGGCATGAGAAGGTTGCCTCTCCGAAATACAACTCTGGATTCTTCGCAACCATGGTCGAGACGGGGGACGTGAAGGCTGCTTTTGCAGGGCATGATCACAAGAATGATTTCTGCGGCGAGCTAGCTGATATCCAACTTTGCTATGCTGGTGGTTTTGGGTACAAAGGGTATGGGAAGGCTGGATGGGCGAGGAGGGCAAGAGTTGTCTTAGCAACTTTAGAACATGCTAAAAATGGCACCAGCGGAGCTGTTCATTCAATCACTTCCTGGAAACGCCTTGATGATGCCAACCTCTCTACCATTGATCATCAGGTCATCTGGAGCCAATCAGGTATGTTAAATTTGAAGTTCTAATCAATTTTTATTGTTCCTTTTTCTTAACTTTGTATTTATTAGAGCGAACTTGGTGTTCTATCTAAAAATCACCTAACTAATACAGCAACTATATATAGTCAGATTCATTTGGGGTTGACCCATCACTAATTAGGAGAATAGTGTATTCAAAAGTTTTCAAATTTGAATATTATTCCACCCAACCTTCAATCTGACTATTACATCTGAACCACTCTATATTACTGGTGTCGTGCAGTTGGATGATTGAGTTTCATAACGCTTCTTTTACAATTTTCTTGCAGGGGTTAGCCAGAGCAAGAAACAGATTGGGTCGAGCTTGTTGAGTCAAGTGGTCTGATGAGACACAGCTCTGGCTACGAGAGAGAGCTATGGTCCTATGGATGATGAATACTTTATGGTTTAATAAAAGTACCAGATCTGCCGCCTATGTAATGAACAGTCACTTGTGTTATCATTTGAATGTAATAATATAAAATGTAATGCAGTGGCTTATGGACAATTTTATGTGTGCTAATACGTCATAATTATTATGTATGCAATGCACATGTTGAATTACTAAATAAATCTGAATCTTGGAGGCAAAATTCTAAATGTTGAGGAGCACTTCATAATTTTTCCCAGTAGTGGACTGGATTGAACATGAAGATTTTATTTATGTTATTATTATCCTTAATTTTGTATTTCTGTCATTATGTTCTACCGTCTACGTATGCCTCCAATGATCAAATCCGTGGTTCATTAGGATCCGTATAAGTGTTGTTGTCAACCCATGAATACTTGATATGGATCGTAGTCCATCTAGTATGGGCGTGGGGTGTGGACTATTCAAGGAATGTTGGAATACTGTTTGAGTGTCATAAAAGGAAAGTTGGGCTCAAAACCAATTAGGCCAGGAGTACCAAATGGCACACCAGATAACTTACTGTATAAGAGAGCTAACTGCCAATAGCATATTTCTAACTAGGGTTATTAAAAAAGAATCGAACCGAAACTGTCTGTTAATTTGTCATTTAATCTCATCATGTCAAGTAAATATTTTATAGGAAATACTTTGTTTTCTTCTCTCTCTTTGCTTTATATACACGAAGAAGAAGAAGAAGAAGAAGAAAAACAAGCCCGACGAAGCTTTTGAAGGATACAATTATAGTATTATACCAATACCACTACCCAACAGCCGCCTGGGTCAGCAACTTTATCGTCACATGATTTACATCACTTTTATGAATAATTATACTCCTGGAATTCTAATGTTTTCTTTGCTTTAATTAGGTTTAAAATTTACAGAGTTAGGTTTTCTTACCTTTTTAAAAAAAAAAAAATACACAATTAAGTTATAATCTTACGAAATGAGTCATCATAAAAATGAGAGTTTGGTTAGTAAAATCATCTACAATTGAATTTGTGAATTTGCTTTACCAAACGTATGAATAACCTGAATTTTCGTATCCTTAAATTCATTTTTTAAAAGGAAAAAAATACGGATCAGTCCCGCGATTACTCTCTTCAAAAGTTCAAATCATACTCATAATTTTTTTCTCTAAATTAACCCCTCAATTATCAGTTTGTTACACCTCTAACCCATAACTTTCTTTATTATCCAAAAGTACACCACATCCACTAGTTAATTTGTAACACCGTTAGTTTTTCTGTTTTATGCAATGAGTAAGGAATTTTAGACCATAGTTCGAACTTAAAAGGAGAATTTTTCTAAGACCTCAGGGATCATAATTATTTATTAAAAAAAAATGGGGACCATAATTAGAAAATTATAAAATTACAGGAGTCATTTGCCACTTGAAAAGTACTCCTTCCGGCCCAAATTATATGTCGTTTGAGCCGGAATCACGTAGATTAAGGCCAAACAGTGGAGACTGACAGGCCAAGCTCCGCACAACATTATTGTTTTGCAACTAGCCATAAGTTGGATTTCAACATAAAACACAAGAAAAAATGTACACATATTCACAATTTGTAAATTCCGGCAACATAAATCCGGAATTACAACCAACCTAAATTAGACTTCTAAACCAAAACCTAAATTCCGGTAACATAAATTCGGAATTACAACCCACAAAATCAACACCTAAATTCCAGCAACATAAATACGGAATCACAACCCACAAAAACAAAATCATCTCATTGAATGACTCATCCAAAGTAAGTAGAACAACAATAAGCAATTGACAAAAATTAAACGGTTATCAACAATCTCATCGCTCAACTCTTGTGCGTTCGATTGCCTGTCTACATTGGAGGAAATGACTTCATCATCCTCCGATTGTCTGGCCATTTTGGGGGACATGACTTTGGGGTCGCCGTTCACTGCCACAACCGTTGCGTCATCCTCCATGAAATTATCGGAAATAACGATGCTATCTCTATGGGAATCGTCCCAATAATCGACACCCTCCATAGTTGAAAATAAAAAATGACGATAGTGTTGGCCCAAGGGCTCATTAAATCTTATTTTGATGAATTAAGGACACACAAATTAATTAATATACTAACGCAATGTTAAGTTAAAGTATTTGTAGTTTGCGACGAGACAACAAAAGAAGCAACAAATCAATTATCGCAAGCTCGAAGAATCAAGTGTATATTAGAGCATTAAACGTGTAAGTATGATTCTAATTAGCACTTGATTTATGTTCGATAATACCTCAAGAAAAGTGTCAAAAGATTTTTTACACGAAAAACAATTTTCAGAAAAAGAGTTTTTGATTTCACTGTAGCAACGGAGAGTTTCACTGTAGCAACGGGGCGTCTGCTGTAGCAACGGGAATGAATAGTTTCGCTGTAGCAACGGATAGACTTACTGTAGCAACGGATAGACTCACTGTAGCAACGGATAGTTTTTTTACTGTAGCAACGAATATATTTTTCACTGTAGCAAACGGCTAGTTTTTGGCTCCTTTCTTCATGGATGAGCCTCTACTCTTTTGACACTATAAATACTCATCTAAGATGAGTTACAAAGGACAAGAAAGCATTTACAAGTTCCACATATACAAATTACATTTACAAACTCTCTCAATCAAAGTTTTATAACGCAAGTTTCATTTATAGGTTTTCAACCATTCTTGCGTCTTTCAATTTGAGTTTGGATCGCTTTCTTCTTGAGGTAATATTGTTCATTTATTGGTGTTATTTTGAATCATACATTTATTATTTGTACACCAATTATTTGTTGCAAATATTATTAATTCAAATTGTGAAGGTTCTTCAATCCTTACCTTGAAAGAGGATTGTAAAACGGTTGTGGTTGAGCCCGTAAAAACCAAAGTGTAAGGTTGTAGTTGAGCCCGCAAAAACTACGGTGTAAGGTTGTGAGCTGAACCCGTAAAAGCTCAAGGTAATAGCAAAGGTGTTTGCATTAGAAAATCCTAAGGGTGAAGCTCTTAGGTAGTGGAGTACAATTCGGATTGTGAATTGGAACCACTATAACTCCTTGTGTTTTTGCTATTTTTCCTTACATTTTGTGTGCGATTTTTTATTGCCTATTCACCCCCCCTCTAGGCCGGGATTATTGTTTTATCAGATAGAAGATGGAGAAAAAAATAGATCTAGTTGAGAGAAGGAGAAAGATCCAGAAATGTTTTGGGTGAGAGAAGGAGAAGTGAGAGAGTTTTGGGCGTGTCAGATGCTCTGACCTCGTGATATTTAAGGTGATACTCGAATTTTCAACTCCCGCCCGAATCACTCCCACTTTTACTTTCGTTTCCCTCCTAGCCCATGTGTGATACGCCGTTCCACGCCGAACGACAAGTCGTTTAAGAGATAAAAGTGTAAAAACACAAAGTAAGTGGACACAATTATCTAGGACGATATATAATTCCAGGCCGTGAAAATTGGACCAAAACGACATATATTTCCTGATGGAGGGAGTATATCCCAGTGCCAGAGTTCCGGTAGCTTTCCACTATGGTGGAGTGGTGGGCAGATTGCAGAGTCATTTTGCTGACCAGTAAATTAAAAAGTTGAGAGTAAACAGACGCGTGAACGAGAAGAAATTATTTCTTCTCTTTTTCTTTTTGATTGTTTTGCCCATTTATAAATCGTACAAGAGAAATGAAGAGAAGTCGGGTTGCTGAGACTGAAAGCTTGGGTCTTTTATTCTGGGCTTTGTATAATTTGGGACTTGATGGTGAACACGATGAACCAAACAATTTTCAGTTCTGGGTTTTTGGCAGTGTTGGTTTTGTGCTGGTGTGGGTTGGTTCCAGGAATTGCGTTGGGTGCGAAACAAGAGCTGCGATTTGGGCAGAATGGACAGTTCAAGATACTGCAAGTGGCGGATATGCACTACGGGAATGGCGAGTCAACGCCATGCAAGGATATTCTTCCGACTCAGCAGCCTTGCTCTGACCTCAACACCACCGCTTTCATTGAGCGACTGATCGAAGCTGAGAAACCCGATCTCATTGTTTTCACCGGTAACCCATCTTCCCATTTTCCTGCCCTTTTGTTCTTTCATTACCACTTTCATGTTTTGTTGTTTGTTTTCATTTAGAAACTTATCAATTCCTGAAATTTAAGGCAAATTTTCCATTTTTGTTGTTCAATTTGGCTTTTATGTAGATACCCTTTTACTGCTTACACTTGCGCGGCGTTATCTTGTGCCTTTATGTTGATTCTTTGCTGTTATTGTATGTAGCAAACAGGCCACCTGTTTTGGTGTTAATTTTTATGGTGGATGATATATGTTTGATGACATTGTATGTAGCAAACAGGTGCTGTTATTGTTTTCTTAAATTTCATAAGGACAGTGCTATGATCAGCCAATTTTTAGCAAGCATGCTTCTTTTTGCAATGTCTAACATCATGTGCCATTATCTACTTTGTGCAAATAGGTGATAATATATATGGGTGGACCGCCACTGATGCAGCGGCATCGATGGATAAGGCATTTGCTCCTGCCATAGCATCTAATATTCCATGGGTTGCCATATTGGGAAACCATGATCAAGAATCCAACTTGTCAAGAGAAAAGCTCATGCAGCATATAGTTGGCCTTAAAAATACACTTTCCCAAGTCAATCCTCCAGATGCAGGTTCTATCGATGGTTTTGGGAACTATAACCTGGAAGTTGCCGGGATTAAGGGTTCGCACTTTGAACATAAATCAGTCCTTAACCTTTACTTCCTTGATAGTGGAGACTATGCCCTTTTCCCCCCTCTCCCTATATATAGTTGGATCAAACGCTCTCAGCAGCGCTGGTACCAGACCACTTCTGAAAGGCTTCAGGTACTGAACTCTTCTTTGTTTATAAAGTGTACATCTTAAGTATCAACTGATTTGACCAGTTATAAATTGGCAGGCATGCTAGCAATTATGCTATGAAATAATAGTGGTAACTGCTGAAATTCATTATCAAGCAGCAATAAGTATCTATGCGAAACAGATTAATTTGCCAACTCCTTGTTGGTGCTATGACTCGATGGTTCATAACTAATTTTGCAAGGTTCACTTCAGGCAAAATATATGAGCGAGCCATATCCTCAGAATGGACCGGCACCAGGGCTGGTGTACTTCCACATTCCATTGCCTGAATTTAAACGTGTGGACTTTTCAAACATCATAGGGGAGAAGCAAGAGAAGATACTCTCGCCTATTTATAACTCAGGCTTCTTCAAAACCATCGTCAATACTGGGGATGTGAAGGCTGTTTTTACAGGACATGATCACACGAATGACTTCTGTGGTGAGCTAAG
This sequence comes from Viola odorata, assembly GCA_963691705.1. NCBI lineage: Eukaryota > Viridiplantae > Streptophyta > Magnoliopsida > Malpighiales > Violaceae > Viola > Viola odorata. The sequence continues at coordinate 15,219,087 of OY829545.1, forward strand.
TAATATACAACTTTGTTATGCTGGGGGTTTTGGATACCATGCCTACGGGAAGGCTGGATGGTCTCGAAGGGCTAGAGTGGTGTTAGCATCTTTGGAAAATACGGAAACTGGTTGGGGAGCTGTCAAGTCAATAACATCCTGGAAACTCCTTGATGATGAGCACCTCACTGTCAAAGATCATCAGGTCCTCTGGAGCAAGAGCAAAGCAAGTGAGTCATGGTAAACAACCTTAACCCTTTGAATTGTCCATTTCATACATGCGTAAAAAAGTGCACACTCATCCATGCCGCTTGCCTTGTTTTGGTTGATACTATGTTTAATCATCTAATTTTTCAATTGCACTGTTGAACTTTACATTAATACTATGGTGCCTAGAGCTGTTATGTTTTATTGTTGAATTGTAACAACAAAGAAAAGAAGCTTTGTTCAAAACAATGAGCTGTTGAAAGTGTCCCTGCCCTATGTCTTCTGGCCTTGGCATTGTCTTGGACCAAACATTTACGCTTTAGTTTTCTTCAGATCTTTGGCTTTGATGGTGTAAAATTGTGAACACTTGACAAGTACTACTCACATTTCTTGCCAAGGAATGTACGTTTTCAGCAGTCACAGTAGAGCTCCTCTCTCTTTATGTCTGCACCGGTGGCCTTCTATAAGTACCATTAACTCTCCTTTATTACTTTTCACAGAGGCTCCAAGGAAGAAACAAGTTGGTGAGGGTCGTAAAGCCAGTGGTACAAACTTGTTAATTGACAACTGATGGCCAACATCATGGCGATTAAAAAAAAGTAAGTATGTATCCTTTATGTTCAAATGAAAATATGAGATGTAATGTAATGAAATGCCGCATAATGGCTAATGTGATGCAACGATGCTGACTTGTGGAAACATAATATGCAATTTAATAAAAGACTTATCTAATTCCTTATGGAGTTTTATGCTAACATATTACATGCATTGAATATATTTGAGTTGCTGGATGGTATCTACATATTGGGAAAAATAGGGAAGTGATTGATTGGATGAAATGCGCAATCAAAACATCTTTGAATGAAATAATTTCTTCTAGATTGGGTTTAGGCGATTTTGGACTTGAAGGAGTAACAGCTAAAGCGAGATGCTTCGTAACTGTTATCTTTGTGAAATTATGACAAGAAAAGGAAGCTATGGGGAATGTCAAGTCTGTGCTTTCTTTTTGCCCCTTACTTATATCCTGATCTAAATATTTTGCTCTGTGGAGAAAAACATTGCATGCATTTCTATTTCGGTCTTCGACTTTGGCAGTGATCTTACCATTTTTATTTTTCTGTTCTGCAAATTGGTTGTGGCTGGATGTACAACAGGTTAGTTTGGGACGTGTTACTCTTGTGGACTAAATGAGTAGGGTTCGGTGTTCTTGGGTCTTTTCATTTAGATGGAAAGTGAGAAAGAAGTTGGAGATGAAAGAATTTTCTGTTATTACTACACATTTTTCGTGGGACTTAATTTTTTTAATAGGTATAATATGTCGTATTTTAATTTTAAATAAGATAATGTAGTTATAATTTTTATATAATAACATAGTTATTATGTTAATCGCAAATATTTTAGAAACACGAAACTAAATTAATTATTCAGAGGTTCGATTGTAAATCTTTTACGAATATTTGAACCTCACGTCAGTTTTGACTTTAATTGGAAAGTTTTTACGAATACGGAGGCTTTGAAATAATATATGAAATTCCATAAATGTATGGGGCACAAGTTAAGATAAATTATTATATTTACAATTGAGCTAAATAAACTACTATATTTATCTACTCGGTCAATATAAACTAATATTACCTAAAATAATAATATTGTATTTGACACCTTATAAATTTATCTACCATCAGATATAGTTATAATTTTAAAATATAAATTATCATGACTATTTCTTCCACCATAAAAAAAATTAGTTGGAATAAAGTGCCAAACTATTTTTTCCTAGTAGAAAAAAATCGTCTCTCCCTCATTTTACAAGGTGCGAAACAAGACATTATTATATTTAGGTAATACTATTTTTGCCTTTGAAAGCTTGCCTCTTTTTCACCGGCACACAAATCAATTTCAATCATTGGACACATTTATTTATAATTTTTTATATAAAATTGTTCCTACTAATATTGTTTAATTACATAAACTGTTATTCACCCACTCATTCTCTTTGTTGAAAATACTCATTAAGAATAGAGAAAAAGAGAGTAAAAGAACCAAAATTTTGCATCAGAAATGTAAAAGAGAAGTAAAAGAGGAAATTTGTTTTCTAAAAAGGAGCCAATTTTTTAGAAAATTGCACCACACCCTTCGTTGAGCGAGTAATTGCAGCTGAGAAACCCGATCTCATTGTTTTCAACGGTACCCATCTTCCCACTTTCCTTGCCATTTTGTCATTTCATTACCACCAATTTCATGTTCTGTTGTTTCTTTCATATTCACTTAGAAACACTCATAAATTCCTGAAATTCTAGGAAAAAGTTTCCATTTTTGTCATTTAATTTGGCTTTGTGTAGATACCCTTTTGTTTTGTGCTAACACTCGCGCGATGTTATCTTGTGCTTTTGTGTTGATTCTTTGCTTGTTGTTGTGATAATTTGTATGATGGTTGATATATGTTTGATGACATTGTATGTAGCAAACAGATGCTGTTATTGTTTTCTTAAAATTTCATAAGGACAGTGCTATGATCAGCAAATTCTTTCTTTTTGAAATTCAAGTAACATCATGTTCTATTATCTATCTCACTGTCAAATAGGAGATAATATCTATGGGTGGGGTGCCAGTGATGCTGCCGCATCGATGGATAAGGCATTTGCTCCTGCCATAGCCTCTAATATCCCATGGGTTGCCATATTGGGAAACCATGATCAAGAATCCAACTTGTCAAGAGAAAAGATTATGCAGCATATAGTTGGCCTTAAAAGTACACTTTCCCAAGTCAATCCTCCAGAAGCAGGTTCTATTGATGGTTTTGGGAACTATAACGTGGGAGTTGGCGGGTTTAAGGGTTCACTCTTTGAAAATAAATCAGTCCTTAACCTTTACTTCCTTGATAGTGGAGACTATGCACTTTGTCCCCTCTCCCTGTATATAATTGGACCAAACGCTCTCAGCAGCACTGGTACCGGACCACTTCTGAAAGACTTCAGGTGTTAAACTCTGTGTTTATTTTATAAAGAATACAACTTATATCACCGCATCAACTGGTTTTGGTAGGCATTCTAGCATTATGTAACAATAAGTATCCATGCTAAACTGATTAATTTGCTAACTCCTGGTTGGTGCTATGACTTGACAGTTATTTTGTAACTGATCTTGCATTGTTCTTTTCAGGAAAAGTTTATGAGTGAGCCTTATCCTCAGAATGAACCGGCACCAGGGCTTGTGTACTTCCACATCCCATTGCCTGAATTTAAATGTGTGGTCTTTTCAAACATCACGGGGGAGAAGCAAGAAAGTATTTTCTCGCCTATTTATAACTCAGGCTTCTTCAAAACCATGGTCAAGACTGGGGACGTGAAGGCTGTTTTCGCAGCACATGATCACAAGAATGACTTCTGCAGTGAGCTGACTGGTATACAACTTTGTTATGCTGGGGGTTTTGGATACCATTCCTATGGGAAGGTGGGATGGCATAGGAGGGCAAGGGTGGTGCTTGCATCTTTGGAAAATACGGAAACTGGTTGGGGAGCTGTGAAGTCTATCTCATCCTGGAAACGCCTTTATGATGAGCACCTTTCGATCCATTTCATCCATTTCGATCGTGTTTGTCTGGCTGATATTATGTGTGATCATCTCATTCTTCAATTGCACTGTTGAACTTCTACATAAATATGACGCCTAAGCTGTTAATGCTTTGTTGTTAAGTTATAACAGCAACAAAAATGATCTTTGTTCAAAAGTATGAGCTGTTGAAACTGTGCCTGTCCTACGTCTTTCGGCCTTCACTTTGTCTTTGACTAAAAAATTATGCTTTAATTCTCCTCAGAAGCTTGACTTCGACGTTGTAAAGTTGTGAACACTTGAGAAGAACCTTTTGACATTTCTTGCCAAGGAATGTACGTCTTCGCCAGTCACAGTAGAGTTCATTTCTCTTACTGTCTGCACCAGCTGCCTTCTATGAATACCATTAACTCTTTTTATCACTTTTGACAGGCTCCTAGAACGAAACAAGTTTGGCAAGGATCGGAAAGTGAGTGGCACAAACTTGTTAACTGACAACTGACGGCCAAGATCATGGCAATAAAAGAAATGTAAGTTATGCATCCTTTATGTTCAAATGAAAACATGAGATGTAATATAATGAAATGCCACATAAGATGCAATTTAATTTGTGGAGTTTTATGCTAATACAATGAATATATAATGACCTTTTTTACCCACCTCACTCATGATGAGCCTCCATTGACTCAAACCCGTGATTTGGAGTCACTTTGCCTTTGAATTACAATGTCTTGTGCTATAAAATCATTCTTTATGCTGTTCATTTTACTTGTCCTTGATTTACTCCATGTTACCAGTAACATGCTCATGTTGCAAATCTAGGATCATGCTCTCTAATTAGGAAAGGAACAATAGGACAAATTTTGGGTTTATAGCCCATTTGGTGTGGGCTTGGTAACTACAAACATCACAAAGCCCGTCTGTTCTCTTACGTTCTGCTCTGGTTGGTCGCCGACGACTGGGTGTTTATTATAACATGAGAAATGAGAATTCCCTTGCTTGGAGATGACTCCAAGCAAGATCCACCTTATTGGACTTTTTCTTTGAGCATTCCGTGTAGATTTGTGTTTCTTTACACCTCCCTCCCTCTCTATATATTCACTCGTTCGCATCTCATTTTTTTCCATTCATCCCGCAGCAACAGAGCCTTAATTAGCGACGATAACTGCAAAAACATTAATCGAATCCAGCCCCTAGCTTTCTAGTAATAATGGCCAGTTTGAAGAAAGTTGTAGCTCCCTTGTGCATGATGCTCGTCGTGTTCGGTGTTTTCCTCACGGTGGCGCGGGCCGATGGGCATGTGTGCGAGGGAAAGCCGAAACCAGACCCAGCAACAATCCCATGCACAATCAATTGCCTTGTTGCTGACTTTGTCTGCGGTACCGATGGCAAAACCTACACTTGTGGCTGCGCAGACGCTTTCTGCCATGGTGTCGATGTCGTCAAGAAAGGGAAATGCTAGATAAGCATCTCCTCTGCTGCTGCATATGCCTCCATTGATGTAGGAGCATACAATAATACATGTTCTGTTCTCATTTCATTTGTAATAATCCCGTGTGTTGTGTTGTCAGGTTGTTGTTACATAATATATGTAGTGTAACAAGATAATCACTGTACAATTATTCTCTTAATAAAAATGGAGGCAAAACTTATTATATATAATTGGTGTGAGATGTTGTGGTATCTTGTTGAAACTTGAAACCAACTATCTCTACATATTTATTGATTTATTATATTTTTAGTGTTGAATGCAGGTCCACGGTTTGTTGCATGAAGTTTCAGCTCATTAAAAAATAAGCTAATTACTCTATGCACAATAATCAAATAAATATTTTTTACCGATAAATTTGTAGCTCAATGATATTTTTTATAAAATAGAAAAGCGATTTAGATGAACAGGTTAAAAATAAAGCTCTCGGTGGGAACGGCGGCAGGGGTAGGGGTGCATTTTTCAAAGGGTACCTTGACTGTTTGAATTATTGTGGCTGGCAAAGTCCGATCTAATAACCTCCCTCCAAAACTAATTATACTAATTGGTCATGGTCATGTTGGTTATCTGGAGTGATAAATTCAGGTTCCATATATTATAAAAGGGATTTATCTCCTTTAATTTTTTCTAATATGAACCATTTAATAAAATTGGACGAATGAAATTAAAATTTTTTAAAATTAATGAATAATTCATTATTTATGAAAAAATAAATTATTCTCTTCATTTAATTTTTCACTTCTAAGTGAGGAGAATAAAAAAATCACGATAAATTAAAGTTTATTTCTTCATTATCAACAAAAATAATATTTTTTTTAAAAAAAATGGCATGTCAACTTTGCTAATGGGTAGCGTTTGGTTCACGAAATGTTACTTTCCCCCTTGTAATCACTCTCCCAAGAGAATGATACCCGGGAGAGTGATTGAGAGGAATGTTAGTTTTTTGTGTTTGATTGGGATTTAAGATTCCCGGGAAAGTAACACTATTGTGTTTGTTTTGTACTTGGGAATTCTCAAGGAAAGTAAAAAAAATAACTACTTTATCATTTTCTATATTTGTGTCTTTGTTATCTTGTTAGGTGTCTTTTGTTATCTTATTAGGTGTATAATTATTCTTTTCTATATATACTGTGCTACACAGTTTTCTCTAAACACGTTAGACTTTCTCTTTATTTAATTGTCTATCTTTCAACAATCAAAATATTAAATGAGTTTGCTTTATAACTATGGTTTTTTTGCAAGTTAAAGAAAATGACAAATGACATAACCTTTGTATTAGAGTCCTTGAAAATTATAACAAAGTATGACACATATTGTTCTAGCAATGCAAAAAAATACAACTACAATAATAGACAAGTCTGGAATCAGGATTTTTTGGATGATTTGTTCCCGTTCCTAACCGTATTTTTTCCACCTATTATTATTTACATCATTACAATGTAATTTTTATGTGATTATTATAATTTTGATGTAATTAAAATAATTTTTATGTAATTAATTATAATTTTTATGTAATTAATATAATTTTGTGTAATTAATATAATTTGTCGGAGTTTTAGAAAACGGAAAAGAAAAAAAAACGCTTTATTAGGTTATTTTTTATAATTAGTTTTAGATAAATATGTCATTTAATAAAAAAAATTAACTTTCCCTGTGGGGGGAATCACTCTCTCCACCCCCTAGCCAAGGAGTCATTTTCCCCCATTTTTTGGAAAGTCAAGGCGGTCAAGAAAAGTTGGATTCCAGGAAAAAGTGATTTCTTGTTGCAATCAAACGCAATAAAGCTTAGAATCTCAGATTCCCGAGTCACTTTCCTTTTTGATTCCGCCAACGAAACGCTACCAAAAGAAAAATTCTAAATTGTACTAATTTGTTAGGGTTTTGTCCATTGACCAACCATCACGTTGAGATCATACACGGATTTTTAACTTATTATCACCGAGAAACATAAATTCTCAGTGCATAAATGTTATCAAAAGAACAACCCCAGTTCATTTAAATCAATAAAATATTATTTTGTATATTGCAGATAATAGTATTCGGAATTTTCTTCGTCTTCAATGGACTATTCAGGTGGTTCACGCCTTTCGTGAAGGGAATTCAGTTGTCGATGAATTAATTTTTGAGTTACAAGCGTCTTATGAGTGATTTTCCTCTTTTCTAACTTCTTATGTGCACCTTAATTTTTATAGTTATTCATTTAACCGTAGTAAAAAAATTATTGATTTCGGTTATAAATACACTTTAATAATTACTTCACTCTAAATTTACCAATCTAGAATTAACATAGTACGTTTCATTCCCATGTTTTATTTAAGCAGCTTGCCTGTTTTTCTTCCTGACATGAAATTAAAAAAACCCCTATAAAGATGTACATGTTTGTAACTCAACTCTCAATGGAAATAGTTGTAAAGATGAGTTTGAGTTATGCTAAGATCAGAAAAAGAGCAGACGAGGAAAAAGAAAGAAAAATGACACAAGTACAACATGTATATCAGTGTTCAGTTTGAAAAGCATCCTAACAACCCAGTAGATGATAGATCTATCAAGCCGTAATCAGGGACTAGAATGAGCTGTACATCACCAGATCGGCGATTAAGAAAACAAAGAAATCCGAAATCCTTATCCGATCCTTTGACTTATGCATTCCTTAATTTATTGCTTCTCGCTCTTTCTTTTTTGACTTTAATAAACTTCTTCAATTCTATTTAATCCATGCCTTCCTCCATTTGAGTTCCATCTCAGATCTCATCTCACCATCCAAATGCCAATCTTCTCAATTTGGTCCTTCAACAAACAAAACAAAGAAGAGATTAAAATGCCCAGAAACGTAGCTCGTTTGTGCATCATGCTGGTGTTGGCATTCGGTCTTTGCTTAACCATAGTTCAAGCCCAGCCTGACTTGTGTGGACGAATCGTCCGTCCACAACCGTGCCCGGCGCCGATCCAGTGCTTCCGCGCCGACCCGGTTTGCGGCGCAAATGGGGTCACCTATTGGTGTGGCTGTCCGGACGCCGCTTGCGCCCGTGTTCGAGTTGTTAAGCGTGGGCCTTGTTAGCTAATTGGGCCTGGGCCTGGGCCTCAACTGCTGGACTGCTGGACGGAGTGATGATTTCGTTTTGGTCAAGACCACATTATACAAAATTAAGGAGCTCTACTATTGTGCCTGTGTGCTTATTTCTTAATAATAAAAGGAAAATGTATGCTTCCATAATAAAAGATGGCTATGTGTACGTAGGGTGGAATAAAATAACCATGGGTGACTTGTATCATTTGATAAAGATGCTACGTTTTATTTTCTTCATTGGATCTTGTTATTTTCAAACTTTTGCTACATTAATTCTATTTGAGTATTAAAAATAATATCATAAAATATAAATAGGGTTAATACAGTAAATTCATAGGTGTGAACGTGTCGATAAATAATAATTTAAAGTGCTAGAATACCATCACCCTTTTAAGTTAAAAAAGTACTATTCAAAGGAGTATAGAATATGTCATTGAAATCTCTAAATTTTAACAATAATAAAAAGAAATTAATGATGGGCCACAAATCTCTAAATTAATGTTTCATTTGTTTTCCGTCACCAGGAAATTTTGATTTTTGTTATTGACATATTATGTGATTTAGTGATTTAGGGAAAAATATTTAATAAGAGAAACTTACTAATTTTATAGTAGTACACTAATAATAATAATAAATCAACTTCAGTTACGTACGGTTATATAAATATTAATTAGTAAAAAATGCCAGTGGTTAAAATTTAGTTGCTAGCATTGTTTTAAAGATAATATTAATCACTGGCATTATTTTAAATGATAATATTATCTTTATCATTGCTTTGATTTTATCCAAAAAAAATTACTGAATTAAAACCAAGGTTTTTTAAACTGGACCGGGAGATCAAACTAGAGATGCAAAAAAATCAAAGATTAGAGGTTCAACTAATCGAGGTCAAACTAGGTTAAACCTAATTAAAAATTTTTTATGTAAATTTTAGTGAATGTTTATTTAGTTTAGTAAGAAATTATTAATTTTGAAATTGATTGCTACAATATAAAATTATTTTTTTAAAATAAAAAATAATGTGACATTTAATAAATATAGCGACATAATGTGTAACCTAAAAAATTAAAGAAAATTAGGAATAAATAATCTTTGAGTTGAAATAAATAAGAAAATATGAATATATATATATAAAACTTCAGACCCATTTTTGAGACCATCTAGAAAATTATTTACCCGATCCGAATGGTTGATAATTGTTCAATTTTGTCAAGAGTGTTCCCATTAAGTTTGAACTTGGTCGAACGGTTGAATTAAAAGTTATGGTCATTTAAAATTTGAAGTAAAAAAACAAACAAACGAAACCGGTTGAACTGTAAAACTCGCTTCGGTTTAAACAGTTCTATAATTGAACTGAAAATCGTGATTAAAACACAACTTGTCTAATGGGTCATCCGCCCACTAGTTTTAACTTTTATTTTATTGTTGACCTTAAGACCTACCCGAATCCATGTTTTAATCAAAATCACGACATTTTCATAGATTGACCCGGACAACTTTTCTGCATTGTTTGCAACAAGGCACATCTGTTTGACGTTTCGACAAGGTATATGTCGGGTCTTCCAAACCTCTGTATAAGATGAAGAATTAGGAAGGGAAGAAAAGAAAAGGAAATGAAATTTTTAACTTTCTTTTGTATGGGAAAAATTTACTCAAGGAATCAAAAGGAAAGGAAGAAAATAGGGAGTTAATAAATTGTAAAACCTTTCCCCGACCCACACAAAATTTCCTCCAAAAGGTGGGAGGAAAAGGAAGGAAATTAAAAACTGAGCTTAAATTAAAAAAAAAAGGTCATGGGCTTGAATTTAGGTGATAAAATTTAAAAGAAATTTCCTTCATTTTCCCTCTGTGTATAAAAGATGCAGCCATACAAAAGAATTTCTCTACAAGTTCCCTTCTTCTCCTCTCTTTTCCTTTTCCCTAATTAAACTTCTCAATCTTTTACTTCCTCCACTTTATTCTCATACAAATCACAATTCTCATTCTCCCCTCCTTTCAAAAAAATTCTCCGCATCCGCTCATCTACATGTGCATCAATTGGTACACCAGGGCTAGGGTTTCCTGAATTTCACCCTACCCTAACAGCATCCATGGCACGATTCTCTGTATCCGCCACGTCATTGCTGTTCGTCGTCGCCATCTTCTTTCTTTCCCTTCCACCGGCCGCACGATCAGATGTTACTGGTGGAGCCGCCGTGATTCAGCAAGTCACGACGAGCAAACAAACAACCGACGCGTGCGGTGGAGTCTCGGCTCCTCCGTCTTGCCCGATCAACTGCTTCCGCGCGGATCCCGTGTGCGGTGTGGATGGCGTGACGTACTGGTGCGGTTGTCACGACGCCATCTGTAGCGGCACTGGCGTCGCTAAATTAGGAGCTTGTGAGGTTGGGAACGGCGGCTCCGCTTCTCTCCCTGGCCAAGCACTCCTCTTGGTTCACACCGTGTGGCTTTTCCTGCTCGGCTTCTCTTTGCTTTTCGGCCTTTTCTGATTCCAGAGATTTCTCTTCTTCTAATGATTATTATTATTGTGCTGACACTGATGCGGGGTTTTCGTGTATAAATGAGATTCTTTGTATTGACAATACAAGAGACTGATCATTTTGTTGTCTTTTCTGATTGTATAGCATGCATTTATTTTGTTTCAATTATGCAAAATGTGGAAGAACGACAGTAAAAGAAATAGCAGTAGCATCATCATGATGTTCAGAACTTTGTTTAATCAACTTCTATAATGTAAAGGGTAAAAGGTAACTGAAGCCATCTGCATTTATCTCAGCTGTAAACCAATAGCACCAATTTTCAGATACGCACCGCTTGACAGGATTATGACTAAGGTTGTTTCGCACCGAATGTTAATGCCACCAAAATTTCAGCATCGCATCATGTTCTAGATCGGTATGGGCACATCAGCACGGGCGGGCGAATGCGTCGAATGAGAACAATCAGGTAGCTGCAGGTGGTGCAACAACCCTAACTACTGCAACATGAGCAGGAGTTGGTTGAGCTAGCGCCAAAAAATGCGAGGCTGCCCCACATCTTGATCACAATTGGAACAGAGATCTGCAGCAAAGTTTAATTGAGTGATGAGGAAAACAGAAGACCATTTGCACATATATACCAGCATCTTCATTTTTAGCACAATAAGGTTCTTTCGTAACCTGAACTACAAAACTATTCTTGACGACCCAACTGTTCTGATCAAGAACCGTGACTTAAAGGTTCCAAAAACTAAAATTTAGATACTTGGAAACAGAAGCTCATGAATAAGAATGCAAAGTTCATCGGTGACATAATTAACCGTCTACGGTCTACCTCTTGCTGAGATACACCTACCAATGTCATGATCCAGTATGGCATAATCTAATGCAACCTTGTTTTAATATGTTATAAACTGCACAAGAAAACCCATCTCTTCACCTTGATGCATGATCGATGTAGAAAAAAGAGGAGGCACATCTACTTGTACTGTTCTACACTGTGTGGCTCCGTCCAGGACATATATGATTTTAGTTTAGCAACCTAGCATATGACACAAGAACAAAAGTTTATAAATGATAATGAGATTGCACCTAATCAGCTCCATACATGAAACTCAATCCAATCTTCAAGAGTTCTACCGTGTAAGCATTATAAGTGAGTTATATTTAATTCAAAATGACTCACCTTGCACCCACCAAACTTAAGGCTCCAACTGGGGCACCATGCCTTCAACAGTCTCTCGCTAAGATGGCACCTGATGCGACCCTTTTGATCAAAAGCTCACTGAGGAGCATTGAGGATCAGTTAAGGGTGGGCTGTCCTCCTCTGTCGAAGCAACGATACTTAAACCAACAAGATACTTTAAGAAGCATCATCCTTCTTCCGCAAAATTGATGCCTTTTGGTACCTTAATTTTTCAAGTTCTTTAGCAAGGATGTCCAATGTTGTGTCAGTGACATGATTGGGTAAGCAGCCTGCATCAAGCATCATTCTTAAGAACTTGTATGCATCTTTCAGTCTGCCTGCTTTGGTATGAACTTCAATCAGAGTATTATAAGTAACCACATCAGGATTTAATCCGTTAGCCTTCATCTGCTCGAGAAGCTTGTTAGCTTCATCAATCCTTCCTGCTTTCCCTAGTGCATTAATCAGGGTGTTGTACATCACAACATCAAGGTAACCTCCATGTTTCAATAACTTATCTAGAACAGAGCTGGCTATATCAGCTCTTCCCATCTTCCCTAATCCTTGAATTATTACATTGTATGTTGCTATGTCAGCTGGGCAAAGATTCTCACCCATTTCATTAAGAACATCCCATGCCTCATTGAAATAGCCTTTTTTGACAAAAGAACTCATGATAGAGTTGTAAGTGTAACTCACAGGGTCCCCCCTCATATCACTGAATATTTCAAACAACTTGCAGGCCAAGCTTAATTTCCCTTTCGCCAAAAAGATAGACAAGAAAGTATTGACCATATCAATATCAAATGAGTCTTCGCCCTTACCTTGAACTCTTTGCCCCCTTGCTAGCAAAAATTGCATAGAAGACCGGTCAGTGGGCTTCACTTGATTAGCCAAGTGATCCATATATGGGGATGATGACCACTGATCAGTGCCTGCTGATGAACTATTCTTCTCTTCAACATCTCCATCATCTAAGCCAAGGTTCTCCAAATCGACAGAATTTATCAAACTCATAACCTCACTGAGGTTACCCTCTGTTGAAAACATAGGTGTATAATCCTTCTTTTTGCTTTGTGTTTTTTTCAGGGAAGCCTCCAAATCTGCTTTCCACTTGAGAACATCTGGCAGTAAATTACCATCCCTAATGTGCTTCATCAACCTATCTGTCCAATCCCACCTGCCTTGTTTATGAAAGCCAATCAATAGGGAGGTTATCGTAACCAGATCAACAACAAAGCCTCTTTCCTCCATTTCTTCCACTAAGTGTAGTGCTTCCTCAAAATGGCCTTCTCTGCAAAGTAGCAACACAACAATGCTGTAACTAACTGCATCCACAAACTGCCCTTTCTTCTTCAGGTCGCAAAACAAGTTGTACGCAGCCTCAGACCTTCCATTCCTGCATAACCCATCAATCAAAATATTGTATGTCCAACATGATGCCCTTACTCCATTTTGAACCATCCTCTCAAACAACTGGCAAGCTTCCATAACTTTCCTTGCCTTGAACATCCCATCCAAAAGAGCATTGTACACAGGAGTATCTGGGAGGAACCCATTATACTGCATCTCAGTAAAAATCTTTGTAGCGTCATCTATTCGATATGATTTACAACACCCTTGAATAAGTATGCGATAAGTAAAGGCATCGGGCTCATGACCAGACACTTTCAATTCCTCGTATACAATCAGTGCATCCTTCACCTTCCCAACCAGGCACATTACACGAATCAAACTATTATAGGTGCACAAGTCAGGACCAAATGATCCAGAACCCGAACTGTTTTCCTTCATTTCTTTGAATAGCCTCAAAGAAGTACTCAACTCACCCCAACAACCAAATGCGTGAATGCAAATATTATAACCCCATGTGTCGAATGCAAAGCCCTCCTTCTCCCTCAGTTTATCAAAGACCTTTCTGAATTCAACCTTCATGTCTGCATTTCTAAGTGCAGCCAACAATGCATTACATGCAATAGAGCCAGGAAGCATATGATGAACACCATTTTCCTTGTCAGTAACACTGGAAGCATCTAGAAGTTTTAAGAATATAGTTACAGCCAAGTTTACCTGGTTTTTCTTAGCCAACGCAACAATAATGGAATCATGCATTTGAGGGTTGAAATTAGCACCCAGTTCTTCCATGTAATCAAGAATCCCAAGAGCAAAGTCAAACTTCCCTGCTCGAAGAAACACACCAAGCAAGGACTTAAAAGTATTAGACCCAACTACAACACCCTCTGCCTTCATCAACTTCAGCAAACCGCCGACCTCTTCGAGGTATCCAGCGCGACACAGCGTGCGAAACATGTGTGAGTACGTGCGCGCAGAGTGTTTGTAATTATGCCTCAATGAACACCACTTGAAAAAATCGATCTTCTTCGAGCAGTCTAGTGATTTTCTGTTTATGATTTGAAGAAGAAGAGATTCTGAGAGGGGAACGGCATCTGGGTCGAGATTGCGAGTGCCGGACTGAGACAGAGTCTTGGTTAGAAAGGCTACTAGGAGGATATCTCCCATTTGGGCTGCTGACGAAGACGACAGAGAAATTCTTGTTTGGTGCAATGTGGAGAGCGGGTTGAAGGTTTTCATTGAGATTACAGAATGTGAATATCTGAGTGTGTTGATTGTCGTTCTGCATCTTGACATTGATGCGCTGAGCTCTCTCGCATACAGGAACAGAGGATGCTAAAGGTGAAAAACGGAGAAGTTGCAAAGATGGAATTTTGTCATTGAGGGTGTTGTATTAGAGAAGGGAGCAGTGAACTTTGAAGAAAAGTTGAAAGATTTGGAGTCCCGTAATCTCGATTGACAAGGAAATGAACAAGCTAGAGCAAGAAGAACAACAAGAATGCAGGCTCAGCTTATATTCATTCGATTTTTATTTTTTTTAGAAAAAGAAAGGAATTTATATTCATAAAAGAGGTACAAATTTACTGTGCTTTTCTATTTTTATTTTGTTTTTGTTTTTTTACGTATATCGTTCTTTTTATAATAATAGTATTATAATTATTATTTGTCCCGAGCTCAAACATGATATCTAGAGCATAGTTATTAGAACCGGACCGGACCGGCCGGTTCATCCGGTTCAACCGGTATTTTTCACGTTTCCGGTTCGATTCAGCTATCGGACAGAATATGCATGTGAATCGGATTCAACCGGTCGAACTGGCAAGTTTTTACATAACCGGCGAACCGGATTGAACCGGGTTGAACCGGCTGGTTTGATGAACCAAACCAAAACGACGTCGTTTTGGTTTGGTTTATTTTTTAATTTTTTTTTTGAAAATTTTGATGGGCCAGCACATTACAGGCATGGGCCAGCCCATCAAAGAGGCAACCAAAACGACGCCGTTTTGGTTGCCTTTGGTTTTTTTTTTTTTTTTTTGGAAAATATGATGGGCCAGCCCAGTAAATGCCCATCATAGTATAAAAACCGGCCGGTTCAATCCGGTTCAACTATCTAAGATTGAACGGTTCAATGCGTGAACGGTTCAAAACAGACCGGCATCTACAATCAGGTCGAACCCGGTTCAACCCGGTTGAACCACCAAATTTTCATTTCCGGTTCGCTGTCCGGTCCGGTTCTGATAACTATGATCTAGAGTTACTTACTACTAATAAATAGAGTATTTATGGTCTTTTAGTCCTATACAAATCCCACCAATCTCATGAATGATTGATTCTTTGTGATAGAAATTTTTTTATAAAAAAAAAAGTTTATCTAAGGGGTTTGTAACGAGACATGCGGGGGTTTTAGTATTCCACCTCTATAAATTTCATATCTAATTTCAGTTTGCTTCGTTGAGTGTTCATTTTAATCTCTTTAAAGATATTGCTCTCTCTTATTTCTAAAAAAAAAATGTGCTAGTTTAATTTTTGTTTGTCGCTTTCATTTTCATATAAAAAAATATTTATTTATGATAAGAACGTGTGTATATAAAAATGAGTGTTTTAGCTATTGGACGATGTCTGTTCACTTTTAAAGTTTATCGTTTTCTAATTTATGACACCGTTAAAATTCTATTCAATAACTAAAATACTTATTTTTATATACACACATTTTTTTTCTTAGAGACAATTTAAAACAAAATGATAGATATTATTGTAGAAAAATATTAATATTTGATTTGGTGGGGCGGGTGACCACGACTCCCTAATTTGGTACTTGCATAATGGTGTACAACATCTATTAATTGAGTTGTATGTTGGTGTAATTTAAACTTTATGCACAGAAGTTGTAGCTCGATGGTCAGGGCAATGCTATCGTTATAAGTATGAGATGTCAATCCTCAACACATTGGACTTGAGAGAAAGAAATGCACAAAACAAAAGGGAAAGCTCATGTCATTCATCCAAGCCACCGGCCACTTGGCTTCTCCCTATAATCTAATCATTCGCTCCCTAGTAATAGATGCATGGCCACATAAAAAGAGAATCTCTTTTTAGTTAAAAGAATGCTCAGGAAAAGACGCATGGACTTGTAATTAATCTGTAGCACCATGTCATGTTCAACGCCAAACAGGGTTTTTACAATAATGCAGAGATAAAGAAATTTTTTTTTTGTATCCTACACTACTGAATGAGAAGCATTCAATGTTACTAATGGCAACTAATTTATTTATTAATTTATGTTCAAGATTTGACATATTGTTCTTAATTCCATTCACTAATAACAGGAATTGGTCAAAATCTGTTTTTTCTTCTTCTGGGTATTAGATGCTTTGCAGAAATGCAACCAACAATCTTTGGTCATATCTCCTGAACATATCAGGATTCCAAAATAACTGATTAATTAATTTAAGAAGAGGGGGATTGCTTGCTAAAATGTATTCTTTTCTCTCTCTTTTTCAACCAAAAATGTTCATTTTTGCTAGTGATAACATATAATGTGAGGTCATTTCGTGACGTAGAGAGTAACATTATTACCACTAGCATTTGTTTGATTCTGCAATTTCCCAAAAATTTGGTGGAAAAGTTCTGCAGTGAGATTTCCTGATTAAAAAAAATGGCAACTTGATTGGAAAGTGATGCTCCATTTAAAGTGTTTCATCATTGATAATCCGTAGAAGGATAGGGGGCTTTTCCGTCAAATGGCAGGCCGGAGTGTGGTGGTTGGAGCTCCTTGGGACACCTTGAGCAACCTGCAAAACCGCCGGAGTTGTCTCCGGCGGAGAACCTCCAATGCCAAAATCAGTATTTGGTCTTAAAATAATTGAGTGTGTGTCCGAGTGGAAAAATGAATCCCCCCCCCCTCATGTCTTTCCCTCTAGTCCTTATGTAGGACTAGAGTGGTTAGATCTACTGACCCCCTTCCCCTTTTTTGGGGATAGTGGTTTAAAGGTAGGAATTAATAATTATAAAGTAGAGTTGGTACCTTGTCTAATGGCTTTATAGAGACTGAGTGGAGGCAGATGATACTGTCCCCCACGCCAGCTCTGACCACTGACTTAATGGCAATAATGTACAGTGTACCTTTATTTGGAGCTTATGCCGTTTGTACCAAATCGGCATGCTGCCGTTTGTACCAAATCGGCATGCTGCCGTTGTGGCGAATCGGCATGCTGCCGTTTGGAGACCATTGACCTGGTCAATGTTTGTAGAGGTATCGACCCGTTTCCTCACAGCTTTGCGGGCGGATCGGCTTCGTGCCGCTTTGAGGCAATCGGGCTAGACTTGTCCTTTGGTCACTTATTCCCGTTGACTTGGTCAATCGGTCGCGATGCCGTTTCATCTGACTGAGCTGGTCAATCGGTCATGTGCCGTTTTGACTGGTCAACGATACTTTGTGAAGGTACAATGTCCGTTATGCCCTTGTGATATACTTTTGTATTATCAGAGGCCCAACAACAAACGAGCCCGAGTGTTTACCAAGGGCTTGCCGTTTCTGGCTTGGTGCTTGATAATCGGCATGCTGCCGTTTCATGCGCTTTGATGCAGTTGTAGAGTTTTTTCTCACTCCTTCTGATGTGGCCACTTTGATAATTCAGCACTAGGCTGTTTCGGAGATATTGCCGCTCGATAGGGCAGAAACGGTCTTTGGAATTTTGTCGTCTGATCACGCAAAACGGACTTTATAACTTTGCCGTCTGGAACGGGCAATGGAGAATTTCTGCCGTCTGATCACGCAGAACGGATTTTATAACTTTGCCGTCTGGAACGGGCTCTGGAGAATTTTTGCCGTCTGATCACGCAGAACGGACTTTATATTGAGCTGCTCTGTAGAACCAAACTGTCAGGTTTTGCTGACCAGGCCGATTTGAAAAATGTTGCAGCTGTATCTTTCGCTATCTGGCTTGACAAGACCGAGATAAGTTTGAATTCTTTTTCTTTAGCATTCCATCGTCTGATCAGCAGGACCAACATGGTCTTTATGTGATGACAATATATATATATATATACCTTGATGACGATATATGCATCAATAACGATATATGCATCAATAGCGATATATGCATCAATAGCGATATATGCCTCAATAATGATATATGCCTTGGTGGCGATATATGTATCGTCGGCAATATATGTATCGTTTGCAATATATGTATCGTTTGCAATATATGTATCGTTTGCAATATATGTATCGTTGGCAATTTGAACCAATCAGGCTGCTGCTTTGTAGGACTTATCAGGCTCTCGCTGATCAAGCTGTTGGCATCCCTTGTTGGCGTTCCCAGGCAACGCCTTAGGTAGCCCTAGTAGAAATTACATCCGCCAATTCTTGGATTTTGGTGACGTGGTTCGGTCTAAAATGACCTACGTCCACGGCTGATTTGTTTTTGTTTTCTCAAGATCTGCAATCATATGAGAAACAATACTTGCGAATATATATTTTTCATTGCTTGGAAATATTTGATAATTCATGTTATACATAATATCCCAGAAAATTTTACAAAGATAAAACAAATCGGACTTATCTCTGTTTTTGACGGTTTGGTCAGATGCCGTTTTGAACATTTTGCCGTTTCGCCCTCTGATCTGGACAACGGCATTAAAGAGAAATAGACTGACCGATTTGCATATCGGCTTCATGCCGATTGCTTCTTTTTTGCACTCTGGAGATCGGGTTCCTCCCGTTTCCTCCTTCGGTGGTCAGCTTCTTCCATTCTGGAATATTTTTTTACCTCAATCCGCAAAAGATCTAAGGTTTTAGGAGTGCTTGCAATCAAAGCATTCTCCAATTCTCGGTATTTACAGTTCCTTCTTACAGCCTCCGCTGCAAAGGCGGGCGCCACGTCCGGAAGGACGGCTAGCTCCGTGTTGAATCTTGCCACATATGCAGCCAACGATTCTCCGGATTTCCGCATTACGTCAAACAGAACGGCTGAAGATTTTTCCATCGGAATGCATGAGCTGAATCGGCTTCTGAATGCCTTTTCTAGGTGCTCAAAACAGTCAACAGATCCGGCTGGTAACTTCTCAAACCAAGTGTTGGCTATCCCTTTAAGGGTCATCACAAATATTTGGCACAAAGCCTCATCATTTCTAGTAAAAAACTTAACATGTTTCTTTACTGAACTCACATGAACCGTAGGATCTGCTGTCCCATGGTAGTGATCGGACGGTAGCTTGACATGCCTGCTTACTTGATGTTTCCGAATCCGAAACGTCAACGGATTCCTTGGATCATCATCTTGCACTTCCCGATCTGGTCGAGGAACAGATTTTCTGGACAGGTCTCGTCCACTTTTTGAGCGGTCTGTCTCGGGGTGATGCGGGGTCACCGATCTCTCTAGTCTCCTCTTTCTGGTCTGATGAACTGACCCAGCTTGTGGATCCGCCAGCGGTGGAGGCGCAGAAGAGGAGATTACTGGTGGGTGATGGTGGATTTGTTGAGGAATAAGTTGCTGACTGTTGGGCAGAGGAATTTTTTCCATGAGCGTCGCCATCATCACGTCCATCCTATGATGCAAGGCTGCAAACTCGTGCATGATTGCAGGTGGAATGCCGGCAGCAGGTAGATCTGGGTGAGGAACGCCTGGAGGTATAACTGAAATTTCTGGAAAATTGTGTCGACGAGCAGTAGCACTTATTTCCACTGGAAAAGGTGAAGCTTGGGCTGGTGGTGCTTCACGTTGACTCGTAGCAACACCAGTGGGTTGATTTGATTGAAGATCTTGATTGGATACCATTTTTGGAAATGAAAACCCCAAATTATTGAGAAGGAAGAGCTTTGAATCTCAAGGCTTGCTCACTTGAAACTTCAAAAGCTCTCAACGAAAGCACCATTTGATAATCCGTAGAAGGATAGGGGGGCTTTTCCGTCAAATGGCAGGCCAGAGTGTGGTGGTTGGAGCTCCTTGGGACACCTTGAGCAACCTGCAAAACCGCCGGAGTTGTCTCCGGCGGAGAACCTCCAATGCCAAAATCAGTATTTGGTCTTAAAATAATTGAGTGTGTGTCCGAGTGGAAAAATGAATCCTCCCCCCCTCATGTCTTTCCCTCTAGTCCTTATGTAGGACTAGAGTGGTTAGATCTACTGACCCCCTTCCCCTTTTTTGGGGATAGTGGTTTAAAGGTAGGAATTAATAATTATAAAGTAGAGTTGATACCTTGTCTAATGGCTTTATAGAGACTGAGTGGAGGCAGATGATACTGTCCCCCACGCCAGCTCTGACCACTGACTTAATGGCAATAATGTACAGTGTACCTTTATTTGGAGCTTATGCCGTTTGTACCAAATCGGCATGCTGCCGTTTGTACCAAATCGGCATGCTGCCGTTGTGGCGAATCGGCATGCTGCCGTTTGGAGACCATTGACCTGGTCAATGTTTGTAGAGGTATCGACCCGTTTCCTCACAGCTTTGCGGGCGGATCGGCTTCGTGCCGCTTTGAGGCAATCGGGCTAGACTTGTCCTTTGGTCACTTATTCCCGTTGACTTGGTCAATCGGTCGCGATGCCGTTTCATCTGACTGAGCTGGTCAATCGGTCATGTGCCGTTTTGACTGGTCAACGATACTTTGTGAAGGTACAATGTCCGTTATGCCCTTGTGATATACTTTTGTATTATCAATCATCTTGTCCTTTCCTTTTTCGGTTATATATATATATATATATATATACATATACACATGGCAGCAAAGATGTTTCTTGCTGTATTGTAACAGAGAGGTGAATTCTGGAAATTAGATTTCACCGCAGTACTGTAGAAATTAATAATGTGTTCAAGTTCGACCTGTGGAAGGGAATGGAAGCCTGTTGCTGTAATGATGATGGTCAATCTTGGATTAGCAGTTGTTAATATTCTTGTGAAAAAGATTCTTGATGGAGGAGTCAATCATATGGTTTTTGTTACGTACCGACTATCGATCGCCACTATGTTCTTGGCACCCGCTTGCTACTGGGAAAGGTATTGTCAGTTTAGTTTATATCCTAAGGTGGATTGATTGATTTCTCTGGATTCAATTGTTAACCATTCTTTCTTATTGTTCTTGCAGGAAAAGCATGCCCAGGCTTACAACTGAAATCTTATGCTACTTTTTCTTCAGCGCGCTTGTCGGGTAAGTAGTTATATGTTAAAACATCCTGAGAAGATCCTGACAGATTAGTCTGGAGTCCTGACCTAGTAAATTTAACTATATTTGTAATTCAGACCTGAAAAAAAAAAGATGAGACACGGAAAGAATCTCCTCCTCCTAATCTGAAATCTTTGATTTTCCAGGCAAACACTGACACAGTACTTTTTCCTTCTTGGACTTAAGTATACATCCACCACACTTTCCTGTGCATTTCTCAACACAGTGCCTGTGTTCACGTTCTTGTTCGCGCTGCCATTCGGGTAAAGTGTACAAGAAACGCGACTTTGTTACTTAACAGGAAAACAAGAAAATTCTTGACTAATCAAAATTCTGTTTTCAGTCTTGAGAAAGTGAACATCAGAAGAAAGGCGGGAAGGGCTAAGATATTAGGAGCTGTAATTTGCGTAGGCGGAGCTATGGTGCTGACATTTTACAAAGGAATCCCATTAACAAACAGACATTTGACAGCAACAAACCAAGCTGATAGTATAAACCCAGGTGGAGAAACACATAAATGGGTTTTGGGCTCCATATTTTTGATGGCTGGTTGCTCTATGTGGTCTTCATGGTTCCTAATACAAGCAAAAATCTGCAACAAGTATCCTTGTCAGTACTCGGCTACAGCCATCATGTCCTTCTTCGGTGCGATCCAGTCAGCCATCTCGAGCATGATTCTTGAAAGGAATGTCGCGATGTGGGTTCTGAAAGGGAGATTGGTCATCATAGGAGCCATTTATGCTGTAAGAATGCTGTCTTGATTAGGAAAATGAAATCAGATACAAGTTTTGGTTCAAATTTGTATCTTTTTAACTTTTGTTTCTGATGCAGGGGGTGGTGGGGTCAGGATTGTGCTATGTGGGGATGTCTTGGTGTGTCAAACAAAAAGGTCCTGTTTTCACATCAGCATTCATTCCTGCTAGTAGGTTAGATGGTGCTATGTGGGGTGTAAATGGTTCGACGTTCGTTAGATGCATCAGTTTTAGGGATATTTGTGATTCGAACCCAAAAAGTTGTTATTGGTATTGACATTTTTTGTGGTTTTTTTTTGATTGGATGAACAGTGTTTTAGGGTCCATCTGTGTAATACTTGGATTGTATATCCTGCTGTGGGGTAAAAGTAGTGAGGCAGAGGAACTGAGTGAGAAGCAGGAAGCCCAGCCACCATGCAAGGAAGATGAGGATTGCAACGGAACATCATCACAAGTAACTGTAACAATCAGTTCACCAACCAACTAAATAAAGGATTAATTAGCCTTTTGAAAATGATCAAATGTAACTTGTTCAAAAAAGCTAACATCATAGTACAGTCACTAATTATCACAATTTATGTCATTCCGGTTTATTAATAACCTCGAAAAAATTTATAACGTCATAATGTATAACTTGTTTAGTTCATCTTATTTATTTCGAACTATTCGACTCGTTCGAAATAAATATGGTCAAAAATAAATAATCAACCGAATCTTTATTTAAATTGTCTATTTTTTAATCCACATATTTATGAATAAAATAATATGAATGAAACTATAATTTAGTGACTCTCCGATTTTTTTTTTTTTTTTTTTAGTTTATAGTTTATTAGCATACTAATAATTAATATTATATTCATCTTTGGCCATGCTTGCCTTGTCATCTTTATTCTTTACCACGTAATTAACTTCATGCAAGATATGCTTAAAACGGACCTACCACCCTTCCTCTTCTATGGCCAAATGATCATTATTCTAATAAAATATATAACAATAATGCTAAATCGGACGAATTCACACACCGATGGTATTTTGGTAAATAAATGAGTAGTAGTTTTGTAAATAAATAATCTTTTATTTACGAAACTATCATCCATTTATTTACCAAAATATTATTCGGTCTGTAAATTTGGCTTGTAAATTCAGCCAGTATAGCACTACTCAATATATAATTAGAAACATAACCTTGTCCATATTTATATTTTAGAAAATCAAGTTCAGAGCTTATTTTCAACACCCAGCTTGAATTTTTTTTTTTTACCTATTAAAATAATAAGGCTAATTATAATTACATGCTTACCTTTATAGTTTTTAACCACATATAATAGCACCCAATTTTTTTCTAATTTATTGGAAACATTAAAAATATTATAAAAACTATTAAAATATATCTTATTTTCTATTTATTTAATATATATAATACATAAATATTTATCCTTTATTATTATTATTTAAAATAAACAATTATTTTATTCATTTTATATATCGTTTTGTTAGGTAATAGGCCCATCGTTGTCCCGCACCTAATGTAAAAAACAGGCCCACCCAGCTTAATCTCAATTCTCAAGCATGCCTTGGCCCAAACTTCCACATTTCAAAAACCCTAACTATACCCTCGTCGTCTCGCCTCTGGTTGTGTAAAAGTAAAACGCTGTATCTGTAATCTGTAAGCTTCAACCAACAGAAAAATGGGAAGAAAGAGGAAGAGTAGCGAAGCAGAAGACTTCTCCGATGACGGCGGAGGAGAGGTCGATAGAAGTTCTAGGAAAGATATGAAGGACAAGAAACCAAAAGTGGAGGGTGAAAAAAGAACTATACTTCCTTCCATGATAAAAAATAAAGCGAAGAGATCGGAAGTGCACGCAAAGATCAAACAAGAGAAGAAGCTCGAGAAGCGGAAGAAGCTCAAGGCTCGCGACGCTGCAGAGAAGCGTGCTCTTGAGCTCGGCGAAGAGGTATAGTATTTAGTTACAATTGCAAATTAGGTTAAATATTGAATGATTGTTCAATTGCTTATGTGGTTTGATTTTGTGTTGGGCGTTTTTAATTATGCAGCCGCCTCCAAGAGGAATTCCTCGCACTATTGAGAATACTAGAGAGTCGGATGAGACAGTATGCAAACCTGATGACGAAGAGGTACTTGTTGTATGCCTTAATTTGCCCACTGTTCTCTTCTTCTTCTTTAGGAAAAAAATTGGAAATAGGCATTTACTGTGGTCATTTGCAGCTGTTTGCGGATATTGATGCTGATGAATTTAGTGCCGTTCTTAAACGTGAAGTCACTCCAAAGATTTTGATCACGACGAGCCGTTTTAACTCCTCTGTATGTGTTGCATTTTGTTTTGAATTCCTCAGTCTTTCTAGTATTGCTTTTGAGTTCTTAATCCAATCTGGAATGCATTGTCTTTCTTTAACACAACTTATGTGCTTACTTGGGTTGTTTCTATGTATCCCTTGGTTTCAGAGGGGACCAGCTTTTATATCGGAGCTGCTGTCAGTTATACCCAATGCACATTACTACAAGAGAGGAACGTATGATTTGAAAAAGGTGGTTATCATTAGTTCATTTTTTCCCTCTAACCCTCTGGTGGAGGGTACTGTCTTACCAAGTATGGAGCAGTCTCAATATTTAGTATATTCTAAAATGCTTATAAGGACATTCATGCAGATTGTGGAGTATGCAAAGAAGAAGGACTTTACTTCTATCATAGTTGTCCATACCAACCGAAGGGAACCAGGTTTGTGCTCATTTTCACTATTTGAGACAGTTAACTTTGCTTGATTGTTACTTATATAAGCACTCCATTTCTGTTTTCCTGGTTATCATAGTTGCACACTCCACAATACTAACCCAGCTTCACTGTACTGTAGATGCTCTCCTGGTCATGGCCTTGCCTGATGGACCCACTGCTCATTTTAAGCTCTCAAAGCTTGTTTTGCGGAAGGAAATTAAGGTTTGTGGGTGATATGTGTATTTGTTGAACTGTATCTTGTCCTCCATTCATTGGTCTTACTGAATTAAACAAAATATGAAGAGGCTTGCAACAGATCATAATTGTTCTACCCCCCAAAAAATAAAAGAACCATAAGAATTCTGGATCAGGCAGCTATTTTTTATGCATTTTCGACTCTCCAAGTGGACAATATAGCACCAACTTAAATGACACATGATTTATGAAAAGAGATACAGTTTATTGTAGCTTGTAGCAATATATCTTTCTACTTTACCTGGTTTTCTTAAAGATCCAATTCTAATTGAATTAAATTTATCTGAATGAAAGTACCTACTCTAATAGTTGATATGTTGCCTGCAGAATCATGGTAACCCGACTGGCCACAAGCCCGAGCTGGTTATGACAAACTTTACCACACGCCTGGGTCATCGTGTTGGAAGGTATGGTATTATTGTTCTATTTTAGATATTAGCAAAGTAGTAAAGTAGTTTCACTTAGAACTGTTGAGTGGGCATCAACTTCAAATGCAATACAGAATATACGGTCCTCTGTGAAGTGCTTGTTCTGGCTTTCACATTTTGCCTTTTCTTTTATTATTACTGTTATTTTTTACAGAGCATTTTAAACATCTCTCTTCTGATGTTTTTTACTCTCCAGATTAATGCAGTCGCTTTTCCCACAAAATCCAGAATTCCGTGGTCGACGAGTTGTAACCTTCCACAACCAGCGAGACTTCATATTCTTCCGGCACCACAGGTGTGCCTCCAATGCAATTATCACTGAAGAATTAAGTTTTTTTTACTCTCTGTTTCTCGTAAAATACATTGCATTGGTATGTGCTCAGGTACATCTTTGAGGCCAAAGAAGGCAAGCAAGATGGCAAAGGTGAAACAAAAACTCAAGGGAAAGTAGTTGCGCGCCTTCAGGTTAGAGTTTCCTTTTTGTTTCATTATTGGCATTAGTTGTGTTGGCTGTGACTTGGGATGTTTTTCATCAAACTGTTAGAACTTCTATGTGAATAAAAAGAGTTGATCAGAGTTTCCTATACACTTCAGACCCTTATTAATGCAAAACTTGAGAGTTTGTCTGGAACTTCGATATGAAGATATTATGTATGCTTTTTGTATCAACTTTATCTTGATCATATTCAAGTGGAAACTGGTGTTAATTGGAATTGGGCATAAACATGCAGGAGTGTGGTCCTCGATTTACACTGAAATTGAGAAGTCTACAACATGGAACATTCGACACCCAAGGTGGTGAATATGAATGGGTTCACAAGGTAACTTCTATAGAGTGTAGACATGGATTGTGTTTCTCTATATTGATCTATTATTGATTGTTTTTATTAATTGCTCATTTATTTTCCAACCTTGTTGAATGTAGCCCGAGATGGACACCAGCCGGAGGAGGTTTTTCTTGTGAGTTGTATTGGATGGTCTGAATTGATTATCTCGGTGTGGAAGAAATTGTATTGAAGAGTATCGCTGCTTGCTTGCATCCAAAGTAAAGAAATTGAAATCCTGAGTGCAGTTAGGAGGCTTAGTTATCAGTTTTGGCTTGTCTTATTATGACTAATGATGAAAACCACATTTTTATCATCACTTATCATTATAAATTTATTCTTCCTCTATATGCTTCTTCCATTACCCTTCAAAGATTATGCTCCACTATTTTGCATTTTGTTTTCGCATTAATGCCTCCATTCCAAATGTGGAAGTTGAATCATTCAACTCGACGACAACTCTGGCTCGTTTTGGCCAATTCAACAATTGTCAGATCTACTCACCTTCTCTGGGGTAGCTATGAAATATAGGTCGAATAAAACAGAATTGGGAAAATTGAAAGAACAAAATCAGTTACAGAATAAGTACAAATGCTAGCAGTCCAGTTTTTCATGTGGTGGTTTCTGCCATTGCAAAATTTGAGTAGACACCTTCTTTGTTAGATGAAGACAAATCAGCAAAAGCACACATCCAAATGCAACAACTCGTGTTGTGGTCTGTTCCGGTGGAGCATTTCGAACAAGGTAGATACAGTCGATGATTATCGCAATCCAACCTAAGCTTTCGAGCAATGACTTGATCGTCGCCATCTTCCTTTTGTTCTCTTCACTGGTTCTGCATAAAATCCTGAAACACAAAGCACCCACCACCAAAAATGTAGTTACCGACCACCCTCTGTACATAACGAGCCTCCCACCCACCACCAAGGGCTGCTTTCGGCACACGCAAGACGGGCACTCACCAGAAAATGTAGACGAAACCAGAGCGTCATAACCTGTGTAGTAAGGCAAGAGAATAGCATCCAGGTATAGACTCGCGTGCAGAATTCCAGAAATTGTCGACGCCTCCAAGAAAGCATACCTGACACCTTTGTCGTCGCCAATGTCAAACACAAGAGCGGATACCTGAAGAAGTTGGAGAAGTGCAGGGCCAACGCAGGATAGAGGAAACAAAGTATTGATTCGGTAACCCTTTGCAAGGGACAGCAGGATTACTGAGAGGGAAGCGGGACCAGATGGTAGGAAATGTCTCTTAAATCGACTCGAAGAAGCTGCCCCTCTTCTTGATATGTCAATGACCACAATGACAAGTGTTGCCAAGTATGATGCTGCTGTAAATAGAAAGACAAGAACATCAACAAATGGAGGGTAGTTTCCAGGGTAAGTGCTGTCGCAGAAGTAATGGTAAGGGCAGTTGAGTGGATCCATTGTTTCTTCTGCTTGCCATCTTAAACATTTGAAGAACGTAAGGCGGGTTTGTTTGGTTACCGCTTCCGATCCGAATGCTGGATTCTGCAGGTACAAAAGGCTATCATTGTTCATTTTGTTCCTCACCTTCTTTCAGTAAGTTTAAATGAATACGGTGCTCCTCCTCCTGCTTTTTTATTTATTTTTGAAGCAAAAAGAAGTTCTGTTGAAACGTTGCAGGTATTGGTGGACTGGATAATGAAATACCATCTACTATTTTTTAATTTGTTTTTCTTCCTCCAAAATATGCAATTTTCATGATTCTGTTTGAAGAAATGGCCTCTAAAAACACCATGAAAGCTCAACTTATGATAATTATTAGGTTTTGTTAAATCAACTTTAAAGGCAATTTTAGCTCTAATTTAATTTAAAATGTGTTAAAATTTAATGATTCCTTAGTTAAAGTTGTGTTCATTGCACAAAAAAGAGGAGTGTTTGGCGGGTTTAATGGTATTATTTAGATGTTCTCAGGCTCACAAAAATGTTAGGAAGAGCGGTGTTTGATTGGGTTAGCTACATATTTTACATCTTGATACGAAAGCAATGTTCTTTTCTTTTGGTTTGGTGATTATTATTTTTATTTGATGACAAAAAGCATTAGGAAGCTTACGTTACATGCTGTTGTTATCCGATTTTTGATGTTTTCGTCATTTTTCGCATTTGCTATCATTCGCTGTATAATTAACCTTTTAATATCGACCGTATTGTATTTATTATTGTTTTCGTATCATTTCTTTTTATTTCCCCTTTTTTCGTGTTTTTATCATTTTTTCTTATTCAAATTTCTATCGGTCCCGAGTGAATTTCCTTAGACCATAGATCGAACTTTTTTCCTTGTTTACTATTTACTATTTATTTCGTTTCATTTTATTCTAAATTTTGGTAATATTCGGTTCGAGTTTTTATTCATTTCAAACGAAATTGCTCGTATCGTCGGCTCGAACCGAATAAGTGGATTAATCCACCCTTTAAATCAAGCTTTCATCTCCACCGTTGATTTGTTTGACAAGTGAGAGTCAAACAGATCAAGCAGCCCTCATTCATCATCATCCTCCCCATCACCTTTCCAGCAAACCGACTTACCTCCCAAGTCTTCCTCGGTCGCTCCCCAGCAATTCATCATCACACTCCCTCCATCGTCGACCACCCATCTTCAACCCTTACAATCGTCATTAATGCATGGCCTGACACAAGCCATCGTCGACGCATTTTCATCATCAAATTGGCCTCGTCATCGCGCCTTGTCACCGACGGCCAGCTCACTCTAAACCGACTCAACTCCTCCAATAAATACCCAGCTTAAGGCAACGAATGAAGGGCACCAAAATTCACTCTCACTCTCCATTTTCTCACTCTCTCCAGCAGCAACCATCAAAGTGAGTATTCTCCTTAAGTTTTTCAATTAATTTCGTTTACGCTTTTAATCAATCAATCAATTGCTTAAACTTACTTTAATTGCTTTATTATCAAGTTAAAATTGTTGTTCTAGCCTCAATTTGACTGCTTACTGATTTAATTATTTAATTGCTTAATATTGGTTTAAATTGTTTATTTTCGTTTTTGTTAAAGTGCTTGTTGTTTATGGATTAATTTGAATTGCTTTTGGTTGGTTTATTTGCTGCTGTTGTTGGTCTTATTTTTTGGTCAGTTTCTGGCTGTTTATTTTGCGTTTCGTCGGGCCTGGTTTTGGCCCCCTTGGTCGTCGGCAATGGCGCCAGCGACGCAAGGAAGGAGACGAAGTGGGAGGGAAAGGAGGTTGGTCGCGGGCTCGGCTGGCTTATTTAAAAGTTTGGTCGCCAAGCCCAAACAAAAATAAAGATGGGATCTTGGGCTTGGTCTGTCTCAAGCCCAAGCGGAAAGAGAGAAGTTTGGCGGCCTGTATTGTTTGGGCCTAGCTTGGGTAGTGGGCTGGAATTCGAGGCCCGTTAGGGTATATTGTTCCGTAAAGCCCACCGCATTATTTTTGTGCATTATTTAAATTTTTCGTATCATTAATTATTTTACTTACTTTTAATTGTTAAATGCATGCTTTTAATTGTTAAAACAATTTCCACTTGCTTTCATAAATTTCTAATTTGTAATAAATTAGTTAAATAAACTTGTTTAAATTGTTGTAATAGTTAGTTAATTATTCAACTACCGGTTTGTAATAATTAGCTAATAAAATTTCCTAAATCATTTGTAATAGGAATTAGTTAAGTAATTATTTCAATTGCTCATTTGTAATAATTAGTTAAGTAATTAGTTAAAAATCTTGTATGTTTACTTATACCTATATTATTATCACTTGTCGCTAATCTCGATTTTGAAGGGTAACAATGATCGGTGCTCACGCTCTCAAGTACGCTTACCTTAAACCCTTTTATTTATTTTAAACATTTTTTCATACACTTGTATGTATGTCTATTTAGAAGTATTAGAAATTCGAATCTTTTCGTATGCATGATTATTTAGAATCGTTAGAATTTCAAAATCAATCAATTCACATGAGATAATTTGTTTAATCACTCGTTTTAAATGCCATGATTAAATTGCTTTTATTTATGCTTGTATTAAATGCATGTGCTTGGTGGCTTCGATCCCACGCCTCAGTTTTTTGCTTTTTTCGCATTCATTAAATCGGTACTTTGTTAGTTTTATGCATGATTAGATCACCTAATAATTAGGGTTAATCATGCATGGCCCAATGATAATAAAGGGCGCTTGCTTTAGTAAAGATAAATGGTAACAATCCCGTTAAAGAAAAATCAATCCCGACCAGTCCCCGACCCAACGAAAAATACTAAAGCAGCGAATTCCTCTGAGGGCCTATTACTTGTTTAAATGCTTTTAACACCTCGTCCCTTTTAACTGGTTGCCTTTTTTAGGATGTGACTCGGGTGCCTAACACCTTCCCGAGTCCATAGAGCGACCTCGAATCATCGTTCTTGGACATCTCAACCTATAAGTGGACAACAAACGGACAAAAGGACCATAAATGTGCCATGGAATCTAGCCCATCCTCGCAGCAAGGCACTGAGGATCCACCATGATCCCCCTACGAATCAGGATATCTCTTGTGGGAAGCAACCCATGCACAAGCCGCCACATGAATTTTTTCATCTTGGGAAGGATATTTTCATAGGAACTTCCACCATCCACGAATGTGAGTCGCATTAGGATTCAAATCGTCATCCACCATCAAACAATGATACCCACTTCGAACCGAGTATTTACCAAAATGAGTACCTCGCCACACCAGAGAGTCTTTCACCCTAGTCCAATTAAGTGGTAGGCTTAGAATTCTAGAACTCTTTTGGGCCGAGAAGATACCGTTCACAAGCTCTCTCTTCCAACACTTGTTCTCTATATCAATTAGCTCTGCCACCATTGCTGATTCTGGTAAGATCGCAATCGGCGATAAGACTCGGCAGGCCAGAGCCTAGGGAGCCATGGATCATGTCATATCCGAACTGCGTTCCCATCCCCTATTCGCCAATAACACTCCTTCCTCAGAACCTATTTCCTACAATTATACTTCGCTAGATGAAACTCGGTCTATATCCGACGGATCCCGAGAATAAATCCACCCTAGGAAAGTATCTAGCCTTTAGAACTCTTGCTAGAAAAGAGTCAGGAGATTTGCACAAAAGCCATAATTATTTTGCCAAAAGAGCTAAATTAAACTCCCGAGGTTGTCTAAATCCCTAGCCACCACTCGATTTTGCCTTACACACCTTATTCCATGCAATCCAATGAACCTTCCTCTCTTCACTATTTCCACCCCACTAGAACCTCATAATCGCCTTTTTCACCTCTTCGCAAATCACCTTGGGAATCTCAAAACAACTCATGATATACGTGTGAATGGACTGCACCACAGACTTAATCAGCATTTCCCGACATACTTGAAATAACTTCTTTTCCTTCCAACCTACTAACCTCTTGCAAATCCTATCCCGAATGGAACTAAACATCACCCACTTCGACCGACCAAAAGCCACCGGAAGCCCTAAATATTTTGAGTGGTTTTCAACTATCTTGACCCCTAACCTATGTCCCTCATAGTCTGACAAACATTGTTACTAAAAGAAACTTCTGACTTGTGTAAATTAACCTTTTGACCGGATGCGATTCATATTGATGTAAGATCTCAGACACAACACCAGCATCATTCTCCGTGGTCTGAGCAAAAATTAAGCAGTCATCAACATAGAAAATGTGTCTTACCATCGGAGCTTGTCTGCAAATCTGAAACCCATGATTGATAATAAAGAGATTGACTCCTAATAAATTAAATTCATTATCAAATTGGAAGACATTTTTTAGCCACGACATTAATACAATTCCAGCTTATATTTAAAGAAATTCAAACTTTTTCTTCAGGTTAAATTATGAACGCTAGATTATCATTTTCATTGCCAGCTGATTTCAATAGAATTTCACGAATCAAATAAATTTGAGAATATTTTTGTTTTTGTTCGGGAGTACTGATTGGAGCGTTAAATGTCTATTTTTCATCGTCCTTTCCTCCCTTTTAGGACGATGATACTACTAATTCTTGCGCTTTTCACTCCTTTTTACAGATTATGTCGCTGATAAGCAAAACGATTCATTAGGAGCTGAAATCGTCAAGTTTAGAGTTGTTTTGGTCTGAAGCGTCCTTACCCCAGACCTGGGGTAAGGAAGACCCGAAATTCCAGCGTGGACCAGCTGTCTTGTTCTTCTAGAAGACCTCACGCTGCTGATCTTCTATTCCAGCAAGGAGTCCTGCTGCCATAGAATGTCTCCTACGCTTCTGTTAGGATTATGGAACAGATATTATTAGATATTATCCTATTTTGAATTTTGTAATTAGAGAATTAAGTAATTATTATTATTTAAGGAAAGAGGCTGCGCCTCTGTAGGACACTTCATCTTTTACAGAACAGCAAATTTCTTTCTTCTGGGCAGAGAACAATTCCATAGCAATAAGCTTGAACGCTGTTGCTAATTCCCTTTCTTTAATTAATTCAATTACTTTATATGCTTACATTTTATTTATTTATTTATTTCATATGATGATAGGCTAAATTCCACTTATTCGTTGTGAGGATTAATAGCCATGCTTAATTGATTGTGAGATCTAAACGCAATTATTAAATCCCATCTTGCATCTTTAATTGTTTTAATTGATTGTCAAATTATGCATACTTCTTTTGAAGCTTGATCAACTACACTAGAATTTGTATGATTACTGTCTTCTCTTAATACTTTGGAGTCTACATTGTAGAAAGTGATACGAAGGCAACCAACTGATCGACGGATCAGATTGGAAAACAATTAAGGTCGAGTTTACAGGAGTAGACACTTTTCTCTCCTGAACTCGGGAAGGTCTCTTACGGTAGAATTATTTGGTTATCTTATTAGACCTAATAGAATAGCTTCTTTAGGCCATAAGATATATCAAGGACCTTAATAGGTGAGAACCTTTAAGAATCTCGAATAGGTAGAGAGCAGGAGATCTAGGTGAGAACCTGATCTCTATAGCCGCCTGCAAGTCTGGTATTGAAAATACTTGAATCGATGATCAATTGATTAAACGCATGAGCTCATCAGAATCCTCACTGGGAATTTGTCACATCTGATTTCACACACCACATCTATTTTATTTCTTTCTGTTACTTATTTTTCGCAATTATTCACAAACAACTCAAAATTGGTTTTTACCACCTGTTACTTTCCCGATCATTTATAAAGAATATTAATTGCCACCGAATCCCTGAAGACGAACCTTTTACCACTAGCTACTGTTTTATTTACATGAGTTTTGGTGAATTGTATTTATTAATATTTGACGGTTTCGGCAACCATCAAGTACGTACCAACATGCAAGTAATTATGCTCCGGTGAACAAAATGGTAATGTTACCGGAGGAATCAGTTTAGTAGTAGTGGGCTAGAAGCTTTCAATTTTGGTTTTGCTTACATTGTTCTCATATGGTAAAGAGTTTAGGTATTGTGTTTGAAACTAAAACCGGAGTAAATTGTACTCCATTAAGAGAGCTATCAATGATGGGTCGGGTTGGGCTTAGACTTATTTGTTCAAGCCCAGCCAAGGCATGTTGGATTTGGGTTTTGCCGGCCCAATACTTTTAAAAAAAAAATTAATATTATTAATTTTTAATATATATAAATGACAAGTTGAGCTACCAGGAATTGTGAGCAACACCTATCGCACCCACGGAATCCAGAAAAGGCGCCGACATGGAGCGTGGTTGCATTTCAGTTTGGCAGTTTGTGCCAGCTCGTCACTTACAGCTTTCGACGAGAACCAGATAATGCATAGTCGTAAGACACGTGTCAATTTACAAATTAAAAAAAAAACTCAAATATCAACACAATTTAAATTTTAAATAAAAGAAATATATAAAGTTATACTCACCAATCATATTTTCCCCCATTCTTTTTCCTTTTTTTTTACAAAAGAGAGCAATGCAAATGACCCATCTAATCACAAACAAATTATCAACTAAAGTTTATTCCATGTTTGGAGTAAATAATGTGATTTAGCTAATTAAAGTTCAAGTGACATGAACTTTTAATTTTAGAAACAATGATTGTTTAAAAACATATTAGGGGTTAAAAAAAAGTCTCAATGGAAAAAAAATTGTCCTCTTATTGCATTAAAATGGTAAAAGACAAACTCAATTAGTAGAGCTTCGTTCTTGTAATTGGATCGTTACGATTACGAATTGTTTTAAATATACCTTTCATGATCAATGTTTTACTAATTGCTATGAAAAATATCATTTCTTTTGTTTTTAGACAGTATTTTTCCATCATTCTCTTTAATTGTATATTTCTTCTCTCAAAATTATTAATTTTCGTAAAATTAGTAATCTTTTAACTTCGTTAGTTGAAGTTTATGATTTCACTTCAGCTTTACTCCTAACTTCATGTTTTTATTTACTCTGCTTTATTCTGTTTTGTTTAGTTTAATTAAAGTCAGTCAAATAATCTTTCAAAACTCCCCCGTTGATACTGTTTCGGTTTAGTATTTTTTGTCATATATTGAAGTAAGCGTCTTACTTTTAATTTCTAAATTCGACCATGTTACCACTTTACACAATTTATATTATGCATTAGACGATAAGTTTATTATTATTATTTTTTACGATTTGCACAACCGGTCAACATACTATGGTTTGGAGAGTATAGTAAACTGCGCAACCGGTCGACCGTTGATTCTCTTCTTTTTATCTTGTTGAAGTCATTTTACCTAATGTTATGAGAACCAACTGGACAAAAAAAAAAACTGAATGAATCATTAGTTTAATCTAGTTCAACCGGGTCGAACTAATAGATCATTTTTAACCATTTAGAGACTAAACTGTTCAAATCGAAACTTGAAAGTCATATTCGTAGAATCTCAATTAATTATTAATTTAGTTGACTGGCCGATGGCACCTCCAATTAGCCAAGTGTGCCCAACACATAATTTTTTTTATAAAATAAATAAATTAAATTGTTAAACCCAGTCAGAAGATTTTTTTTATATTTTTTAGTATCATGATTTTCTTAGTTAATATAAAGTACTAACACTAAGATTGTTGCTGTTCCAATGATTCATTCATGAGTTTTATTTATTTTTATTAAAAAAAGGATAATTTTACTTAACCCTTGCAGCCAGATCACTTTCACATATCACCTAATAATAATAATTCACGAAAATTATAAAACACTGACAGTCATCATCTCCCTCCTCAAGTTTTCATCGAAATCCTTAGTTACCACCAATCACTACCTGTTCTGCTCCTGGTCTCTATCCTTTTCCTTCCTGTTCTTGCCTTCTTCTATCATATTTTCCTCTTCCACAAATAATAATTAATAAATAATATCAAGAAGAAGAAGTAAATATCAGTGGCTGGCTACAACAACTCTAAAAATGGTATGTTTCACTTCTTTCAATTTCTCATTCGTTGGTTTTGTTTCCCAAAGAAGAATGAAACACGTGTCGGCGGTGGAGGAGTCTAATTTTAGGAATTCAAACAATGGACAGGTTAATTCGGTTGGCAGTGAGGGAAATCTTGTGGGTGGCGGAAACATTTCAAGAGCCAACAGCGGATATGTAATGACAGAGGAGCCTTGCATTTCCTGTACCACTTTCAACATCTTGGCCCCAATCTATAAACGCCTTGATCATCAGGTAATTAATCCAAAAGATTGTTTCTTTATTGATTTTATATCATGGGTGGTTTTTCTTTTTTGTGATTTTTTGTTGATTTGTGTTTGTGTTGTTCTTGGTTATGAATGAAACAGAATCAAAATATTCGAGAAAGCGATTTCAGGGCATTTTGGCTTTCCAGAAACCAGAGCATTTTAGATAGGTTGCTGCATGACAGATCTTCCACCATATGCCTGCAGGTTGGAATTCTATTGTGTTTTTAATTTCTATGTCATGATAGATCTACACCAATTGAAAAAAACATGGTTGCTTTATGTGTTTAGATGGTGATTGTCTTCTTCTGTTGTCCTTAGGAATTCTGGGTGGGAAATGAAGAGCTTGTGCTTATGTACGAGGAGAGTCTTGGTGATGCAGGCTATGTCACATTCCAACTCGGGCGAACCAATAATCGGGGAGATGGTAAATATTCTATATGTTTATTGCCTTTTGTATCGGTTATTTCTGTTTTTGTGCTCCCAAGAATTGTCTGTTTCATGATTCCCACAATGTATTTATGTGTTTTAGGGCATAGCTATTTGTTGTTATGTAGTTTGGCGGACTTTATGTTTTGTTCATCTCCAATAATATGACAACTTTTATCATTTCATATCCTGTTTGAGGAAAACAATTGTATTATTGAGAGAAATCAGTTACATTTCATTTTTGCTCATTCTGTTGGTCCATGTGAGTTGGAATGGTTTTAAATAAGTCCTCTTTGTTCATTGGGTTTTGACGTTTCATCATTAACTGTCTGCAGGCCTCCTAACTGCTGTGCATACGGACCATTTGAGTGTTCTTAATTATCGGGAGTTGCTTTTCAATGACTTTGGAGATCGTGTTGCTCAGCTGCTTCATGTTCAGTCGGCAATACCCTTTTCACCAAAGCAAAAGGGCAACACTCAACAGGAATTTCTTATCGTGAACACTCACTTGTTGTTTCCTCATGATTCTAGTCTATCTATAGTGAGATTAAATCAGGTAATATATAAACTCTACATAGCAAATGATCTCATTTACATCCTGCTCTTGATTTCGGGTCTTGTTTGTTCCATGTTGGTTTTGATATTGATGATGAGGTTCATTTTTGTTTTTCATAGGTTTACAAAATACTACAGTATGTCGAAGCTTATCAAAGTGAAAACAAACTTAATCATATGCCTGTCATACTGTGCGGGTGGGCATCTGTTTCATCTATCTTTAGTATACGATTCTTTTACACCCTCTTAGAATTAACATCATCATTTTGTTCTCTTTTATTTCCTCTTGCTGCAGTGATTGGAATGGGAGCAAACGTGGGCATGTGTACAAATTCCTCAGGTCCCAAGGATTTGTATCATCATATGACATTGCTCATGACTATACTGACAGTGACGCAGATGCTCACAAGGTTAGTTTCTTCCACTGTCGTCTTAATTTTTCTTTTAAAGGGATAATTCTGACAAATATTTTCTTTTGTATTCCCTTTTCTGTGATACAGTGGGTGAGCCACCAAAATCATAGGGGCAACATCTGTGGTGTAGATTTCATATGGCTTTGTAATCCCAACAAGTCAAGAAAACCATTGAAGACCACTTGGGCTCAAGCAGCATTTGGAATAATGAAGGTAAGTTTGACAGTATTTCAGTTATATGTATCCAGCTCTATTAGAATGTTGGTCACTTTTCAGCATTATGCTTGTCCCTTTGGCCGTGCCAATTCAGTCCAGCTAACTTGTAGTGCATGAAATGACAATGTCTGCTTTTGGAAAAAACTGGTAATTTTTTATGAACATATTCAAGATATTCTGCTGATTTTATAATAACCTGATTGTTGGTGGGAAGTCTGTCAAATGGCAGATTACAAGTTAAGTCCAGTTTTGCCGTTTATACAATGTGATTACTAGTATTTGTGGAAATTAGGGGAATTTCGAGACATCTTCATTTAAGCTCTTGAGGAGTGTCCCTCGAACATTAATATGCTCACTTACAAAGTATAACAGACCATACAAGTGCTCTCATAATCTAACGGGACAATTTTTTTCTTTCAGTTTCAGCTTGAGAAAGCTTTGTTCGTCGAAAATGATGCATTTGCATTTTTTAAGGCAGACAGCAATGGAAATTTTATTACATATTCAGCTTTCTGTGAAGCTCTCCGTCAGGTATTTTCATACGACTGCTTTGTACATTCCGTGTTTGAATGTGGAGAAGTACTCACCATGTTGTAATCATTTACAGATAAATTTATTTGGTTCTCCTTGTGGGCTGACTCCCCAAGAAACCGAAGATCTATGGATGCAAGCTGACATTGATGGAAATGGACTCGTTGAGTATGAAGAATTTAAGGTTTGGTGCAACTCTAACTCATGGATACTGTCCAAAATCTCTATTATTCATTTACAATCGTTTCCAGCATTGCCAAAAAATATTTCCGTTGTTAGCGTCGAGCATGTTGTGTTGGAATCTCTGTTCCACTTTGCTTTATTTGTTCTGTCACTGTACGCATGTGTAGTCTAACAGTGCGTCTAATGTTTCAGAAGAGGATTTGGGGTTCAGTTTGCTCAGATCAAAATGAGGAAAATGACACCAAGAGCAGCGAGGACTGTGATCATGACATAGAGGAGGAAGCTATTGGTTTCACTGTTAAAGATGCGGCTCTTTTCCCCCGTGAAGTGGAGAAAGGGACGTGGCCTGAAAATTACTCTCTTTCCGATCATGCTCGACTAACTGTTGTGTTTTCACCTGCATGTGTGTAGATAAAGCTGGCATGAAATATGATGGTGTAGGTTAGCATTTAGCATTTGTAAAGATGAGAAATAATTTTGTATATTTCGCGGGTGTCCTGTACGGGTGGCCTATGTTTAGATATATACTTTGTAAGCAAGAGCTGTGAATTTAGTCCTCAGCCAATTTTTGCATTGAAAGAGAACTATGTACGGCAGCAGCAGCAGATATGAATGTGGCTATTCTGGTTGTATTCACTCTAGTTCTTTGTTATTACATGAAAATTGTGCCCGCTAAGTAATTGGTCAGCTTAATTTCTTATGCAAAATTTGCAGCGCTTGTGATTCGCTTTACGTGATATCTTGCAGGAGCTCAACTATTGTTTCATGGTATCAGTCAGCTGACTGTTGTTGACCATTGAGCTTGAACAGTTGAGGTAAGGATTTGTAATTGGAGGATTATTTTCTTAGGATTAGTATGGGATGAGGGAAAGGAAGGGAAAGGGATGAAACTTTTTAAAGTTCATCCGTATGGGAATAAAAATAAATGATGGAAAAAGAGGGAAAGGAGAGTAAGGAGGGGGAATGAAAGTAAATTTTAGAACTTAACTTCTCTCCTAACTTAAAAAATATTTACTCCCATAAGTGGGAGGAAATAAGAGTAAATGGAGGAAAATTTAAATTTTAACTATGTGTTTCTATTTTAACCCCTTAGATTCATCTTTTTAATGGTAATCAATTAAATATAAAAGTAAATTCACTCATCATTTTTTCTCTCATTTTTTCTCTCCCTAAAATGACACTCATACAAAGGAAATAAAAAATTATTTCCCTTCCTCTCCTCTCCTTTCCTTTACCTCGTTAAATTTTTCCTCTTTTCCTTTGTGCATTTTAGTTCCCATACTAAGCATTAGAGTAGAGGGGTTATATCTGAAGCTCGAGTTTTTAGATTAGACTAGTTGAGAGGATATTCGCTTTGGGGAAAGGAAAGATCAATTAGTGACTGCCTGAGTACGACCACGAGCAAGGTCGGTACTCCCTTATGTTTGGGCTTGGATTAATGGAGAGTAGGCTCAAAACTGGCATACTTGGGCTGAATTTGAGCCGGACTCGAGTTAGGTCTGGTTGTTAGTAATATAGTTAGTATCTCAAGCAGTATTCAACTAAAAATTAATTTCATAAAACGGGGAGGTATCAATGGGTATGTAGCTCTCTTACCGATGACATAAGTAGTCGTACACATGTTCGAATTTCACCTCCACTTATAATTATAAAAAAGAAGAGAAATTTAGTGCGGATGAGTGCATGAAGGGAGTATAAACCAGCAAATCACCAACTGCCTGAATTTTTTTTACCGGTCCAAAATAAGTATCGATAAACTAAATTATTAACTCCGTTGGGAATATTTTTTTTGTTAGAATGGTAAGAACTTATATATGATTTACTTTTTTAAATACAATTTTTAAAAATAAAAGCTAAAATTGGAGAAATTTACCATAAATATGAGATAAAAAATAAATTTATTTATTAATTTTATTTTAAATAGTAAGTTTCTTTGTATAAGGAAAACAATAAAACAATATGCTTAGTTATACTATTAAAAAATTAGGGGGTGGCTGGGTCATTGCTCCTTTAATTTATGATATTATAGTATAGCATTTAACACATATGTATAATGTTATTTATTTATTTATTAAAATTAAGGTAAACTAAATAAAAAAATCCTAGTTTACAAAATATTCCATCTTAGCCCATGTATTTTAAAAACTTACAATTTAAACCCTATAATTTTTTTTAAAGTTGCGATTTTAACTAAAATGTTCAAACAATATAAAAGGTTAAAAATAAAAAATTAAAATTTGAGGAAAATTGTGAGAGAGTACACTTCATTGAAAAGTTTAAACTATGTGTTATAATTTTTTGTCCAAATTTCATAAGTTTTTGCTAGTTTTTATTATTTTATTTCAATTTTTTAAATTTTTTAGATATTAAAGTTACAATTTTTAGAAAAATATAAATTTTATATCGTACATTTTTAAACATAAGATAAAGCCGAATATTTTATAGATATAAAGTTTTTTTTAAACGTTAATTCCCTTTAAAATTAACCAACATTACATTAAGTTTGTTCTTGAGATAATGGGTTTGGGTTTATGATTTAAGCCCAAACCTAATCCTAGGCCCCTGGGATTCAGATAGGCCCGAGTCAAATACGCGTTGGATTGTCAGGGAAAGAATTGAATGTTCTGGAACATTATAGAAGTGTTCCAGAATCAGATGTTTAATGTAGTTAGTGGGGCGCAATAAATCTCTCAGTGTCTCGTCCCACTTCAGAAGCTACCCGGAAGGAGGCAACAAAGAACAAAGGAATATTGTTAAATATATTAATCCCATGAATATATTAGTAATTTCTTGTTCACTAGTATTTCCTTTTCTACTAAACAAA
The DNA here is from genome assembly GCA_963691705.1 of Viola odorata. Taxonomy (NCBI): domain Eukaryota; kingdom Viridiplantae; phylum Streptophyta; class Magnoliopsida; order Malpighiales; family Violaceae; genus Viola; species Viola odorata. The sequence continues at coordinate 15,260,346 of OY829545.1, forward strand.
TACTACTCCCGTACAGGAGAAAGGAGTAATTCTCAACTCACTTTTACAATAATTAAAATAATAATAAATATATTTTTAGTTAAGTATTTTTAATTATTTTATTAATATTAATTTTAACTTTCTAATATATTAAAAAAAAAAAAATTAAAAAAATAAATAAATAATCAGAAAGTTATTATTATTTTTTAATACGGAAAGAGTATAATATTATTTCAAATAATTAGCTGAAATAAAAAATAATTTTCCACGACTTCTCCTCCAAGTCGAGGAGTCCACTCCTTCCTAACTAAGTTGACACTTTATCCGATTATAAACCTGTCCCCTTCTCTACTAACCCAAAAATCAAAATCAAAACCACAGATATACTCACTCTCACTCCATATATGCAAAAACACTTCCCTGTTCTTGTTCTTGTTCTTGTTCTCGTTCTTGTTCTCTTCTCTCATTTTGCAGTCACCCAAGCACCTCAGCTTCCCATTTTAGGAAGAGGAATGAAATACAACAACCCATCATGTGAGTAACATTTTGAATATCCTCTCCTTTTAGTTTTTTCTTTTTCTTTTTCTTTTTGATGCTATACTAATTTTGTGACTTTCATCTTTTGTGATTAGTTATGGCAGCTCTGACTCATTCCAAGCAATCATACCCGTTGATTGGATATCGATTCCATCCGACGCATGAAGAATTGATCGATGATTATCTGAAATCCAAGATGCTTGGTCACGATCACGACGAATCCGTGATTAGCGAGGTTGATTTCTGCAAGTATGAGCCGTGGGAGTTAGCTAAGCGGTACAAGACGGCGTCAAAGGATAACGAGCTGTATTTCCTATGCCGTCGTGATCGCAAATATAAGAATAAGAAAAGCAGCCTCCTCAATAGGACTACGGCTGCCGGATCCTGGAAGCCCACCGGTAAGCCCATTCCGGTGAAGTCTAAATCTACCAAGAAACAGATTGGTACTAAGAGGACTTTGGTTTTCTATAAAGGACGTTCTAAATCTAAAGAGAATCGTACTGGATGGATCGCGTACGAATACGAATTGTTTCCCGATTCGAACCTAGAAATCAAGGTAAAATGCTACATTTCTTAGACCTTACGATCATATATGCTGTGTTTGGTGAGCCGGTAGCCTTTTTTGTATTTGCTATATTGCTAATTGAATGTTATGGCGTTGGTTCTTACGTTGTGACAGAACCAATTTTCCTTAATTTCCATTGGAACAGTACTATAGCCTTTATTGATGTTTATGTTATCTCAAATTAATATCTTTATTTGATTTGGAAAAGGTAATTGGCCAGTTTGGTTTACTGCAGATAGGTTATGTTAGGTTTTCTAAATCGCAAAATTTTATGCAGGGGGATTACACTCTCATTAAATTGAAGAAAAAATCTGATGAGAAGGCGTTCGAAGGTGCTCCAGATGATCATCAGATGGCGTTGTCTTCTAATTCTGAAGGCGAGCCAAGCGATTTTATGACTTATGATCATCATCAATATACTACCGGGATGGCACCTGATTCAACTTGCAATGCGAGTGAGCAAGATGACTTGGCATTTGATTTTGGAAACCAAAATCAAGACAATAACCATGATATATCATGCTGCATAGAAGGTGATCAGATTTCTCCTGCAGTGGGAACACCTCCTAACAAGGAGAATGATACATCAATCCTTGATGAAAATAGTTTAAGTATTTTGAATTCTCTGCTCGCGGATGATTCAGTGGCCGCCTGGTTGTCAAAGGTAAAGAAAGTGATTAACATTTATTTTTATATTGTTCGACAAAATACCTTCTTTGATTGATTGATTAATTTGTTCTCTTCAGGTGAGTCCTGAACTAGTGACAAAGACAGAAGCAGAGTATAAAGCTATGATCGAACCAGAATGCGAATTTAATTCTATCAATCAATCTTCATGCGCACCAAAGGAAGCTCCGTCTGCAATGGCTACGGATCCTTTTGTGTCTTCAGATTGTCTACTGTGGAACTGAGCTATATAATAAGCCTGCTGCAGTTTCCTCAGAAAGTATTGTTCAGCCGTATTTATACTTGTCAAAGTACAAGAGCTGAAGAAGTATGGTCTATTGCCTCCCACAATCGGCAACTTATGTTTTGTTATTTATGTATGGAATAAGTTGGGAATGTCTTGGACTTCTCCATTCTCAACTGGCAATCACTACTGATTGGCTCCATGTAATATCATCAAAGATCGTATATGTAGCTGTAGTATCAATGTCTATGTGTAGTAGCTAGTTTCAATGTCAATGGTTTCCTTTCAAGTTCTTTTTTTACCAAAATGTTATGCTTTAAACTTCAGTAGATGCTAAGTGATCAAGTTCTTTGTTTTACCAGAATGTTATGCTTTTAACTTCAGTAAATGGCGTGATATCTTTTTCGTCAATATCATATTAATTTTATGTTGATTGATTCCCCCTTGTAAGACTAGCATTAGTATGAAGGATAAAGTTTGGCATAATTAAAAAAAATCTAATTTGAACATCAAAGATGCATTAATGATTGTATTGTTTTTTTAGCTCTGTGAGTACTTTCATTATAAAATGGTAGATTACATTTGGTACATTAAGGAATTTCGATGGAGTAATACGCGTAACTGAGTAAATTATATGTAGTATTTGTTAACTTTTCCCCTCACAATTCCCGCGTTAAGCTCACTCATATCTTTAGATTTTTGTGTAAGAAGAAATGATACTAAAAGCTTTATCAGATTCTTTAGAACTTGGCATGGCTAACAGAAAGAAAGAAAAGGACAATTTAGTTAGATGAATTGGTGTTAGGACACATATATGTTTATGTTCGTATCTTGTATATTGGGCCTATTGGGCCCAAAGTTAGCTTGTATATATACTCATGTATTACTGATTAATGAAGAGAAGGAAAACCTATTTCCCTAAACTTAACATGGTAGTGGAGCCAAGCCGCCTAGCAAACCTACTCTCTTCACGTTGATTCGCCTACTGCGATCGACAAACCAACCCTCTTCCCGTTGATCCGCCTACTGCGATTGACGTAGCTTCAGCGATTTGCCTACTGCAATCGCCTTTAACCTCGACATGGCCGGCGCAGACAAAAACCAAACCCAACCTCCCGAAGATAGAACTCAATCTCCCTTCTACCTCTCTTCGGGTGATCAACCTGGAAACGTTATCACCAACACAGTTCTAAAGGGCGATAACTTTGTTGCATGGTCGAGAGCGATCACACTAGCTCTCAAATCGCGCCGCAAATTTGGATTCATTGATGGTTCAATCAAGAAGCCCACCGATGCTATGAAGATCTCGGATTGGGAAACCGTGAACTCCATGATTATTTCATGGCTCACTAGAACGATGGATGCTAGAATTGTTGCGTCCATCCCGTATCATGAAGAAGCTCGACCTTTGTGGCTGTTTTTGGAGCGCAAGTACATGAAGGCCAACGGTCCACGGATTCAGCAGTTGCGCGCTTCCATCACACTGTGCAAACAATCAAAGGGCGAGTCGATAGATGACTACTACAATCGGTTAGTTGCTCTTTGGGATGAATTGACTCGGTTGAAACCCCTACCCACTTGCCTTTGCGGACTCTGTACCTGCGATCTCTCCGCGAAGCTTGCTAATGAGCAAGATGAGGCATATTTCCATCAATTTCTAATTGGAGTTGATGATGATCTCTACTCCGCAGTGCGCACCAATCTGATTTCCCAGAAGCCTCAGTCACCTCTCTATGAAGCCTATCAAGCATTTGTTCAGGAAGAAAACTCTCGTCACATCGCTCGCGAGAAGGTAATTGAGCAGGAAGTTCACGCATTCGCGTTGAGGGCTGATCGCTCTCGGCTGCCATCAGACCGTGTACATCGGTCCAAGCTCTTTTGTTCTCACTGCAAGCAGAAAGGACATGATACTACCTCCTGTTTTAAGATACACGGTTACCCTGACTGGTGGGCTGACCGTAACAGAGTGAGCGGGTCTGGCCGTGGTTCTGGCCGCGGGACTCCCGTCACACCTAGCCGTGGGACTCCCGTCACACCTACCACCACAAATGCCGCCTCTCCTGGTCCCTTTCCTGCAACGCCAGCCCGTGCCCATGCAGTCACGGAACTGGGTGATTCCCCATTTGTTGATCTTAGCCAAGCCCAAGCGAAGTCACTGCTGCACTTCCTGAAACATAAGAGTCAGGATGGGGATCATATGACGGGTGAGCTATTTATTTTGTCTTGGATTATTGATTCTGGCGCTTCTCATCATGTGACAGGAAACCTGGACTGTCTCGTCGATGTCGTACAGATGGATGCTCGCTTGGTTGGGTTACCGAATGGTCAATGTGTTGTGGCCACGTTGAAGGGTTCCGTCCTTCTCCCAAGTGGCATAACCCTTATCAATGTTTTATTTGTTCCACAGCTTAACTGCAGTTTGATTTCGGTGACACAACTAATTGATGATTCTAACTGTTTTATCACATTCACTGCTTCTTTGTGTGCTATACAGGACCATCGTTCGGGGAGCCTGATTGGGGCGGGTGAGCGACGGGATGGACTCTACTATTTCCGTGGCATTCCTACAGTGCATGCAGTAACGGTACCGGGGTTGACAGAGTTTGAGTTATGGCATCGTCGTCTTGGTCATCCTTCTGAGAAGATTGTCAAATTAGTGCCTGCTTTACAGTCTAGTAGTAGTAGTTCTCAGCCGTCCAGCGACACTTGCGTAGTTTGCCCAAAAGCTAAGCAAAAGCGTAGCTGTTTTCCTGTTAGTAACAGTAGAGCTAGTAGAAAATTGGAATTGATACACTGTGATTTGTGGGGACCACATTTAGTTCCTTCTTCCTGTGATGCTATTTATTTTTTGACTATTGTTGATGACTTTTCAAGGGCAGTTTGAATTTATTTATTAAGAAACAAGACGGAAGTCTCTAGAGCCTTTCGCTCTTTCTTTGCAATGATTGAACGGCAGTTTGCCACCACTGTTAAAACTGTGCGTAGTGACAACGGTACTGAGTTCAAATGCATGCTTGACTATTTTGATGAGCAGGGGATCTTATTTCAGACCTCTTGTGTTGGTACTCCGCAACAGAATGGTCGCGTTGAGAGAAAACATCAACACATTTTGAATATAGGTCGTGCCTTGATGTTTCAGGCGAATTTACCCATTCTCTTTTGGGGGGAATGTGTTCTTGCTGCAGTACACTTGATCAATAGAACTCCCTCTGCCCTCCTTGACAATAAGTCTCCATTTGAACTGCTACATGAGGATCTACCTGATCTAGATGACCTACGGGTGTTCGGCTGCTTGAATTTTGTTCACGATCAACGTTCCCGACAAGGTAAATTCACCCCTCGCAGTCGGCACTGCATCTTTGTTGGGTATCCTAACGGCAAGAAAGGGTGGAAGTTTTATGATCTGGACACTGGAGACTTTCTTATTTCCAGGGATGTAGTGTTCCATGAAAATGAATTCCCTTTTGCCAACGGGAATTCGACCGCCTCACCTGCTGCTTTGCCTTCTGTCATAGATGTTGTCGCGGTCAATGAAGACCGGCCGGACAGTTTGGATCCGGTTGTGGAGGACGTTGTGTTCCTTCCCCCTATCGACGAGGAAGTGCCACCAACGGAGCCTGCTGGTGCTCTCTCGACTTCACCATCGGCTGGCCCGGCTGCTGTTGAGTCCTCTGATGCACCTTTACTAGGTCGCGGCTTCCGAGAGAAACGTTCCTCAGGTTGGTTGTCTGATTATGTTACGCACACTGTACGGAATATGAGTCCATCCCCGCCTTCCTCGCAACCATTCAGCTCCTCAGGTACTCCTTATCCTATAGCACCATTTGTGAATTGTGATAACTTGTCATTGCACCATCGTACCTTTCTCGCAGCTGTCATTGCTGGTGTTGAACCATGCTCTTTTCGTGCGGCCATGCAAGATGCAGGCTGGTGCGAAGCCATGCATAAAGAAATCGACGCATTGGAGGCCAATGAGACATGGGTGGTGGAGGAGTTGTCGCCTGGGAAGAAGGCACTCGGTTGCAAGTGGGTGTATAAAATCAAATATCATGCCGATGGTTCAGTTGAACGCCTTAAGGCACGCCTGGTCATCTTCGGTAACCATCAGGTGGAAGACATTGATTACAACGAAACATTTGCTCCGGTTGCCAAGATGGTCACGGTTAGAACTTTTCTGGCTCTTGCGGCTGCTAAGCGCTGGGAGTTACACCAGATGGATGTTCACAACGCTTTCCTTCACGGCGATCTGCATGAAGAAGTGTATATGAAAATGCCCCCTGGTTTTGGATCTGACACCCCCAACAAGGTTTGTCGCCTGACCAAGTCCCTGTACAGCCTGCGTCAGGCACCGAGATGTTGGTTTGCCAAGTTAGCGGCTTCTTTGAAGAAATATGGCTTTCTCCAGTCGTATTCAGACTACTCTCTCTTCACTCTACGGCAAGACACAGTGCTCCTCAATGTCCTTGTGTACGTTGATGATCTGATTATCTCTGGTAATGACTCTTCCGCTATTTCTGCTTTTAAAATATATTTGAGCACATGTTTTCACATGAAGGATTTGGGGCGCCTACAATACTTCTTGGGCATTGAGGTTGCTCACAGTCCGGCAGGGATTTTTCTCTGTCAACGGAAGTACACACTTGACATTATCACGGAAGCAGGCCTTCTCGGCGCCAAACCGGCTGACTTTCCAATGGAGCAAAATCACTCTTTGGCACTTGCCGCCGGTGCTGTTCTTGATGACCCGGAACGGTTCCGTCGTCTCGTTGGTCGCCTCATTTATCTCTCTTTTACCCGACCAGATTTGACATACTCTGTTCACATTCTTGCTCAGTTCATAACCGCCCCGCGCCAAGAGCATTGGGATGCTGCGTTGCGCGTTGTGCGGTATTTAAAAGGGAGTCCAGGCCAAGGTGTCTTACTCTCCTCCTCTTGCGATCTATCCTTGACAGGCTGGTGTGACTCTGATTGGGCGAGCTGCCCTCTCTCTCGTCGTTCGCTCACTGGCTGGATCGTCTTCCTCGGTACTTCTCCCGTCTCTTGGAAGACAAAGAAGCAGGACACGGTCTCCCGGTCCTCAGCTGAAGCTGAGTATCGTTCCCTGGCATCCATCACATGTGAGTTGAAATGGTTAAAGACTCTCCTCCAGTGTCTCGGTGTTGATCATCCGCGGGCAATGGATGTCTTTTGCGATAGTAAGTCAGCTCTCCACATAGCCCAAAATCCCGTTCTTCACGAGCGTACGAAGCACATTGAGATTGATTGCCATTTTATTCGTGACGCGGTCACAGATGGGATTGTAGCGCCTCACTACGTGTCCACAACGGAGCAGCTTGCTGACATCTTTACCAAGGCGTTAGGCAAGAGGCAATTCTTATATCTTCTTCGCAAGTTGGGCATTCGTGATCTCCATGCTCCAACTTGAGGGGGGGTGTTAGGACACATATATGTTTATGTTCGTATCTTGTATATTGGGCCTATTGGGCCCAAAGTTAGCTTGTATATATACTCATGTATTACTGATTAATGAAGAGAAGGAAAACCTATTTCCCTAAACTTAACAATTGGAGATCAATGGTAATTGATCAGTAATTAGTGGCTCTAATTAATTGCTGATTGCAGAAGTAGAATGGAACTCGTTGTCGATTTCAGGAAGAGAGGAGGAGACCGACATGCTAGCGGAGAAGATGAAATCGGTAGATAATTGCAAGACGGGGCTACGTAGGTGGTGTAAGAAGCAGTTTGGGAACAACAAAAAGGATATTGAAGCCTTGATGGTGCTCTTGGCTCACCTTTTCAATTTTGACCTTGATGAAGAAGCATATCAGAAAATGAAGGAGGTAGAGGAGCGGGTAGAGATTCTCTGGTCTAGAGAAGAGAAGCACTGGTTTCAACGATCCAGAGTTAAATGGCTGAAGTTTGGAGATCGCAATTCTAGATTCTTCCATCTTACTACTATTCAGAGGAGAAATCGAAATTCAGTGACAAAGCTTAAAAAAGACTCTAGAGAATGGGTAGAGAAGGAGGAGGACTTGAAAAATCATATTGGGAACCATAATTTTGAAGAAATTCTTCATGGGATAGAGACGCAAGTGACTGATGATATGAATGAAGCTCTTACAGCAGATGTTGAGGAAGATGAAGTCACAACAACAATGAAGAATTTGGGGACTTTCAAAGCACCGGGTCCGGATGGATACAATGACATATTTTTCAAACATTTCTAGGAAGTGGTAAAAGATAGTGCACTGGCAGCTGTGCGAAACTTTTTCCAGTCTGGAATTCTTTGTTGGCCCAAGGGCATTTCGATCCTATTTTAATGATTTTAGATATACAAATTAATTACTATATTAATGTAATTTCGAAGTTAAGTGTGTATGTGATTGTATTGCATTTAATCATGTTTTTACTGTCTATTCACTTCTGGGCAGTAATTCTATTGATTTCATTGAAATTTCCTATGCTTTGCCAGTTCTGGTTTGGAGGTATTTCATTGGAGGATTCTGATCTTGGAGCATTGGAGCTGGTTTTCAGAACGTATTGGCCTAGAGTTTGGCCAAGACCCCTTCGCGCACCAAAGTATCGATACCAGATCGTCTTGGCCGGGAGCTTGGCCAAGACTCTTTCGCGAAAGGCTATCTCGAGCAGCAGCGTTGGCAACCTCTTGGGCCGCCTTTCGGCTGGGCCTTGCGTACTTGCAAATACAATCCAGCGAATTCAGAGGGATCGGACGACAATCAATTTAAGAATCCTTGTTAGGATCTCCCTCTATTTTTGTTTATTTCAAACTCCTTGTATAATTCAAAACATGGTTACTTTCTCCATATATTTTGGAGGAGTTTGAATTAGAATAGGATGAGGGAATTTTCAGCTCTATATAGCTGAGCTCGCATACCATCCTCTAGATCGATCTCTCTTCTCTTCTTCTTCTTCTCCTTCTCGGATTGAAAATAATTTCTAACTCCGAAATTTAATTCTTTGAATTCTCGGATTTATTTATTTATGCAAACTAATATATTTAATTTTCATCTATGAGTATGAGTAGCTAAACATTCATTCTTGGTAAGGGTTGATGAGCTTCGTTCTTATGCATTCGTGAGATCAAACCATCCTTCATATTCTCGCCGATTCGTATTCACTTAGTTCTTACGCTTAATAAATCGCTTACTCACTAGAGATAAGATTTGATCATTCTTGCGCCCTAGTAGAGAAGATTTGCGACCAGCCTAGAAGGAAAGGGAGCACCCGCCGACTAGGCAAAGTAGGTGACTAGTCTCGCGCCAGACTAGAAGAAATAAGTGATCTAGATCAAGACCAGATTGACAACCTAGGGTCTCCATAGGGAGACAACTTGGCTAGGTACTGTCTTCCCCTATACCATTGAGGAAGCGAACAACCATTCAAGACAACAGTCAAACGGATAAACCCTTTAACCAGTAAGGTGTCCCTTGGCTAGGATTATCAGGAAAGGGAGCACCCGCTAGATAATTTGAAGAGGAGGGAAGTCAGGAGTGAACAGGAGCACCTCCACTCTATAGTAGTACTATGAATTCAGAGATGAATATCCATGCATCCATGATCGAATCATAAGAACAAAAGCTCTCATATCGCCCTTACCTGGAATCCCTTTTTATTCGACTTTTTCAGTATTGACCCCCTATCTTGGCCAAGCCTTTGACCAAGACTACTTTAAATTGTTTTGTTTCCTTTGTTTTGTTTCTATTTTCAGGTTCCCCCAATCAAAACCAGTGACGAGGAAGTCAACCAAGAAACTACGCACCCCCTAGAGGTCTCTGTGGACGATCCTCTTACCATAATCTACAAACCCTTGTGGACAGTGATAAGTTGTATTTCTACCCCTATTCTTATACATATTTTACACTTATATTTGACGCGTTCGGCGCGCGATCAGTATGCAGTTTGCAATCGAGACAACAAAAAAGTAACAAATCGGTTATCGCAAACGTGAAGATCAAGTGTATATTAGAGTATTAATATGTAAGTATGATTCTATCTAACACTTGATCTATGTTGAATTTTACCTCAAGAAAATTGTCAAAAGATTTTTTGCGTGAAACGAGTTTTGAAAAATAAAGTATGTAAAACGAAACAATAGCCAGTGGCATGCCGCCAACGCTAGCGGCATGCTGCCAGATGTTCTTGAGGCAGTGTTTAGCGGCATGCCGCCAAGAAAATAAAACGGGGTAATAGTATTTAGGCCCCTTGTACTAACGCGAAAAACAGAAACCACCCCCCAATTTCAAACTTTTTATTTCACCTCCCCTGCACTTTAAGTCAACGAAGTGTAGGTCCCTACCGTCAGTCAACTTTAACAATCTGTTAAGGTTACCTGCTACAACAGGTTTTTTTTTTAAACCTGTTGCAACAGGTAATTATGTAAAAAAAAATTTTAAATTTTTAAATTTCTTTTTTTCTTATTTTCTTATTCCAAAAATTTTAGGTTTTTCTTTTAGGTTTTTTAAATATGAATTTCTAGAATTTCTTTTTTTCTTTCTTTTTCTTATTTTCATTTCTAGAATTTATAAAATCACCATTTTCATTTCCAGAATTTCTAAAATTTTAAAATTAAAAAAATATTCCTCATTTTTATTTCCATAATTTGTGCCATCACCATTTTCATTTCTTTCTTTTTATTTTTCATTTTGTTAAAAGAGAGTGGAGGAGAAAGGAAGAGAGGCCCAAAAAAGAGCTCGTGCAAAGGTCATAAACTCTTTTAACTGGATTATTCTGCTGTTCTTACCTATGGTTACTTTGCTAAATAATCTGATGAGTTTTCATTCCAACCTACAGGTTAAAGGAAAACCAGGCCAAACCAGGGAAGTAACCTCAGATGAGTACGAAAAGGATGAAATTTTATCACCGAGTGATCCTGTTGGGGAGAATTTAAGTGATAAAGAGAACAAATCTGAAGCTCAAGCAACAGAGCTTAGTGATGAGAAACCTGATTCAGTTATGCAAGATCAGTCAGCACCAAACAAGAGCCATGATAGAATGCTAGAGGATAACCAGTTTCCAGATCTACCTCTCCTCCTTTCTCCTCCACTCTCTTCTTCGTCTTCATTTTCCAGATCTGGTGGTTATGAAGTTGAAAATGGTGCCTAATGTCATGGATGTTGAGGGGTTCGGGAAAAGGGTAGATCTAGCACTGGAGTCGCGCCGGATCTGCTTGTGGGTGCGTGACGGTGTGGTGGCAGTGGGTCGGTGAGGTGGATTCGGCTGTGGAGATGGCGATGGGTTGGTGCCGGCGGTGGGTGAGGAGAGGGTGATGGTTGGTGACGGAGAAGAGATCGGCAGTTGATAGTCGGTGATGATGATGCTGGTGGTGTGGAGGAGATCGGTAGATGGTAGTGGTTTTGCATGATTGAGGATCTTACATGGCTCAGAAAAATGGGAAATGAAGAAGATGAAGTTAGGTTTGTGGATTGAAAAGGAAAATTGGAAACATTAATTAGCAATGAAAACCTAATAAAGGAAAATGGAAAAGTAAATAAGAAATAAAAAAGTAAATGGAAAATAATGGAAAATAAAAAGAAAGAAATGAAAATGAAAATAAGAAAAAGAAAGAAAGAAATTCTAGAAATTCATATTTTTCTTACTTTTAATTTTTTTTACTGATTTTTTAATTCTTTTTGGAATTTTTAAATCTTTTCTGATATTTTAAATTAATTATATTATTTTTCTGAAAAATTTAAATTAATTATATTATTTAATACATAATGGCATTATAGTAAATAAGTAGCAACCTGCTGTCAAAGGTCAAAACTAACAGAAAGTTAGTTTGACTGACGACAGGGACTGGGATTAGTGTGACTTTTAGTTTAGGGACCCGTTTATCAACTTTTTTAATTGAGGGGAGGTTTATGTTTTTTCGACTTAAGTTCAGGGGTATTAAACACTATTACCCCAAATAAAACTAAGAAAAAAAATCTGGCAGTCACTAGCAGCATGCCGCCAAGCTCCTGTTTGACAAGATAAAAAAATGAGATCTTTCAATAACGGCTAGTTTTTCGAATCTGTAACGGCTAGTTTTTGACTCCATTAGTTACTAAAATTCCTCGAACCTATAAATACTCGACTAAAATGAATAAGACAAAGACAAGAAAACTAACGCAAAGTTCTATACATATACATACACTCAAAATCATAGAATTAAGATTCAAGAACGCAAGCGTCTTGATCGGTTGTCGAACCCGTCAAAAATAATAATAAAAACCTGCAGTCAAGTGCACAATAAATTGTGTATAGTGACAATAGGATCGAACACAGGGATTAAGGGTTATCACTCTAATCAATTCGTAAAACAAAGAAATCCAAATAGAAAAGTAACAAGGGGGGTTTTGAATGGTTGTTTGATTATCAATTGCCTAAAACAGTAATAAAGGAACTTAAAGGAGATAGTAAATCAATAAAGAGAAGATTCCCAGTAAGAATCTGTATCCGATTTCAATTATGGTCAGCCGGTCATCGGTGCAAGTATCGTCTACCCCTAGCTGATAGACGCGCTATTGGGACCAGGTACGCTTAGGTCCCCTGCTTACCTTCGTAATAGAAGCTACCCCAAGGTACGCTTATGGGGTAACCTTGACAGTCCGCCGTCCCCTAAGGTACGCTTATGGAGACAATACTCGGCTGCCCATGAAGGGGAGGTAAGACGCGTCTAGGGCGAGACACTCAGTACGCTCGAGGCTCTACCCTAACGATCTGCTCAACCCAACTGAATGAGACCAGGATCCCGATTACTTCCAGAATGGTTGTCTACTTTACCCTGCAGCTTCGCGTTAGTTATAACCACAGAGATGATTGTAATTCCCTAGTTCAATTACTAGTTGATCAAGCTTGTAATTAATCCTAGACAAATTGACAAGTAAATATTAAACGAGATAGATACTAACTATGAGTGTGTTAAGTATAATTTGACCTCACGGCTTCCCTAGCAACCTTCAATCGATTCTTACCAAGAGCTGGAGAATTAACCGCTCATGTTAAAAGTAAAAACAAATAAATAATTGAAGTGCATAATTAAAGAGACGAAGTGAAGAAGAAAGAAATCCTATTTATTACCGGCCGGAGCAAAGCTCCGGTTTATTGGAAGAAAGAACAAACGTGCTGGAGGCAGAGGTAGCGAAAGTATGGCAGCGCCAAAAATCTAGAAGGAGAGAGTCGAGAAAAGGGAAATTGCAAAAATTAGTACCTGTCAAACAATTGATTGACTGATTTGGTACCTCCTCTTATTTCTGCGTTTAAAAGGTACCTCTAAATAAACAAAACGTCACATTTGGTACCTCCGTCCAACTCCGTCCACTTTCCACCGTTAAGTGTCCTACGTGGCACGCCACGTCGGATGCCATGTCATACGCGGCTGACGTGGCATGCCACGTAGGTCAATTCTGACCCGGTTACGATTCCACGGGTCGGTTCTGGATTTTCACGACTCGGATTTTTTTTTAATGCGTCATTCATTTCTTTTCTTCTTTCTACTTTCTACGACCTTATCATCTTTTTTCTTTTCTTTTCTTTTCTTTTCTTTTCTTTCTTTCTTTTCTTCTTTCCTTTTCTTTTCTTCCTTCTTACTCTGCACAATGTGCACCAGCACTGCCGCCTCCTCCCATTGCAATACCCAACTCAAAATAATCCATACTTGTAACAAATCAACCTATACAAATTAACCAAATAAATACAAACTATCCAAAATCAAACAAACTCGAATCAAATTAAATACAACCCGTACCAATACAAAATAATTTGTACCCAATACAAATCAAACCATATCAATACCCATAAAAATCAACCCGAATCAAAACCCATATCAATTACAAACAAATCTGCCCTTCTAATCTCCTCATCTCCCCTTCTAATCTCCTCATCTCCTCTTCCAACTCAAACCAATCCTGGAAATCAAATACAAACACAGTAGCAAACCAACGAACAAATGAAGAAAAAAAGGAAAACGAAGCCAAACTCTGACACACCAATGAACAAAAAGAAGAAATAGAAGAAATATGGTTTTTGGGTGACAATCTGAAATTTGGGGTTTAGGTTTTTGAAATTTGGCGAGGGAGATTGGAGAGGATTTGGTGGTTAATCTTTGAAATTGATGCACGGGTAGGGGTGTACACGGGCCGGTTTGGGCCTGGTTTTGAGCCTGACCCAGACCGGCCCGGAAATTTCCGGGCTTGAGGAGTGATAGGCCCGGACCGGCCCGGATATTAACGGGCCAGGCCGGGCCGGTTCAAATTTTGCCGGGCCGAGCCGGGCCGGTTCCGGGCCTGACCTGGCTTCTTCTTTTTTTTTTTTTTTTTTTTAATTAACCAAGTTTAGAAGGAAAAAAGAAAGTAGGAGCCAAGGGGATTTGAACCTCTCCCCTTTAAAATGATTAATGAGGAGTTAACCATCAAACCAAATGGAAATTTTGATATTATAGTGCACATATATATTTATGTATGTGGTAAAAAAAATAATTGTTCACGATATACCTCAATAACTATATATTATAGTAATGATTAATGGTAATATTACTAGTATGTGCCATATTAACTATATACCTCAATAATTAATGGTCTTACCTTATACATATTAACTATATAAATGGCTATTACAATTTACAATAATATACTACTTCCTCATTAAAATTTTCAATTTCTTACTACGAAAAAAAAATCCTAATAATTTTAAAATAATAAAAAGAAAAAAAGAAGTTCTTTTACTTAAGTTAAAAAGAAAAAAAAAAGATTAAAATTTTCTATTTCTTAGTTCTTACTACGGAGAAAATGTTTTTTCCTCATAATAGTTCTTATATAACTTCTTTAATAATTTTTTCTATTTAAAATAACAAATAAAAGGAGAAAATGAGGACTTTTAATTAAGTTTAAAAGAAAAAAAGAAAAGAAATGAGGATTTTTAATTAAGTTTAAAAGAAAAAAAGAAAGAGGAAAAAATATCATTGAACAATACTATAGTTAATTACTTATACTCATGTAATGCGTAATTTATTAATACAATTTAAATTAAAAGCATAAAACTCTAAACAATTAGCAATTACATGTTTTTAAATTTTATGACAATTGACATGATTCTCTCTTACAACAATATAATTCTATTTTTATTAAGTAAAATATTGAACAATAAACATATATTCACGATATACCTCAGTAACTATATATTATAGTAATGATTAATGGTAATATTACTAGTATGTGCCATATTATTAATAATTAATGGTCTTACCTTATACATATTAACTATATAAATGGCTATTACAATTTACAATAATATATTACTTCCTCATATTAAAATTTTCAATTTCTTACTACGAAAAATAAATCATAATAATTTTAAAATAATAAAAAGGAAAAAAGAAGGTCTTTTACTTAAGTTACAAAGAAAGAAAAAGGATTAAAATTTTCTATTTCTTAGTTCTTAATACGGAGAAAATATTTTTTCCTCATAATTGTTCTTATATCACTTATTTAATAATTTTTTCTATTTAAAATAACAAATAAAAGGAGAAAAATGATGACTTTTAATTAAGTTTAAAATAAAAAAAGAAAAGAAATGAGGATTTTTAATTAAGTTTAGAAGAAAAAAAAGAAAGAGGAAAAAATAAGTTTAGAAGGAAAAAAGAAAAGAAAATAGAAAGTAGGAGGCAAGAGGATTTGAACCTCTCCCCTTCAAGATGATTGATGAGGAGTTAACCATCAAACCAAATGGAAACTTTGATATTATAGTGCATATATATATATATATATATATATATATTTTTTTTTTTTTTTTTTAATTTTTTTTTCCGGTCCTTCGGGCCATCGGGCCGGTTCCCGGGTTTGAGAAGTTGGAGGCCCGGACCGGCCCGGAAAATTTCGGGCCGGTCCGGGCCGGGCCAAAAAAAAAAAAAAAAAAACGGGCCGGACCGGTCCGGGCCAAAAAACACCGGGTTCCGGTCCGGTTTCCGGGCCGGTCCGGGTTTTGTTCACCCCTATGCACGGGTTTTGTTTAGGGTTGAGTGATGATTGATTGTCTAAAATTTGGTTCGATTTGGACGAGATTTATGTGTTTAATCGAAGAAATTGAATTTTGGGGACATGGAGAGTGTTCTTGCGGGTTGGAGGAGAGAGAAGGATTCTGGAAAATGAGGAAGAAGAAGGAAAAGAAAAGAAAAGAAAAGAAAAAAGAAAAGAAGAGAAAAAGAATGGAATAAAAGAAATAAAAAGGAGAAAAGTGAGGAAAGGTTTAGAAAAGAAAAGAATGAAACGACATCGTTTCAAGCAAATGTGAAATGACGTCGTTTCAATCCGGGTCGGGAAAATCTGGACCTGACCTGTGTAATCATAACCGGGTCAGTAATGACCTACTTGGCATGCCACGTCACTCGAGTCTGACATGGCATCCGACGTGGCGTGCCACATAGGACACTTAACGGTGGAAAGTGGACGGAGTTGGACGGAGGTACCAAATGTGACGTTTTGTTTGTTTAGAGGTACCTTTTAAACGCAGAAATAAGAGGAGGTACCAAATCAGTCAATCAATTGTTTGACAGGTACTAATTTTTGCAATTTCCCGTCGAGAAAACCTAATTACTAAAGGTATTTATAGTTTATTACAAATAAAACTCCTAATCCGATTGGAATAATATTCCTCAACGGTCTTCTACCGAGATCGGGATTCTTGAGGGAATTAATGAGCAAATCCGATATTTCCTTGTTTGCGATTGTTTCCTTTTCTCGCTAGGACTCTGCTGCCTTCTGCGAACATTCAACTGCACGGCCAAACTGCTCGATTCCTTTCCGAAAGAGATAAAAAGCGCTTCTTTTTGCATTTTCCTCTTAAATACCCAAGATCTGCAAAAAGTAAAGAAACACAGCACCATTAGTAGCAACATGATCTAAAAAGGCATATAAAAGAGGATAGAATTATGCACTTTAAACGCTCTATCACGTCTCTTATCAGTTTTTAAATTCTCTTGCGTCCTTCTATCAATTTCAAATCGCTTTCTTCTTGAGGTAATATTGTTCATTTATTGGTGTTATTTGAATCATACATTTTATATTTATACACCAATTCATTGTTGCATTTGATTGTTAATTCAATTGTACGGTTTGGAAAGTGTACTTAACACTTTCGGGTAAGTGGTTAGAGTTCTTGTCCCTTGTAAGAGAACTATTGTGGTTGAGCCCGAAAAAACCATTGTGTGTAAGGTTGAGAGCTGAACCTGTAAAAGCTCTAGTTAATAGCAAAGGTTTTGCATTAGAAAATTCTAAGGGTGAAGCTCTTAGGTAGTGGAGTACAATTCGGATTGTAAATTGGAACTACTATAAATTTCGTGTCTTGCTATTCTCTTTTAATCTTTATTTGCATAATATTTTTATTTGCCTATTCACCCTCTTTAGGACGGGTTATTGTTTTATCATTCTTCTCAAGCAATTCAACCAAACGAATTTTGTTCTAGTGTCAAAAGTCAATAATCCAACCTCTATAAGCCAATTTCGTCCTATAGCTCTGTGTAATTTTTGTTATAAACTAATCTAAAAAATTCTTGCTGCCAGACTTATCTCCCCTCATTTTTCCATCTCAATCGACTTTTGTGCATGGTAGACAAATGTATGATAATGTGTTTGTAGCCCAAGAAGCGTTTCATTTTCTCAGAACAAACTAACAAAAAAAAAATTGGTTTCATGGTAGTGAAATTAGATATAAACAAGACGTGATCGTATAGAATGAGATTTTCTATTAGCGGTGATGGAGAAACTTGGCTTTCGTGAGAAATGGATTGGTTGGATCAGTCAATGTGTGTCCGCTATCACTTTTTCCATTTTGCTAAAATGGCCAGAGGAGGGTTAAATTCCACCCCAAGAGAGGTCAAAGACAGAGAGATCCCTTATCTCCCTTATTAATGGCAATAATCCATGACACTAATTTAGGAATTACTTGCAAGATTTGTGGCTTCAATTAAGTTATTCTTCTTACCATGTATTTGTATATATTACTTAGAATAGTTAGCTAATAGTCAATGACATTAGCTGTAAATATTTGTTGCCTAATTAAGGCTGTACATTATTTTCTTATTTAAGGAGAAAGATCTCCAGAGAAAAGCTATTCAGCCATTTTGCTCAAAGATTGTTATGGTAGCGGTGCCAATAAATTTTTTTCTGATTCTCTTTTCCGAGCTGTTCTTTGGTTCTTTTCTTTGTTGTTCTTCATTTCGGGTTGATGTATCATCAACAATTTGGTTTTGTGATTTTTCAGTTTATGATGTCTACTGAAAAATTTTCCGGCAAATCCTCAGAGACATTTGCGATTAGACTTACAGGCAAGAATTATGCTGCTTGAGAGTTTTAGTTCAAAATGTTCTTAAGAGGGAAGACACTCTGGAATCATATCGACGACAGTTCTTCGGCACCTACAGACGCTCAGGAACTTATCAAATGGGAAACCAAAGATGCTTGCATCATTTCTTAGATCTTAGCGTCAATTGAACCACATATGGTTAACAATCTGCGTTCTTTTAGTACAACGAAACAAATGTGGGATTACTTGAGACGCATATACCACCAAGAAAATACTACGCGACGCTTCCAACTTGAACTCGAAATTAGTCAATTCAGTCAAGGTAATCTTTCCATTGAGCAATATTATTCTGACATTATTAACCTATGGAGCGAATATTTTGGTATTATCTATTCTAAGGTCTCTCGACGTTGGAAGGTCTTCAGGCAGTTCATGAAGAAAGTAAGCGGGATAAATTTTTGATGAAATTACGACCGAAATTTGAGACTGCATGGGCTGGATTGTTGAACAGAAATTTGGTTCCCTCATTAGACATATACGTTGGTGAATTATTGCGTGAAGAACAGAGGATGGCTACCCAAGCTGTTATAAGTGGGCCTAGAGAAACTGCTGATTTTGTCACTCATGCTTATGCTTCTCAAGGGAGGAATTGAGGGAAAGGACAATCATAATGCTATAGTTGCAAGGAGTTTGGTCATATCGCATGACATTGTAGTAAGAAATTCTACAACTACTGCAAACAACAAGGACATATCATCAAGGAGTGCCCTACACGTCCAGAAAATCGGAAAGCCCAAGCCTTTCCAGTTGTTGTTTCTTCTTCTACAATTAATGATGGTGCTTCTACGACCGTAAACGCCAATCAGTCAACTCTTACTCCGGCAATGGTACAATAAATGATTCTCACAACATTCTCTGCTCTTGGACTTCAAGGTCACAGTAAGCCTATTACCTCTCCTTGGATTATTTATTATGGAGCATCCAATCATATGACTGGCTCACCTAATTTATTACACAATATACGGGAGTATAGTGGCACACAAAATATTGAAATTGCCAACGGCAGTAATCTTTTAATTACAGTCATTGGTGATAATACACCTTCTTTTTGTCATGTATTTATTTCTCCCTGATTGTCTACTAGCCTTATTTCTGTTGGTCAAATGGTGGATAATAATTGTGATGTGCATTTTTCTCGGGATAGGTGTCTTGTGCAGAATCAGGTGTCGGGGAAGGTGATCGCGAAGGGGCCTAAAGTGGGCAGAATTTTTCCGCTGCAATTTTCTATTCCTAAAGCTTTCTTTAGCTTCTATTATTGTTAAAAATAAGGCTGCTATTTGGGATAAATGCTTGGGTCATCCGAACAATGTGATTTTGTCTACTGTAAAGAATCGTGGTTTTCTTAGTAACACAGATTAACGTTTCAATTTTGATTGTTCTACTTGTAAGTTGGGGAAAAGTAAAATACTACCTTTTCCTCCATCTGGAAGTCGTGCTAATACATATTTTGAGATCATACAGTCTGATGTTTGGGGTATTGCTCCTGTTCTCTCGCATGCACAGTATAAATATTTTGTCACATTTATTGATGACTACAGTCGTTTCACATGGATATATTTTCTGCGCACCAAGGCTGAAGTATTCACCATTTTTTAAACTTTTCTAGCCTATATTGAGACGCAATTTTCTACATGTATTAAGATATTGCGGTCTGATAATGGAGGGGAATACATGTCACATGAATTTCAGGGATACTTGCAAAAGAAAGGTATTATATCTTAGCGATCGTGCCCTTATACCCCTCAACAGAACGGGGTAGCTGAACGTAAGAACCGTCACTTGTTGGATATGGTTCGAACGTTGCTCTTGGAATCCTCTGTTCCAGCTAAGTTTTGGGTGGAAGCTTTATCCACTATAGTGTATTTAATCAATCGCTTACCTTCTCAGCAATTGCGCCTTGATTCCCCTTACCATCGTCTCTTCGGTACACATCCTTACTATGACATGTTGCACACTTTTGGTTGTGTTTGTTTTGTTCACCTACCTTCTCATGAGTGCCATAAACTTATGGCCCAGTCGGTAAAATGTACTTTTATAGGTTATAGTACTACTCAGAAAGGATATTTGTGCTATGATGTTGTTGCTAATCGCATGCGTATGTCTAGAAATGTAATTTTCTTTGAAACCGAGTATTTTTTTCAGCAACACGTCTCTCATTTTGATAGTGTTCGTATTCCTACCTTTGATGAAAGCCATGATCTGTCACCGCCCATTGAGCGTTTTAAACGCGACCATGTTTATCAGCAAAGACGACCCTCATCTCCCCAAATCCTTACCGACCCTGACCCGGTGACTGCTACAGTGGCTCTTCGAAGGTCACTCCATTCCATTCATCCTCCAAATCGGTATGGTTTCTCTGCCATTTTAGCCAACACTGAAGTTCCTGCTTGTTATTCTCAAGCAGCTAAACATGTATGCTAGACAAAAGCCATGCAGGAAGAGCTTCAAGCTCTTCAGGAGAATCATACTTGGGATATTATTCCATGCCCTACAGATGTAAAACCCATTGGCTGTAAATGGGTATATTCCATAAAGCTCTGCTCTGACGGATCTCTTGACAGATATAAAGCAAGGTTGGTGGCACTTAGTAATCGACAAGAGCATGGAGTTGACTATGAAGAAACATTTACCCCGGTCGCAAAGATGACTATTGTGCGACTTGTCCTTGCTATTGCAGCCTCTCATGGTTGGCCATTGCGACAAATGGATGTTAAGAATCCTTTCTTACACGGGGACCTTAAGGAAGAAATCTATATGACTCCACCATCTGGCTTCTTTTCTACACCATCGGCGGATGTTTGTAAGCTCAAACGACCACTCTATGGCTTGAAACAAGCACCACGTGCTTGGTTTGACAAGTTTCGATCTACACTTATCAGCTTCTCCTTTGTCCAGAGTCAGTATGATTCTTCTCTGTTTCTTTGCAAAACTACAAAAGGCATAATCTTACTCTTGATTTATGTGGATGATATTGTTATTACGGGTACCGACTCTAATTTGATTTCACAACTTCAAGAGCATCTTCATCAGTCCTTTCATATGAAGGATTTATGTCCTTTGCAATATTTTTTGGGTCTTGAGGTGCATTCAACTGCTGCAGGTGTCTTCTTACACCAACATAAATATACTCGGGCTCTTATTTCTTTGGCTGGTCTACAAGATGGTCGCTCGATTGACACTCCTTTAGAGGTAAATGTCAAATATCGTCGGGATGATGGTGCTTTTCTTTCTGATCCCTCTCTGTATTGAGCCTAAATTATTTGTCGATTACTCAGCCGGATATTTCTTTTGTTGTTCAACAAGTTAGCCAATTTATGCAAACGCCTACACACATCCACCTAGCTGTTGTTAGTCGCATTATTCGCTATTTGCAAGGAACTTCTGATCGAGGTCTTTTCTTTCCCGTGGGTACTCCCATACGTTTAGTTGCATATAGTGATACAGATTGGCCTGGTTGCTCTGATACTCACCATTCTATTACCGGTTGGTATATGTTCCATGGTGACTCTCTTGTATCATGGAAAATCAAGAAGCAAGATCAAATATCTAAATCTTCAACTGAGTCTGAATATCGTGCTATGTCATCCGCCTGTTCAGAAATTGTTTGACTTCGGGGCTTATTGGGTGAACTTGGTTTTCCTCAAGCTGAGCCTACTCAGCTTCATACAGATAATACTAATGCCATTCAAATTGTCGCAAATCCAGTATTTCATGAACGTACGAAACACATTGAAGTGGATTGTCATTCTATTTGTGACGCCTATGATAGTCGCATTATTTCACCTCCTCATATCAACACTGATCTTCAAACAGCTGACGTGTTTACGAAAGCTCTTTCCCGCGACCTTCATCAGTTTATGGTTGCCAAATTGATGCTTCACAATCATCCAGCATCAATTTGAGGGGGGATATTAATGGCAATAATCTATGACACTAATTTAGGAATTACTTACAAGATTTGTGGCTTCAATTAAGTTATTCTTCTTACCATGTGTTTGTATATATTACTTAGAATAATTAGCTAATAGTCAATGACATTAGCTGTAAATATTTGTTGCCTAATTAAGGTTGTACATTATTTTCTTATTTAAGGAGAAAGATCTCCAGAGAAAAGGTATTCAACCATTTTGCTTAAAGATTGTTATCCCTATCTTTTCATGTTAGTTGAAGAGGTCATTTCTAGAATATTGAGAGATGCGGAGCAACAAGGAGTAATCAGTGGTCTCAACATCAAACGTAGTTGTCCAAAAATCAAGCATCTCCTATTTGCTAATGATGCACTGTTATTCAAAGAGGGAAGAAACCTGCTAGGAATCATGAACTCTTATTGCTTGGCTTCTGGGCAGAGTATAAACGTTCAAAAGTCAGGGATTTTCTTTAGTAAACACACTCCTCAACCATCGAAATGGGCATGAGGCTTTATGGAGACAATGAGAAATATCTTGGGGTTCCTTCTTTATGAAGGAGATGTAAGACAGATATCCTTAGCTTAATCTCCAATCGTGTCCAAGAAAAACTTCAAGGGTGGAAGGAATGTGCTCTCTCTGAAGGAGGGAAGGAAGTCTTGATCAAAGTTGTAGCATCTTCCATCCCCACTTATGTTATGCAATGCTTTAAACTTCCTGAGATGCTCTGTGGAAAAATTGCCAAAGGAATAAGAAAATCATGGTCGGGAGGAAGTGGTGGTAAAAGAAGAATTGCTTGGGTCAGTTGGGAGAAAGTTACTAATCCTAAAGCGATTGGAGGCCTCTGCTGGCGAAAACAAGTTGGAGAATCATCAAGGAACCAGAATCTTATTGGTGTCGCGTCATCAAAGGTATCTACTTCCCTAATGTTCCTTTCTTGGAAGCGAAAAAAGGGGGAAGACCATCCTTGAAGGAAGGGAAGCGCTCAAGTTGGGTTTGCGTTGGAATGTAGGTGATGGTTCTAATATCAGGGCGTTGCGTGACCCTTGAATTCCAAGATCTGACTCTTTCTTCTGATGATCCACCTGTGCAGTGGTGGAGCCCGGGCTCGATGTTTGGGGGGGCGAGATTAGTGACGGATTTGCTCCCGATTTTTTTTGGAGTATTTTAAAAGAAATGCAAATGAACTAAGTAAAAAATTGAAAAAATGATTAAAAGTATTTGTATCCGTTACTAAATAACAAATATTTAGATAAATTTAACAAAAAGATAAATAAGAAGACAATAAAAAAAATTAATTATATATTAGAATTCATACAATATTATATCCAATCATACAATATACGTGATTGGATATAATTAGTAAAATTATTAGAAATATATCAAAGTAATTAATTATTATTTTAATTGTTGTGAAAGTAAATTAAGAATTGATTAAACGTATTAAATTTTTCAATTTAGAAACTATGATAAATTGAGAACAGAGTGGGTTTTTTTGAAAAGTTTAAAAGTTTGGGGGGCTATTGGGCTGAGGCAAAAACTGAGGCATAGACTGGGCAAGGGCTAAAGCAAGCAAGCAATTTGAAAAGTTTGGGGCCCCCTCTGGTCCTATCGAGGCTCCGCCTCTGCACCTGTGGCATTCTGTATCACTCAGGATACGCAATGGGACATATCCAAATTGAAGAGATGGTTTAACGAAGATGTTGTTTCTTGCATCCTAAAAATCCCTTTGAGCAGATTTCCCTCCACGTATTTTTTCAACTTAAAAGAATACTCTAGAAGGGAGAGGCACACGAATTTAACAAGGGAAAAGTCAGAAATTGGCACCTGCACTTGTATTGATTGACTAATTTGGCACCTCCTTCGTAAAAACGATTTAAAAGGCACCTCCACTTGACTAATATGACACTTTTGACACTCGTTATTGACGCCGTCCGTCCTCCACCGTTAACTGCTGACGTGTCATGCCACGTGGTATGACACGTCATCAACATGATGACGTGGCATGCCACGTCTGAAAAAAATATAATTAATTTTAAAAAAATCATAAAAAAATATAATTAATTTTAAAAATTCAAAAAAAATATATAATTAATTATAAAAATTCAGAAAAATAATGTAATTAATTTTAAAAATAAAGAAAATTTAATTTAATTAATTATAAAAATTATAAAAAATACTTTAATTAATTTTAAAATTTCGAAAAATAATATAATTAATTTTAAAAATTCAGAAAAATAATATTATTAATTTTAAAAATTCAAAAAAATAATGTAATTAATTTTTAAAAAAATTAAAAATAATATAATTAATTCAAAAAATACTTTAATTAATTTTAAAAAATTAGAAAAATAATTTAATTAATTTTAAAAATCTAGAAAAATACTGTGATTAATTTTAAAAACGCAGAAATATAATTAGTTTTCATGACTAGTGGCTGGAAACGCCAGAATTGGAGTGGGAACACCATCCCCCACTGCCGATTCGGCAAACCCAAACATAAACTAAATATGAAGATCTACCTAGGAAATTAATAATTTTCATGACCAGCGGCTGGAAAACCAAGCCCGTTATCGCAGATCTAGCGCACCACCACCACACCACCGCCACAATAGATTTGGCGCCAAAATCGGAGTGGGAACACCATCCCCAATGTTAGTATGTAGCCTAATTAGTGGAATGCTAGTTCTATTCCCATAAATTGTCATTTCCTCTCCTTAAGGATTGTCTGATTCCGACGGTCAAAATCACCTCTGTAAAACTCCAGCGGGTTTGGTTTTCCAGCCGCTGGTCATGAAATTATTAATTTCCTGGGTAGATCTTCATATTTAGTTTATGTTTGGGTTTGCCGAATCGGCAGTGGGGGATGGTGTTCCCACTCCAATTCCGGCGTTTCCAGCCACTAGTCATGAAAACTAATTACATTTCTGCGTTTTTAAAATTAATCACAGTATTTTTCTAGATTTTTAAAATTAATTAAATCATTTTTCTAATTTTTTAAAATTAATTAAAGTATTTTTTGAATTTTTTGAATTAATTATGTTATTTTTAATTTTTTTAAAAATTAATTACATTATTTTTTTGAATTTTTAAAATTAATAATATTATTTTTCTGAATTTTTAAAATTAATTATATTATTTTCTGAATTTTTAAAATTAATTAAAGTATTTTTTATAATTTTTATAATTAATTAAATTAAATTTTCTTAATTTTTAAAATTAATTACATTATTTTTCTGAATTTTTATAATTAATTATATATTTTTTTTAATTTTTAAAATTAATTATATTTTTTTCAGACGTGGCATGCCACGTCATCATGTTGATGACGTGTCATACCACGTGGCATGACACGTCAGCAGTTAACGGTGGAGGACGGACGGCGTCAATGACGAGTGTCAAAAGTGTCATATTAGTCAAGTGGAGGTGCCTTTTAAATCGTTTTTACGAAGGAGGTGCCAAATTAGGCAATCAATGCAAGTGCAGGTGCCAATTTCTGACTTTTCCCAATTTAACAACATTGATTTTTATAATTTTTTTACTACAAAATAGCTAATTATAAACTAAATCTTTATAAAATAGCTTACAAATTAGGAGTAAACAACTAAAAATAATCCTCCGCCACTGTTAACAACTTCATCACCAAGTAGAGACATTTTTTCTCCTTTTTTTTTTTGGTTTTCAATCAAAAAGAAAAAGTAGCGACTTTTTAGTTTTTAACATGTACTCCACTCCACTCCACGCACTCAACTCAATCAAAGCTACCCTGATCTTCATCGCCGATTTCATCTTCTCCGCTTGCATGTCAGTCTCCTCCTCTCTTCCTGAAATCGATAGTGAGTTCCATTCTACTTCTGCAATCAGCAATTAATTAGAGCCACTAATTACTCATCAGTTACCATTCATCTCCAATTCATCTAACTGAATTATCCTTTTCTTTCTTTCTGTTAGCCATGCCAAGTCCTTGGTTGAAATTCAGTCAGACCGATGAGGAGCTGCTCACTTTATTCCTGAAGCCAAAGACGCTTGGCCACGATACTCAACCCATCGTCATCGGCGAGGTCGATTTTTGCCAGTATGAACCCTCGGATTTACCTGGTAAACACACACCACCCCACTTGCTCCTTCTTCTTTCTCAGTTTTTTCTTTTCTATCTCTTCAATTTTTAATGTGTTGTGCAGATTTGTGCGTATTGAAATCAAATTCAGTTTGGCATTTCTTTTGCCCTCTTGAGTTCAAGTACCCAGGTCGTGGAATGCGCAACAGGCAAACCCGGGCTGGATTTTGGAAACCTACCGGTAAGCCTAAACCAGTGAATGCCAAGGGTACTAACGAGGCAATCGGTTGGAGGAGGACCTTGGCTTTCTACCAAGGAACTTTTAAGAACAAACTCCAAACAAAATGGCAGGCCTACGAATATGAGTTGATTCCCGACCCCATCTCGACCGTCAAGGTAACAATCTCGCATTTGCTTGTTTATTTGCAATTCATGACAAATAACATAACTTGTAGACGCTTCCTACTACGAATTACTGCCCTTGAGGCAGAGGAATCTCCTTCTCTATTTAGCTTCTGATTTGGGTTTTATAATTTTGGCGATCGAACTCATTTTCAACTTGTGATACGGATATGGATAGTTGCTAAATTCGTTTCTTGTTCCAAAAATGCAGGGCCACTTTGTCCTTTGCAAAGTGGAGCTGAGAGATAAGAAGGAGACCGGCAAACGTCAGCCAAGAACGTTGCAGAAGACCTGCAAAGGTCGAGTAAGTGAGCGAGTGCCTTCTTCTTCTCCTTCAAATTTTGAAGGCAAATCGAGCAATTCAATTACTAACAACACAGCACAGATGATGAATGAATCACCTTGTGTTGAAAGTGAAGTAACAGATCCAGCAACATTTGTTTCAGAAAATCAAGTGACAAGCAAGCTGAGTGCTAATTCAACTTGCATTAAGATAATTCCAGGCCAGGTATTGGATTCTGGTTATGAAAATCTACATTTAGAGCATACGGTGGTTAGTTCAGTTCGTGGTTATGCTGAACCGACGCACCAGATGGATTCTGATTTTGGAAATCAAAATTCAGATTCCATGAAGAATTACCACACTAGTGATTATGATTCTCCTATGTCGCTCTTGGATTTTGAAGGTGAATCCAGTGCTCTTTCAGATTTAAATTTTCAATCACCATATGTTTTTGAAAATATAAGCTCGAGTCCTGTGATGAAGATATATTCTGATCCAAGTAATGTTCCATCGGAATGTTATAATGGTGAAATGTGTGGCCCCATAACTTCAGATTTTGGAAATCAAAATCAAGATAATGATGTATTAGGTTTCTTAGATGTTGGAAATCAAAATCAAGATGACGAGAATATTAATATGTCAGCCTTCAATGAAGGTGAATGCAATTCCCTGATGGGGAGACCTTTATCATCCTGTGATAAAGGTGAAGCGAGAAGTATAATAATGGCTTCAGATTTGGGAAATCACAAGAGAGACAGCAACATCGATATATATGGCTTCTTCGTCGAAACAAGTAGCAAATTAGCTTCAGATTTTGGATATCAAAACAATGGCAAGAATAGTGATATATTGGCTTTTGAAGAAGGTCAATGCAGTTCCTTTTGGGCATCTCTTTTGGATTTTGAAGATAAAAATCCATGTAAGATGACCGAGTTGTTAACCCCTGAAGAAAGTAGCTTGAGTTATCTGATAGATTGTTCACTAGAAGATGACGAGGCTGAGGATTTCTCTAGAAAGGTAAAGAAGTGGTGCGCATTTCTAGTTTTTCTACGAAAGAGAATGTAGCTTAAAAGCAAACCCTTAACTTGTACGTTCTTGTGATTTTTTTCCTGCAGATAATCCGTCCGCCAGTGGCAGAGCGAGTAGCAGAGCTGGAATCATTGGTTGCAGAGGTAGATCCCTCTTCTAATGATTTTGGTACCTCAAAACCTACTTAAATGGCACTCCACCTTTGACTCATCAAGTTCCTAGAATTTAACTGTACAGTTGTTCCATTTCTAGATGTTATCACCCAAATCTACACATTATCTTCTGCCCAGCAAAAAATACTATCCCTTATTTCAATCTTTCACCAAAATATAGCTTTTCATGTTCCAAGATCAGCAGCTATATTTGTTCAATATCATCTTAGTTCAAGCCTCAACCTTCCAAAATAGTCTCTGTGTACCTCAAAACCTACTTAAATGGCACTCCACCTTTGACTCATCAAGTTCCTAGAATTTAACTGTACAGTTGTTCCATTTCTAGATGCTATCACCCAAATCTACACATTATCTTCTGCCCAGCAAAAAATACCATCCCTTATTTCAATCTTTCACCAAAATATAGCTTTTCGTGTTCCAAGATCAGCAGCTATATTTGTTCAATATCATCTTAGTTCAAGCCTCAACCTTCCAAAATAGTCTCTGTTAGCTTCTGAAATCAGCAGCTGTATTATCCCAGATTCTCAAAGCTCACCCTTCGATGCTCCAAACAATCGTAAGTTTCCCTCCATTTTCAGTAGGCTTGTTTCTTCTTGGGACTCAAGTAAACCAGTCTTTTTCTTTTTGGCTCTTTGAGCAAAACATCTACAAAGATTTTACTAAATGTTTCAGTAATAGCCATTTGAGCAAAATGTTTTAGTAACAACATTTGAACAAAATGCTTTAGTAACAGCCATTTGAAAAAAATGGTTCAGTAACAGCAATTTGAACAAAATGTTTCAGCAGCAATTTGAACAAAAGTTTAGCAAATTGTTTCAGAACAGTTTAGCAAATTGTTTCAGAACAGTTTAGCAAAATGTTTCAATAAGTATTTTACTAAATGTTTCAAGACAAATCTACAAATTGTTTTGAAACAGTTTGATATGTTTCAACAGTATTTCAACTTTACAAGATGTTTCAATTAGTTATTCACAATATTTGAAGACAAAATCTTTCAATTAGTATTTGAGAATAATTAATTAAAAGACAAATTGTTTCAAACAAGAAGTATTAACGAGTATTAGAGAATAGTTCAAGACAAATCTACAAGTTGTTTTGAACAAGAAGTATCTTTTAGTATTTCACAAAATGTTTCAAGGAAAATCTACAAATATGTTTCGAAACAAATCCTAAAACATTTCTTTCCACACTACAAAATTGGAGACTTTCCTACAAACATGCTTTGTTCTTCCAGACTTTACGAGAGTACCAGCTATATCATGATAAGATGTTGGTAATTCAATCCCAAAAACTTCAATTTCCCTCCAAAATCTAATTCAGGCCGAACTCCTCTGGAGCAAGCCTGCAGCCCTCCGAATCCCATCTGCATTAGTATAAGGTGCCATCTTATGAAAGAGATTTCCCCAAAAATAAAGAGACTCGTTATTGAAGAATCAAAGGAGAATGTCTGCACATTGCTCATGTGTCAAGATGTAATGGTATCAAGTATCAAGAACTTTCTTCTTCTAAGGTTTTCAAGAGCTATAAAAGCTTGTGTAAGCTTTGTAGAAATGGCTATGCTCTGTGTATATCTATTGAGAACTTACTTTTTGTCAGAAATGATATTTCTTAGTGTGAATATTTCTTGCTAAATGGTGATTGCTGATTATCATGGACCTGTAATGTGTTGTTGATTGGTGAATGCTTGTTGGTTGATGTTGTTCGCAGAATCTTTTGAGCGAGATCAATTTGAACACGCTAAATAATGGAACAGTAGAATTATGATATAATTTTCTCTTGCCGTGAATAGAAATTGCTAGTTATAAGATTCCAACTTAAAATTTGATTTTTTTACTAAGGGTACCTATCCACTATTAGTATTTATTTATGGATATAACCTGAATTTTCATACATATTTAATTATTTTATCAATATAAAATTTTAATATACATTTAATTTAAAACCATCATTCTAAACTTCATATTATAAAAAATTAATAAATTAAATGAAGTTTTTTTTTCAATCATTTTTACCTTGTGATTACATTTATTAAAATATAAATTATTTATTACCTTTTATTTATATATATATATATATATATATATATATATATATATATATATATATATATATATATATATATATATATATATAATAAATTATACGCGAAAATGAGAAACCTCTCATGGATTATAAAAACTAAAAGTCAAATCGGAGTCCCTGTACTATTGGTCAACGAGATTCAGGTCCATTCCGTTAGTCAAACTAACTTTCCGTTAGTTGTAGGTAAATGTTGTATATAAAAAAAATTATTCAAGATATTTTTATTTTCTTTTTCAGAAAAATAATAAAATTAATTTAATAAATTATAAAAAAATAATATAATTAATTTTTTAAAATTCTAAAAAATAATGTAATTAATTTTAATTTCTTTTAAAATAATGTAATTAATTGATTGTATTTATTAGGTTTTTCTGGACATTTCTCATTTTTCAATCCACAAATCTAACTTGGGAGAAGCCACCCAAAGATCCCTACAGTTATTATTTTCATTTTAGTTGATCCTCAAAGCCGTTTTTGGTTCAATTAGGTGTCTGCCGTTATGTCTGTTAGGCACGCCAGGTCTCGACCGTCAAATTCACAACTAACGGACACTTACGGCCGTTAACTCCGATTTTTTTATTATTTATCTTCAAAAGTCGACTGTTGACTAGGGCTCACACGTCAGATTTTCTGACTTGAAAATCCATTATCCGTTGAAAATCATTTTTCATCTTATTTTCCAAAAAACACATTCCATTTTTTAATTAAACTTACCATGGGTCCCACAATAAACAAGAAACTTACCATGAGCACAAAAACTTTTTCTCTGTTCTTCATCTGCTTCTTCTCCGTTATTCATCTTTTTTATTTAATTTATTTATTTATTTATATATGTTCCAAAATGTATTTATTTAATTAGAAACAAACCATACAAGTAAACATGAATTTGTGACTTGATAAATTAAAAGACCATCCAATCCAATAATCAAAATGCGACAGCAGAAGAATACAGAGAATATTGCATGGAGCCCAGAATTCAACCAAAACAGGCAAATCTAATTCAAGAACAAGCGATTTCCATGAGTCTTCCTTAATAGAAGCCACTATTAACAAGTAAAGAAAAAGAAAAACCCATTCAATTGATTTCTTCAACAATAGTATGGATTTCCCAAGTATTTTAACCGTTGGATAGAGTTAGAAATTGAATTGCCGATTGACCTTTGACGACGGTGTCCTGTGCCTCGCAGATGATTCTTGCACCACGACCGAATTTGAAAGAAGAACCGGCGACGGAAGAGTGGAGGTAAGACTGAGGTTCAGGCCATGAGCCTGAGGGAACTTGAGGGGTCTGTGGGAGATGGAAGAAGAGGAAGCGGTGATCGGGGAAAGAGTGGGTCTAGGTAGAGCGGAGGAGCGAGGGACGGTGAGGGATTCGAGTACAGTGGCCATAAGAGGAGATGACGGTGGAGGAATGAAGATCTGGAGGAGAACGAGAGAAGAAGTGAGTATATATTGTTTTGTGGGTGTTGGTTTGGTGTTTAGCTAAGGATTTGGATTTTTGGATTAAAACCGGGGTAAGTTTAATTAATAAATTTGAGTTTTCTGACATGTGGGACCCAGTCACAGTCTACTTTTTCAGACAAATAATAAAAAAATATGAGTTAACGGTCGTAAGTGTCCGTTAGTCGTGAATTTGACGGTCAGGACCTGGCGTGCCTAACGAGCATAACGGCAGACACCTAATTGAAGCAAAAACGGCTTTGGGGATCAACCAAAATGAAAATAATAACTGCAGCGACCTCCGGGTGGCTTCTCCCAACCTAACTTCATCTTCTTCATTTCCCTACTCTACATGCCCATAAATCAAAAACCCACCTTCTTAATTCCCTCCTTCGGTCACCGGATTCCACCCAAATGCCACCATCATTGCTGCCACTTCTTCCTCACCTGCCCCTCCTCTTCCTCCTCCTCTGTCTCATCCATCCATCTTTATCCTTAGACTTCCTCTTCAAATGTGCAGAAAGCCAGCACCAAAGGAACAAGATTCGTGGAAGCTGAAGATGAAGATGAAGATGTGGAGGAGGATTCCAAGTTTTGCGTAGACCTGGTCTAGCCATAGACCTGGATCCTTTCTTCTCCTTTTCAATTTGTGCCACCAATTTTGCTTCGTTCCAGATTTAGCCTTCTTTTGTATCACCATCTTGTAAATATAAATTTCTTTTTACATTATCTCATCTCTATTGAGTAGTATATCATACATCATCGAATCAAAAGTAACAAAACGAATTTAGATTTACAATTACTGAAACACTCCTCTTCCTCCTCCTCTGTCTCATCCATCCATCTTTATCCTTAGATTTGGGTCTGTCGGTGAGGGAGATGGGTATGGTTTGGTTGGTACTGGTGGTGCCGGCGGTTGGCGGTGGGGGAGATGGGTTTGGTTCTGCGATTGGCGATGAGGGAGATGGGTATGGTTCGGCGGTGGTGCCGACGGGGCAGAAAAGGAGATGGTTCGGCAGCGGTGGTGACGGTGGTACCCTCCTATGGTACCTTTTTTTCCAGATCTGGGTAATAAGGAAAATAATGCTTGTAATATTAGGATTTGAGATTAATAGAAAAAATGAGAATGGGGTTTCCTTCCTTTTACTCTCTACAGATGGGTAAAATCTTGCTTGAAACATCAAGAACTTAGCTGAATAGGTTGTAGTTATCTGATTTTACATTTAATTATTTTTCCAATTTTTGAACAATGAGATCAGTAAAAAAATGCATGGGAAATACAGGCAACAGATACATGGTCTAAGATTTAAGTTGCAAAGCAAATCCTCGGTCTGGATTTTTTAAGAAGAGAATTGATTAAGAAAGGAGATTAAAAAGTTTTTCTAGATTTTTTTAATTAATCACATTATTTTTCTGAATATCTAAAATTAATTACATTATTTTTCTGAAATTTTAAAATTAATTAAATTAGGGTCAATAGTGTAAAACCCCCCTGAACTTTCGCGAAAAACAGACTCCTCCCCTGTACTAAAAAAATTCAAATGGAGGTCCATGAACTAAAAGTCAATGAAATGCAGGCCCCTACCGTCAGTCAACCTTAACAGTCTGTTAAGGTGACCTGCTACAACAGGTTTTTTTTTTTAAACCTGTTGTAGCAGGTAATTATGTAAAAAAAAATTAAAAATTAAAAAAATTCTTTCTTTCTAATTTTCTTATTCCAAAATTTCTCTCTTCCTTAATTTCTTATTCCAAAAATTTAATTATTCCATTTGTAAAAAATTTGAAAAATAATATCATTAATTTAATAAATTCTGAAAAATAATATAATTAATTTAATAAATCTAGAAAAATAATATAATTAATTTTAATTTTTTTTAAAATAATGTAATTAATTAATTATATTTATTAGGTTTTCATTGCTAATTAATGTTTCCAATTTCCCTTTTCATCTTCTTCATTTCCCATTTTCCTGAGCCATGTAAGATCCCCAATCATGCAAAACCACTGCCATCTACCGATCTCCTCCACACCACCAGCATCATCATCACCGGCTGTCAACTGCCGATCTCCTCTCCGTCACCAACCATCACCCTCTCCTCACCCACCGTCGGCACCAACCTATCGCCATCTCCACAGCCGAATCCACCTCACCGACCCACTGCCACCACACCGTCACGCACCCACAAGCAGATCCGGCGCAACTCCCGTGCTAGATCTACCCTTTTCCCGAACCCATCAACATCCATGACATTAGGCACCATTTTCAACTTCATAACCACCAGATCTGGAAAATGAAGACGAAGAAGAGAGTAGAGGAGAAAGGAGGAGAGGTAGATCTGGAAACGGAGTTGGAGATGAGGTGAAGGAGAGGGTAGGTAGAAGTGGCGGTCGTGGCAGTGGGTGAAAAATGAGGAAGGTGGAGGTGGAGGTTGATTACATTGCATTTTATCATGTTTTTACTATCAATTTACTTGTTATTTAGGCAGTAAAACTACTGATTTTCCTTTAATTTCCCATGCTTTTACAAGGTCTGGCCTGGAGGCAATTATTGGAAGATTTTGATCTGGGAGCTCTGAAGCTGATTTCCAAGCAGTCTTGGCCGGAGGTTTGGCCAAGACTCATTTGCAACAACTTTTGTGGATCTTTGGGCCTTGGTTTTGTGGGCTTTGAGCGTGGATTTGTGAGCTGGAATTTGCAGCTGTCCAGCAGAAAGAGAAGGATCAAGAAGATATTTATTTAAGAATCCTATTAAGGATCTCCTTCCATCTTTGTATATTTTAAATTCCTATTTTTATTCAAAACAAATCAGGATAATTTATTTAGGAGATTATTTAGGAAACTATTTAGGAGATTATTTAGGAGATTGAGTTGGGGAAGGAGAGAGGAGTTTTCAGCTTGTATTTAGCTGGACTAGTTCTCTCTCTCTCCGGGCATTCTCTTCTTCTCCTCTCTTCCGCCACTTTATACTATTGCTCCGGATTTAATTATTTGAATCTCGGATTTAATTTATTTATGCAATCAAGTATTCTTATTTTCTATCCATGAGTATGAGTAGCTAAACACCCATTCTTGGTAAGGGTTGATGAGCTGAAGTTCTTATGCATTCGTGAGATTAAACCGTACTTAATAATCTCTTCTCGTATTTATTTATTTCTTGAACTTAATTTATCGCTTACTCACTAGAGACAAGGTTCGATCATCCTTGTACTCTAGTAGAGAAGAGTTGCAGCCGGTCTAGAAGGAAAGGGAGCACCCGTCGGCTAGACAAAGTAGGTGACTAGTCTCGCGCCAGA
This sequence comes from Viola odorata, assembly GCA_963691705.1. Classification (NCBI taxonomy): domain Eukaryota; kingdom Viridiplantae; phylum Streptophyta; class Magnoliopsida; order Malpighiales; family Violaceae; genus Viola; species Viola odorata. The sequence continues at coordinate 15,295,360 of OY829545.1, forward strand.
CTAGAAGAAATAAGTAATCTAGGTCAAGATCAGATTGACAACCTAGGGTTTCCACAGGGAGACACCTTGGCCTAGGTACTGTCTTCCCCTATACCATTGAGGAAGCGAACAGCCATTCAAGACAGCAGTCAAACGGATAAACCCTTTAACCAGCAAGGTGTCCCTTGGCTAGGATTATCAGTAAAGGGAGCACCCGCTAGGTAATTTGAAGAGGAGGGAAGACAGGAGTGAACAGGAGTACCTCCACTCTATAGCAGTACTACGAAAGAAGAGATGAACATCCTTGAGTCTATGATCGAAGCATAAGAACAGAAGCTCTCACATCGCCCTTACCTGGAATCTCCTTTTATCGGATTTATTTCAATCTTGACCCCTGTCTTGGTCAAGCCTTTGGCCAATACTGTTTTGAGCTATTTTATTTCTTTCTGTTTTTGTCTTTATTTTCAGATTCAACCAACCAAATTCAGTGACGAGGAAGTCAATCAAGAACTACAATTCCCTAGAAGTCTCTGTGGACCGACCCTCTTACCACAATCTACAAACCCTTGTGGACAGTGATAAGTTGTATTTCTACCCCCTTTTCCATACATATTTCACTCTTATATTTGACGTGTTCGACGCGCGATCAAATATTTGCGCCGTTGCCGGGGATTTCTAACGGTGTTTTGTAGTTCTATTTTTTGTTTTTTTTGCAGTATTGGCCGAGAGCTTGGCCAAACCGTAGGCCAAGCAGGAAATCATGTTCCATAATTCTATCCCTCATAATTTGAATACATTTAATGTTGAACATAAATTATCTGAATTATCTAACATGGTTCATGACCTCTCTGCAAGGTACAACCAGGGGCAGCAGAACTTCCACTCCTTTGTCCAACAAGATCCGCCATAACATTACCACCAACAACAATACCCCATAAACTTCCAGCATTTTGTGTCAATACCCCTCCAAATCAGGTCCCTATGCCACAGCTTCCACCTGCACCTCAACCAATGTTGCCCACTAGTATTCCTATAGAGGAGACTTTCCTAAAGTTCATGATGGTGAGCCAGACCAGCCTAATGGAGATGCAAGAACAGATGGTCAACCAGATAAATATGCAGAGACAGATCACTCAATTGACACTCGAAAAATTCATGATGGAGACCCAGTCCAGCCTAGTAGAGATGCAGAAATAGATCACTCTGATAGCACAGAAGCAGTTAGACGATGAGGAAATCCAGACAGAACCAATCTTGTCCAAACTTCAGGCCAAACCCGCAGTTTCCACTGAAGCCGTGAAGGAAAAATTAGTCTTGGCCAAACCTGTTGAAAAAGTTAAAGAACTAGAGGAAGTGATAGAGATTCCCCCACCTTTCCCTCCTAGGTTTATGGACGTCATTGGGCATGCTGCTTATGAGGATTCTGAATTAAATGAAACTAACTCTTTTGATCATGCTCCTAGCAGAGAAATCGAATGTGAAAAGTTGAAGGAAGGAGAATTCATGGACACTATTTCTAATCCTATTTTTGAGCCAGATTTTGATATTTTTAACAGCCACGAATTGCCCAAAGTTAATACTAACCCTCTACCTTCAAGTGTGCAGACACAAAAAATTGAACTTGAAAACAGTCTTGGCCTCGAGCTTGGCCAAGCCGTAGGCCAAGATTCATCTCTGCCAGCTAGCCCGCCCAAAACCATGGAGTGGTGGACTGATAATCTTCTCAAGCTACTTTCTATTGTTCACAGTAGCCAAAACTCACCATTTGTGATGCAGGGACAACAGAATTATGAGCTGAAAAAGCCTCCCGATCCATTCAAATTTATACCTAAAAGGGTTGTCCAAGGAGTACCGCCCAAAGATCCTGACAAGTTTAGTGCAAGGAGGGGATTTGGAAAAGTTTCTTGATAAAAAATCCATGGCAATGTCGAGCCCAAGACAATAAAAAAGGGCGCTGCATGGGAGGCAACCCATGTTTTTATTTCCGTTGATTTTTCGTGAATAAGTTCAGAGGTTTTCGTTGATCAACTTATCATTCTTTACTCTTGTTTCTAGGGTTGCTGCAGCCCAAGGGAGGCATTCAAATCAGAGGAAAAATTCAACTTCGGCGGTTGTCTTGGCCAAGACCTTGGCCAAGACATTTTTCCAGAACCAGCCAAGCAGTCCCTCCAGTTGCGGATCTAGGCCAAACATCAGGCCAAGACCCTCCCGCTCCAGCAGCTTGACCAGCTTTTGCCCCCAGGTCGTTTCTTTCTTTTCTTTTTATTTTTTGTCTTTTATTTGTCTCTCCACACAATGAGGACATTGTGTCTTTTAAGTGTGGGGAGGGTGTTTTAATTTCTGTTTTGTGTTTGTTGTGAATATTGATTGATTTTTTGATCTTTTTGAGTCAGTTTTTGCGTTTTCTTTTTTTCTTTTTACATTAGTTTGTCCAGTTTTGAGTCTGCTGTTTGCATGATTTTTTGTTCTTCTTTTTATGTTTGTTTGAGTCTGTCTTGATTGAGTGTACACCCCCCCCCCCCTCCCCCCCCCCTAGATTTCAACATAGGCTGTTTAGTTTACCATTGAAATTGCAAGTAGACACTTGTCTAGGTGGAACAATGTTTTAGTAACAGGGAAGCGAATGAGCGTAACTTGATCAATGCTTAAGGGGCATATTATCTAATGTCACCCAAACAAACACTATCCACATGGTCTAAAGGACGTCTAGCTTAAACCTTAACTCCCATTAGGGTGTCTAGGCTTGCTGCGTCTGATTTGAGTGTGTTGTTCTATCTGTTTGAGTGTGTGACATTAAAAAGGTGCTGGAATGTCATAGCAAAATATAGCAAAGGTGGAAGTTCTGGGTGCCCAAAAAGAACAAGCTCTGTCTATATTTGATGCCTGTAAAAATACAAAGGGCATGCGATGTGTCTGTAAAAATACAAAGGACATAGAGAAAAAAGAAAAAGGAGAGAGAATAAATCTACTGAAAATGATTTAAATGGCACTAGTCTTTAGGCACCATTGGATAGAATAACACTCGGTGGGACTCAAATCTGTGGTGAGTTTAGACCCCTATACATTATAAATTCAAATCTAGCAGGATGTCTTGATACCATTTGGATGGGGTATGTTTAGGGTATTGATTTGTCCTTGTTAGTCTAGCATTGGGTCGGTTAGGGAAGTGTCTTGGTAATTTCAGTGGAGGGGTAAACAGCCGAAAGGAGAACTCTGGGGGTCTTGGTGTCTTTTCTATTTTTGTTGTGTTTTATTTTTATTTTTGAGTCTTTGAGTCTGTATGCTTGGGGGCAAGCATAGTTTAAGTGTGGGGAATTTGATTACATTGCATTTCATCATGTTTTTACTATCAATTTACTTGTTATTTAGGCAGTAAAACTACTGATTTCCCTTTAATTTCTCATGCTTTTACCAGGTCTGGCCTGGAGGCAATTATTGGAAGATTTTGATCTGGGAGCTCTGAAACTGATTTCCAAGCAGTCTTGGCCGCAGTCTTGGCCGGAGGTTTGGCCAAGACTCATTTGCAACAGCTTTTGTGGATCTTTGGGCCTTGGTTTTGTGGGCTTTGAGCGTGGATTTGTGAGCTGGAATTTGCAGCTGTCCAGCAGAAAGAGAAGGATCAAGAAGATATTTATTTAAGAATCCTATTGAGGATCTCCTTCCATCTTTGTATATTTTAAATTTCTATTTTTATTCAAAACAAATCTGGATAATTTATTTAGGAGACTATTTAGGAGATTATTTAGGAGATTGAGTTGGGGAAGGAGAGAGGAGTTTTCAGCTTGTATTTAGCTGGACTTGTTCTCTCTCTCTCCGGGCATTCTCTTCTTCTCCTCTCTTCCGCCACTTTATACTATTGCTCCAGATTTAATTCTTTGAATCTCGGATTTAATTTATTTATGCAATCAAGTATTTTTATTTTCTATCCATGAGTATGAGTAGCTAAACACCCATTCTTGGTAAGGGTTGATAAGCTGAAGTTCTTATGCATTCGTGAGATTAAACCGTACTTAATAATCTCTTCTCTCGTATTTATTTATTTCTTGAACTTAATTTATCGCTTACTCACTAGAGACAAGGTTCGATCATCCTTGTACTCTAGTAGAGAAGTTGCAGCCGGTCTAGAAGGAAAGGGAGCACCCGTCGGCTAGACAAAGTAGGTGACTAGTCTCGCGCCAGACTAGAAGAAATAAGTAATCTAGGTTAAGACCAGATTGACAACCTAGGGTTTCCACAGGGAGACACCTTGGCCTAGGTACTGTCTTCCCCTATACCATTGAGGAAGCGAACATCCATTCAAGACAGCAGTCAAACGGATAAACCCTTTAACCAGTAAGGTGTCCCTTGGGTAGGATTATCAGGAAAGGGAGCACCCGCCAGGTAATTTGAAGAGGAGGGAAGACAGGAATGAACAGGAGTACCTCCACTCTATAGCAGTACTACGAAAGAAGAGATGAACATCCTTGAGTCTATGATCGAAGCATACGAACAGAAGCTCTCACATCGCCCTTACCTGGAATCTCTTTTTATCGGATTTATTTCAATCTTGACCCCTGTCTTGGCCAAGCCTTTGGCCAATACTATTTTGAGCTATTTTATTTCTTTCTGTTTTTGTCTTTATTTTCAGATTCAACCAACCAAATTCAGTGACGAGGAAGTCAATCAAGAACTACAATTCCATAGAAGTCTCTGTGGACCGACCCTCTTACCACAATCTACAAACCCTTGTGGACAGTGATAAGTTATATTTCTACCCCCTTTTCCATACATATTTCACTCTTATATTTGACGTGTTCGACGAGCGATCAGAGGTTTCCACTTGATGGTGGCCGAATCTGGTAGATGACGGCCATGAACCACCATTTTCCTTCTTTTATATATACCCTTAGTACATATGGGTTTTCCTGCGGTGGGTGTGTAGCTGGAGTGGAGGAAAGGGAAACTTAGACCATTAGTGAGCAGTCTAAGATCAAAATTGAGGTTAAAACCAATGCCCTTGAATATGGTTCATGATGCTGATGGGATGCAGAGGAATATTTTTTTAATTTTAAAATTTTGAAAATTCTGGAAATGAAAATGGTGATTTTATAAATTCTAGAAATGAAAATAAGAAAAAGAAAGAAAAAAAGAAATTCTAGAAATTCATATTTTTCTTACTTTTAAATATTTTTACTGATTTTTTAATTTTTTTTAATTTTTTTGGAATTTATATTTTTTTATGATATTTAAAAAAAAAAATTTAATATATAATGGCATTATGGTAAATAAGTTGCAACCGGCAACAATAGGTAGAAATTAACGGAAAGTTAGTTTGACTGACGGTAGGGGCCTGCATGTCATTGACTTTTAGTTTAGGGACCTCCATTTGATTTTTTTTAGTATAGGGGAGGAGTCTGTTTTTCGGCCTAAGTTCAAGGGAGTTTTACACTATTGACCCATTAAATTATTTTTAAAAATTAATTAAATTATTTTTAAAAATTAATTAAATTATTTTTAAAAATTAATTAAATTATTTTTAAAAAATTAATTGAATTATTTTTCTAAAATTTTAAAATTAATTACATTATTTTTCTGAATTTTTTAAAATTAATTACATTATTTTTTGAAAAAGAAAATAAAAATACCTGGAACAACAGGTTTTTTTTTTTTTGCAACTTGCTGTCAAGGGTTACTCTTGACAGCCTGTCAGGTTGATTAACGGAAAGAAAGCTCGTTGTCGTTGATCTTTAGCCCAAGAGAAGCGAAATAATTTTTTTATAGTACATGGAAGGTTTCTGTTTTTTGCGAAAATACAGAGGTCTCAATACTATTATTCCAATCTATAATGTTATTTATTATATAACATTTTTGCATGAGTATTTGATACATTTTAATAGAAATATTTTGATATTTTTTATTTTCATAAATTATTTATGCACACTTTATAAAATTAAAACACACTATAATACTGTCCTGATTTTTTCGATTCAAAGTTTACCAAAATTTTGATACGATAGCTATCTAATCCTAATTAGATCTTAAAATCGTAAATTTCTCACGTTGCCGGTTCTGAACCCAATTCGGTTCTCGTCAGAAAAAAAGAAGGAAAAAGATTGCGACAGAAGGAAATCCACTTTGCTCACATTCCATTGGTTTCTTCAAATAGCTTGTTAGCGAAGAAGTAAGACCATCCACAACAATGTATCATTGTGGGTGTCATTTGGGTACCAAGTGCTACAGCAGGGGATTGATGGAGTGTCATTGGTCCACAAGGAAAGAGTGGGTGTCGTGAGATGATACCCGGTTCAAACTGACAGTGGGACCCCCACTGTCAGTTTGTTTTTTTTTAAAAAAAAAATATTGAGGTGGACCAATGACAGGCCGCCACGCGTGCGCGGCAGGGCTGTCGTGGCGGCCTGTCATTGGTCCACCTCAATTTTCGTTTTTTCCCCCCCTTATTTTTGTAATGAGTTTTTTTATAATAAATACTCAAAATAAAATTAAAAAAAATATACCATTATTTTTAATTTCTTGAGATCTATAAATAGAGATTAGGTTTGTATTATTTGGACACTAAAAAAATTAGAGTTTTTTACATTTTTTTACATTTTTTTCTTTTTTAAATGCTTCTTTTTATAATAATTACTCAAAATAATTTTATAAAAAATATACCATTATTTTTAATTTTTTGAGATCTATAAATTGAGACTAGATTTGTATTATTTGAACACTAAAAAAAATTCGAATTTTTTACATATTTTTTTCATTTTTTTCATTTTTAAATGCATTTTTTCATAATAATTACTCAAAATAATTATAAAAAATATATCATTATTTTTATTTTTTGAGATCTATAATTACTCAAAACACCACATGTGATTTGTCATCTTTCTATATCTTATCTTCAGATCGAATTATTGACAAAATACAACACTCGAGATTCTGAAGAGATAAGAAAGTCTCCACCCCCACTACCTTCTGATTTAATTAATTTATATTAAAAATATATTATTTATTATTTTATTATATTATAAAAAATAAATTATAGTAATTATAAATGTTAATAAGAAAAAAAAATGAAAGTTAGTGGGAAGTGACGTGGAAGGGAGAGAAAGTGAATGACATCCTGAAAAGTACCCTGCCTGCTGTGGATAATGGGTGTTAAGTGATGATTTGGTTAGGTGTTAAGCTGATGTGGCGGGTGTCAAGTGTGACACCCACTACTACTATGGATGGTCTAAAGGACCAGTAAGAAATGACTACTGTTCGAGGAAAACAGTGACTAATATATTTATATTAGTAGTCCTCCAATCTGTGAATGGAGGTCAAATCATAGTCAGCAGTCAATCATCCTCCGCCACTGTTAACAACTTCATCACCAAGTTGAGATTTTTTTTTTTGTTTTTCAATCAAAAAGAAAAGAACAAAGAACAAAGAACAAAGTATTTTTTAACAAGGAATCCACTCCACGCACTCATCTCAATCAAGCTAGCCTGCTCTTTATTGACGATTTCATCTTCTCCCCTAGCTTCTCGGTCTCCTCTTCTCTTCCTGAAACGACGGTGAGTGTTCCATTCTACTTCTGTAGTCAGCAATTACTTAGAGCCACCTTAATCTCCAATTCATCTAATAAATTTCCCTTTTTGTTTTCGTTCTTTCTTTATGTTAGCCATGCCAAGTCCTGGGTGGAAATTCAATCCGAGTGACGAGGAGCTGCTCACTTTTTACCTGAAGCGAAAGACGCTCGGCCACGATACTCAACCCATCGTCATCGGCGAGGTCAATTTTTGCCAGTTTGAACCCTGTGATTTACCTGGTAAACACACCCCCACTCGCTCCTTCTTCTTCTTCTTTTTCAGTTTTTTTCTTTTCAATCTCTTAACTTATTAATGGGTTGTGCAGATTTGTGCAAATTGAAATCAAATTCAGTTTGGTATTTCTTTTGTCCTCCTGAATGCAAGTACCCAGGTCGTGGAATGCGCAACAGGCAAACCAGGGCTGGATTTTGGAAACCTACCGGCAAGCCTAAACCAGTGAATGCCAAGGGTACTAACGAGGCAATCGGTTGGAGGAGGACCTTGGCTTTCTACCAAGGAACTTTTAAGAAAAATGACAAAACAAAATGGTATGCCTACGAGTATGAGTTGATTCCCGACCCCATCTCGACCGTCAAGGTAACAATGTCGCATTTGCTTGTTTATTTGCAATTCATGACAAATAACATAACTTGTAGACGCTTCCTACTAGGAATTACTGCCCTTGAGGCAGAGGAATCTCCTTCTCTTTTTAGCTTCCGATTTGGGTTTTATTGTTTTTGGCGATTGAACTCATTTTCAACTTGTGATATGGATATGGATAGTTGCTAAATTCTTTTCTTGTTCCAAAAATGCAGGGCCACTTTGTCCTTTGCAAAGTGGAGCTGAGAGATAAGAAGGAGACCAGCAAACGTCAGCCAAGAACGTCGCAGAAGACCTGCAAAGGTCGAGTAAGTGAGCGAGTGCCTTTTTCTTCTCCTTCAAATTTTGAAGGTGAATCGAGCAATTCAATTACTAACAACACAGCACAGATGATGAATGAATCACCTTGTGTTGAAAGTGAAGTAACAGATCCAGCAACATTTGTTTCAGAAAATCAAGTGACAAGCGAGCTGAGTGCTAATTCAGCTTGCATTGAGATAATTCCAGGCCAGGTATTGGATTCTGGTTATGAAAATCTACATTTAGAGCATACGGTGGTTAGTTCACTTGGTGGTGATGCTGAACCGACACACCAGATGGATTCTGATTTTGGAAATCAAAATTCAGATTCCATGAAGAATTACCACACTTGTGTTTATGATTCTCCTATGTGGCTCTTGGATTTTGAAGGTGAATCCAGTGCTCTTTCATCTTTTAATTGTCAATCACCATATGTTTTTGAAAATATAAGCTTGAGTCCTGTGATGGAGATACATTCTGATCCAAGTAATGTTTCATCGGAATGTTATAATGGTGAAACGTGTGGCCTCATAACTTCAGATTTTGGAAATCAAAATCAAGACAATGATGTATTAGGTTTCTTAGATTTTGGAAATCAAAATCAAGACGATGAGAATATTAATATGTCAGCCTTCAATGAAGGTGAATGCAATTCCCTGATGGGGAGACCTTTATCATCCTGTGATAAAGGTGAAGCAAGAAGTATTATAATGGCTTCAGATTTGGGAAATCACAAGCAACACAGTAACATTGATATATCTGGCTTCTTCGTCAAAACAAGTAGCGAATTAGCTTCAGATTTTGGAGATCAAAACAATGGCAAGAATAGTCATATATTGGCTTTTGAAGAAGGTCATTGGAGTTCCTTTAGGGCATCTTTTTTGGATTTTGAAAATAAAAATCCATGTAAGATGACTGAGTTGTTAACCCCTGAAGAAAGTAGCTGGAGTTATCTGATAGATTGTTCGCTAGAAGATGACGAGGTTGAGGATTTCTCTAGAAAGGTAAACAAGTGATGCGCATTTCTAGTTTTTCTACGAAAGAAAATGTAGCTTAAAAGCAAACCCTTAACTTGTACGTTCTTGTGATTTTTTTCCACAGAAAATCCCTCCACCAGTGGCAGAGCAAGTAGTAGAGCTGGAATCATTGGTTGCATAGGCAGATAGATCCCTCTTCTAATGATTTTGGTACCTCAAAACCTACTTAAATGGCACTCCACCTTTGACTCATCAAGTTCCTAGAATTTAACTGTACAGTTGTTCCATTTCTAGATGCTATCACCCAAATCTACACATTACCTTCTGCCCAGCAAAAAATACTATCCCTTATTTCAATCTTTCCCCAAAATATAGCTTTGTGTTCCAAGACCAGCAGCTATATTTGTTTGATATCATCTTAGTTCAAGCCTCAACCTTTCAAAATAGTCTCTGTTAACCTCTGAAACCAGCAGCGGTATTATCCCAGATTCTCAAAGCTCACCCTTCGATGCTCCAAACAATCGTAAGTTTCCCTCCATTTTCAGTAGGCTTGTTTCTTCTTGGGACTCAAGTAAACCAGTCTTTTTCTTTTTGGCTCTTTGAGCAAAACATCTACCAAGATTTTACTAAATGTTTCAGTAACAGCCATTTGAACAAAATGTTTTAGTAACAACATTTGAACAAAATGCTTTAGTAACAGCCATTTGAAAAAAAATGGTTTAGTAACAGCAATTTGAACAAAATGTTTCAGCAGCAATTTGAACAAAAGTTTAGCAGATTGTTTCAGAACAGTTTGATGTTTCAATTAGTATTTCAGAAAAATCTTCAAAACTTTGACATGATGTTTCTATTTTCAATTAATATTCAATAGTATTTCAACTTGACAAGTTGTTTCAATTAGTTATTCACAATATTTGAAGACAAAATCTTTCAAACAAGAAGTATTAACGAGTATTAGAGAGTAGTTCAAGACAAATCTACAAATTGTTTTGAACAAGAAGTATCTTTTAGTATTTCACAAAATGTTTCAAGGAAAATCTACAAATATGTTTCGAAACAAATCCTAAAACATTTCTTTCCAAACTACAAAATTGGAGACTTTGCTACAAACATGTTTTGTTCTTCCAGACTTTACGAGATTACCAGCTATATCATGATAAGATGTTGGTAATTCAATCCCAAAAACTTCAATTTCCCTCCGAATTCTACTTCAGGCCGAACTCCTCTGGAGAAAGCCTGCAGCCCTCCGAATCCCATCTGCATTAGTATAAGGTGCCATCTTATGAAAGAGATTTCCCCAGAAATAAAGAGACTCGTTACTGAAGAATCAAACTCATGTGTCAAGATGTAATGGTATCAAGTATCAAGAGCTTTCTTCTTCTAAGGTTTTCAAGAGCTAAAAGCTCGTGTAAGCTTTGTAGAAATGGCTGTGTATGCCTATTGAGAACTTACTTTTTGTCAGAAATGATATTTCTTAGTGTGAATATTTCTTGCTAAATGATGATTATCATGGACCTGTAATGTGTTGTTGATTGGTGAATTCTTTTTGGTTGTTCGCAAAATCATTTGAGCGAGATCAATTTGAACACGCTAAATAATGGAACAGTAGAATTATGATATAATTTTCTCTTGCCGTGAATAGAAATTGCAAGTTATAAGATTCCAACTTAAATATTTTTCTCGGATGTACGTTAATTAACGTACGTTGGAAAAAAGAACGGATTTCTTTTTGGATAAAATAGTGAATCATTCGATTTTTTTAATATGCGTGTCTAAACAGTAAACGATGTTTAAAAATGATAGGAGGGAGTATAATATACTTGCACCTACATGAAAGATAAAAGTTTGTACTTTATGTTTAATTAATAGTATTTTTTTAAGGTTTTAAATGTTTATATATTTAATAAAGTTAAAAAAAATAAGTTAAGTGAATATATTTAGTATATCCGATGGTTACTGAAAAAACGCGATTTGAATCTGACTAAAATATAAATACGACATGCGAGGTTCTATACATCGTGAATGTTCTTGAATGTTCTGGCATTGCAACTGAAGTCTGAAGTTATTCGATAATGGAATCATAAACTTGTTTGGTAAGTTGTGGGGTTTCAATTCTTCAGTTCTTCTATTTCCCTTTTTTTTCACAGTACTTTTGTTGTAGGTTTTTTGTTTTGCCGGGGTAAAATTTATTCTTTTAATATGATTTTCTTTATTTTCAAAACTCAAATTCGAAATTTTAATTAAAAGGAAGTAAACAAGTTTCTTAACACTCGACTACGAACTCTTTTTGTGTTTAGTGCTTCATGACGTCAACCATGCTGACGAGAACTACTCTCTTGCTTCACTGGGTACTTGACTTTCCTTTGACTTGAATTAGACGCTGTGACACACATACTACTGGAAATGAAATAGTCAGAGAAACTTCCTAATCCAAAAAAACAAAAATAAAAAATCGGGTTTGAACTTTGAATTTGTGTGAGTGAGACCCACAAAACTTACAATAGAATTACGTAAAACATTTTAATTTCCACAGCTTCTCATGGAAGTTGGGGTTACACAATTTACTCGGCGAAGTAGAGGTTCTGCTTCCATTCTCATACTATAAATATTGCCTTATGCAGTAGAAACAGCAGCAGCAGCAGCAACAACAACAACAAAAACTCACCTGATTCCTTATTTGTAGACAAGAGAGAGTGATCAACGATGAATCTGAGCGATAACATCAGTCAATTTATGCACTTGCCGGGCTTCAGATTTTCTCCGACCGATCAAGAATTGGTTGATTACCTCAAACAAAAGATGCTTGGCCAAGATCATGAAGTTACCGAAATAGCTGAAGTCAATATTTACAATTTCGAGCCTTGCGAGCTACCTGGTAATTATTTTTTAGTACATCTACTTGCTAATATGTGTAAATTATTACTTCAACTTGCTTGTTAAATGCACTTAGATAGAATTTGATCGAAAGTTACGAGAAATGGTAACGAAGATTAATGTTACTAAACTAATTTGATTGAAAGTTATTAATTAAGCTAACCACCACTTAGTAATTGATTAATTACATATAATGTGTATGTGCAGGGAAATCGGTGATCAAACCCGATAATCCGGAATGGTATTTTTTCGTTCCTCGGATTAGGTACGGGAAGAGTCAGAGGTCTAGGAGGACCACCAAGTCTGGGTACTGGAAAGTTACCGGTGAGCCCCGTAAGGTGGTGATAGGAAAAGAGGTGATTGCTACGAAGACGAGCATGGTATTCCATACTGGTCGTACTCCTAATGGTGAAAGGACTAGTTGGATCATCCATGAGTATAATCCGACTTTTACTGTCCCCAATCAGCAGGTATGAGTGCTATAAATATGCAAATAGAAACAGAGGAAATGTACTCAACTCCTACTAGGCAGCTAGAAGTAAAGAAAAAGAGAGAAAAATCAATTTTTGCCTGTAATTTTACTTAATAATTAGGCATTTACATATTACTTAAATCAATATTTTTTGTGTGCAGAAGGAATACGTGGTGTGCAAATTGATGGGCGGACCTGATGATATGCCGATCGCTGAAGAAAATGAATCGTTCACATCTGATCAATTCAGTTCCAATGTTGATGTTGGATATGGTCAGCAGTACTATTCCTCATATGATCATACAGGTGGAACTTCAAACTATGGAGATGGCCGTATCGGATTTAATCCCACCTATGGTAGCACTAGCAATTATGTCCCACAGGTACGTTATAATTAACCAGTAACATTTAATTAATTACTTCATTACCCTTTTCCAATTCTTAAAATCATTTAATTAATTATAATCAAAATCAAAATCAAAAATCAAAAATCAAAAATCAAAAATCAAAAATCAAAATGTTATTGATTATTATTTTTGTTTGCTTTGTTACAGGAAGATGATCAACTTCAGGCACATTTGAACTCATTTGGCAGCGACAATGAGATGGATTACAATTTTAACTACGCCATGAGATACAATCCGTAAATGTAATTAATGCATTAATATTACAATCTTAGGTTCTATTTGTACTATTAATTACTTTGTCAAAACTTTTAACTATTGTGTTGTGTAATTAAGCTCATACTATAAATGAGCAGCTTGTTCGGAGTATTGGATAAATATATATCCGGAGTATTGGATTTCTCCGTTTTCTTTTAGTTAACCAATCCAAAATTAACATGTTTTAAATTGATTGGGTTGAACTTTATAATTTATTTAAAAAATATAAAAAAATAATTAAAAATTACTAACTAATAATATTGAAAATGAAAAATTGACAATTAAAAAGAAAAAATGAAAATGACAAAAGTGGAAAACTAAAACAGAAAGCGTAGGTTCCTACTTGTAGAAAAGTGTTGACCGGAATAAATACATGTCCTTTGTGTTCTAACTCCTAGTCAAAGATTGTTGAAGAGGAACGTTCTGCTCGCTCCCTGCAGTTAACTACTTATTTACATGCTCTCAATCGAATGACCATTTTTTTTAACGTAGATAGAAATTGTAAGTTAGGGGATTTAATTTCGAAATCCAACCCTTGTTATTTTCTACGAAATACCAATAAACTATTATATGTTGGTAATTATATTGTTTTTCGTGATGCGAGAAAAAGACTTTTTTTGTCAATAACTCATTAGTGTGGGATTGATAACATCCTCCACATCGGTCTTAAAGGCAATAGGCAATACCGTCATAATGAATGGTACTCCCGGACTCTCTTAAGGTCCATTTATATGTTAATGGAACTGAGAATGGCCGGGGATCTCGCCGGCATCCTTATTTCGCATGCAAATGGAGTAAGCCATAACGGAATATCGAGTCATAAGATACATTGTTTGTAAATGTACTAATTTTCTATGAGTTAATGATATTTTTGGTCCCTCTACTTTATAATATTGTTAATGTCGTTCTTTTACCGGATAAAGGTATATTGCTCATCCCTCTACTCTTCGTTGTCTGTCGTTTATAGTCTTTATGCTCACGTGTCACGAAATGGCGTAAAAAATGATTAAAATATTATTAAAATTTGACAGGTGGCTGCCACGTCTCTCTTGGCGCAGAAAAATAATATTTTAATTAAAAAAAACAAAATTCTCTTTTTCCAGAAATTCTTTTCCCTTTACTAAATAATTAAAAAATAAATTTCAAGTACACTAATTAACATAAACAAAAAATACATTAAATTAGTCCATTACCCTACCTTTTCTTCCTCCTTTAACAAACATCAAATTAAACCAGTACTTTTTCAAAATCTGCCACCACCTGTCAGCCCCTCCTCCGCCAAATTCCCCACCACCAATTCCTCCCCTATGGCATGCACATCCACTCCCACGGTGAAGCAATAGTGAATCCCCATCCTGCGGCTCCAACTAGTCCTCAAGTGTTGGGGTTAATTCCAATCGACAATCAATTTGCGCAGCTAATGATCTTATTCCAAAGATCAATAACCCTTAGCTATTAAATGAATCAAAGGCAATCAAAAAAAGAACACAAAAAATTTTAACGTGGAAAACTTCAACAAGTAAAAAACCACGGGACCAAGCCAGTAACAATCCACTATATGATGATCAATATGTACAATCGAATAAAACTCCTCTTTCAACTCTAGAAATTATAAAAAGAACACAAAAAAATTTAACGTGGAAAACCTCAACAAGTAAAAAACCACGGGACCAAGCCAGTAATAATCCACTATATGATGATCAATGTGTACAATCGAATAAAACCCCTCTTTCAACTCTAGAAATTATCTGACATACACCACTATCACCAATAGTACCAATCAAACAATCTAATCAATCAATCCAAGAAAAACAAGAGACATGAGAATAGAGAATCATCAACCAGATTTTCGCTGCTTCTGTCGGGATAGAATTTCTACCACCTCGGAAAACTTCTTACTGATCCAACCGTTCAGATTGAAGAACCAGTGCTGTCCAAATTTCAGCCCAACCCGACGGTTAATGAAGTTGCAGTGACAAATCTTCCACGGCTGCTTCTGTTTGTGCGAAAATAGTTTTTTCTCTCTTCTCTCACAAGATGCTCAACATCAACCCTCTTACAACCTCTCAAGATGCTCAACAACAACCCTAATTAATTCTCTTGTCTCTCTTGCCTCACAACCTACACCACCATCTATATATATATATATGGACAACCTAATTAATTAAGTTACACAATCCTACTCCAAGTCTTACTCACAATCCCACTCCAAGTCATACACGAGAATGTACCAACGGCCTCCAATCTTTTCTTCTTCTTTTTTCTTTTTTTTTTCTAATCAAACTAAAACAAACAATTATATGTGGGCCCAAATTGAGCGGGACCGACAATAGGAAGAGGACAAGCAAGATCTGAAAAATCTATGCTCTTCTCTTCATCTTATTCTTCAAATATTGTTAACTTAGATCTAAATCCAGTACACATAACAAATAAAAGGAGAAGGACATGCAAGATTTGGAAAATCTATTGCTCTTTGTCCAGATTTGGTTTTTTTACCACTGGAATAACATTAATTTAGCTCCTCCGTTTAAAGTCGTGCATAAGTCCGCACATGTGGTTTTTTTATATTAATTGTGCTGGCGTGACACTAGTCAGCTGTCACGTCATTAATTAAAAAAAATAAAAATAGAAAAATATTTAAAAGATCAGAAAAAATTAAAAATTGATAGTTTATTTAAAAATTATAATAAACCAGAAAAATAAGAAAATTATGAAAATGTAAAAATTAAAATAACATTTCTAGCATTTTCATTTCTTATTTTCTTTTTATTCCTTAATTTCTTTCTTTCTTTCTTTCTTTTTCCATCTTTTTCTTTTTTTTCTTCGCTTCTCCTCAATCTGTAAAAAAAGTCAATCTCTCCTCACCCTCGTCTCTTCCTCTAACTCTCTCTACTCTCCAACCCTAAACCCTAGATCCCACTCAAATTTGGACATTTCGATTAACTGAAAAATTTGGCCAAATTCAAATTACATTTCCTTCCCTCCATTTTTGATTATTTATTACACATGAGTTTCTTCTTCCACATCTCCCTCCTCCGCTCCAATTCAACAACAATAATAGTGTTCATCTCTCTGAAAATATGGAATGACTTTGGGTCTGCGTTGTTAGAAGGAATATGTAAGCAACTAGCTTGTGACTGGCCAGAATTCTTAGTGAACGAGCTGGACTCAGTTAGCGATAGAGAAGAATTAGGTTATAGGGGCGAATGGACTGATCCCTAGGCATAAGAAAGGTCTCTCCCTATTTTTATCAACTAACAAGTTAAAATCTTGTAAGTGAACCTTAGGATTACTAAGAAGGCTAGTATTATTAATAGAGGGTCTCTTTAAGAAACTTGATTAGAAGGAAAGTAGGAAGTCAAAGTGAACATGATTTCTATAGCCTCCCTATGAAAATCAATTATGAACATCTTTGTACCGATGATCAATATATGCGAATTATGACCTCAGTTATGTCTTTACCGAGAATTTCTTATCATTTGATTTTACTTATCAATTATTCGATTACATTTTATTTCATTAATTAGCTATTGGAAAACACCCTTTTTTTTATTGGTTACTACCATTGCCCCAATTGGTCATATTCGGACACTAATATTAGACTTAAATCTCTATGGAACGAACCTATTATCATTTGCTGCAATACCTTTTATTTCAGTGTGATAAGTTATATTAATATTATTTTTGACGGATTCAGCAACCATCACACTACATTTATAGTACACAAACATAAAAAATTACCCAATTATAGGTTGGGGGACATGGTCAAATGGAGAAATCTACCTACAATTAGCCAGTACATACACTAAATAACCCTGGCATGGGTTGAATTACAAAACTCATCAAAATTACACGAAATGTTAACCATGTTCAAGAGGCAGAGAACACATCTAATGGAAATCAGGAAGAAGCAATCGCAACATCACAATAAACTCTCTTTCTCGGGTTGGATCATTGATTGAATGTATTCATGCTGATTTTTATGCGTTCAATCCAGCTTATTTGGATGGTTATTGCTGCTGCTAGTGATGCTTTAATCCCATTTTTGCAGATCATGGATTCAGGGATCAATTATGAAAAATGTCTATGGAAATCAACCATATGGGCTTGGAATCATAAAACGCACGCAACATGGGCTTGGGCTGCCAAATGAAAGACATGTCACGTGTCTTGAGCTTCCAACAGAAGCGTTGCTGCTGTTATTAAGCTCTTGTAATAGCTTTAGCACTTTAATTTCAATTAGGAGATATCAAAACAATCTTTTTAATTTTCAATTTAGAATAAATCTAGAGATTTTAGGAGATAAGGATGAGGTTGATTCTTTTAAAAAGAACAGCTTGGCAGTGAGGGAAAGGAATCTCTTCCTCCTCAATTTTGTGGGCTGCCATTGCTACTGCAATTCCATCTTCTCCTTTTACTCTTTAATTAATTAATTCCATTTGAATGTTTATTTCTCTTGTGAATTAATTATGTCTTGTAGTAGCTAAATTATTTGATTCCTGGTAAAGGTCATTGAGCCATGATTCTTCTTTTGTGAGATCAAACCTGTTCTTATTAAATTCCAATTTTCGTATTTCTATTCTTTTTTATTTACGGTCAAAACTATTCGTGTTTGTTTTAAACCTGATCAATTTAGAATTAAGCATGATTAGTTACGGTCTTTCTTGGTAATTTTGAAGTCTACATTATTAACAAGAATCCGAAGGCGACTAATTGATTTGCGAGTTGATTAGAAAAAGAATAGAATCTTACTTATAGGAGTAGAGTGTCTCTCTCGTAGGTTTGTGAAAGGTCTCTCCCTGTATGTTTATCAATTGCTTAATTAAATTCTATAGAGTGTCTCTTAGAATTGTTAATGCAATTAGGAATTTCCAATAGAGTGTCTCTTTGGTAATTTTGAGTAGGAGGAGAGTAGGAAGTTTAGAGTGTCTCTGATTTCTATAGCCTTTCTATGAAAATTGGTTTTGAAAATACTTGCGTCGATGATTAATTGAATGAATCATGGTTTGATTAGAGTCTTTACCGGGAATTGCTTATCACTTGAGTTAAATCAAACCTCCTCTGTTTACTATTTTTGTTTCCTTTATTTGTTTAATTAGTTACAATTCGAACAACTCCTTCATTGGTATTTACCACGGTTACGCATTTTGGTCATTGAACAGAATTAATTTAGTCGTGAAGTCTCTGCGGAACGATCTCTTTTTACCACTTGCTACAGTTTAAATTAATTATTGCATGGTCGATTGTAGTATTTATTTTTGTTGGTTTCGGCAACCATCAATCATCTAACTTCCACCTTCCTTTAGCTGGCAACTTGTTCAGATCAAAGTCCTGGCTTCACTTATCTGTGGAGGATGTTCATCCAAATTGAAATACCCCCCATGAACAATCCCAGAAACATGGCACAATCATCAAT
This sequence comes from Viola odorata, assembly GCA_963691705.1. Taxonomy (NCBI): domain Eukaryota; kingdom Viridiplantae; phylum Streptophyta; class Magnoliopsida; order Malpighiales; family Violaceae; genus Viola; species Viola odorata. The sequence continues at coordinate 15,314,196 of OY829545.1, forward strand.
AGATGTTTCCTCATTTAAATCAATATGGAGAGGGGGCTTTTCAGGAGAAACTATTGACACTTTCTCTATACAATCACTGACCCCAGTAGTGGTTATGCCTCCGTCAGATACAAACCCACATTCCACTTCATCATCCACAACCTTCAATGTCGAAACCTCTTATTCTTCTCTTGCCTCTTCCACACAATCTTCTTTCTCATATGTGTCCCCCACAATTTCATCCTTCTCAAATTCTACATTTGTAGCAGAAACATCTAACACATAAGCTCGCTGCTATTCCGCAACTTCAATGGAATCCTTAACAAACATGTTGGCTGAATCATCAAATTGATAAGCGCTGTCAAACTGTGAGTCATCGAAATAAACACACACAACACTCTCATCCATCTTTGAAATAATTTTGATTTTTCTTCTCAAGTTTTGTTTTAAGTAATGATAGATGATGAAGTGGGTTTTTCTTCTCAATTTTGTTGTCAATGAGAACAGAGGATAAAGTCCTCTATTTCGCGCCATCCCTAAAATTTTCATTCCCTCCAAATTTTCAGCCTTCGGCTTTCCCTCTCATTTTTGTCTAGTCACTTGCATGGCGCGTAGCCTATGCCGAATGACATGTCTTTTGAAATGACAATTTTGGAAGAAAAAAAAAAGCAGCGTCACTTAATCGTGGACAACGATTTACGGCTCAAACGTCCATTAAAAAAGGACGAAGGGAATTTATATGTATAAATGGTGACATGACATTTTAGGAGTAGTGAATAATCTCATCAACTTTAGACGAACATATGTCAGTGTAAACCTTATTTCACGAAAAGAACACGACATTTTCTAAAAAATATTCCCTTTCAATCTTTTTAGATGTCTTTTTAACTAAAATTTAACATATCAAGATAATAATCGTTTATAGTTGGAAATAGTGAGAGAGATGAAGGAAGTTATTGTAATTGTTAAAAATGTAAAAAGAAAAATATAACTCATTGGTTGAGATTTATAACATAATCATTGAAAATGTAAAAATAGTTAAAATAAACTAACTAACCCATGGAAGTTCTAACTTGAACGATTAAAAAGAAGATTTTTTTATAGATAAATATAATGTTTAAAAAAATTCGGAGGAGTCCTGCATTGGATTGTGTGATGGCTGCCAAAGGAACGTGATTACTTGTTGAAGCTTGATTTTGAAAAGGCTTACGATTCCGAAGATTGGGTTTTTTTGGATTTGGTGATGCATCAGAATCAAATGGCAAGGTTGGATTTTGGAGTGTCTGGGTTCAGCGCGTATACTCGCCATTGTTGGAATTCGGAGTGGGTCGGGCCTTCATCAAGGCTGCTCCATGTCGCCATTTTTATTTAATATTGTGGCTGAAAGGTTTGAATAGATTATGCATTCGTGTAGCTTAGAGGGGGAGGTTATTCGGGGAATTGGTAATCCTGACGCCAATTGAATGGTAACCCCGGGCCCATGGTGTTTTCACTTTTCATAGGTATGATGATTATTTTAAAAAAATATTAGTTTTGACATTTAGTTTTTTCTCTTTTTTAGTTGTCTATTTTTTATTTTTAATATTATTGGTTGGTATTTTTTAATTCTTTTTTAATTTTTTTATAAATTAAAAAGTTTAACTCATTCATTAATTTTGGATTAATTAATTTAAAATGAAGTAATTATTATAAGCACTCATGCTATAAAAATGCATAAAAACATGTATAGTAATATTATTAAAATTTTAAGTGAGGCATTTTAATGATTTATCAACTGATTGTGGACTTTAACGACGATAACTAAGAAACTTAACTCATAAGCTTACTGAGCTTTAACAAGTCAACGCATGAGTCTAAAAAAATGAAGTTACTTAATCTCAAACTTGACCAATCGTATGGAAAAAAAAACTTATAATGACGTAGGTGTGATTTATAATTTTTTTGGAATAAATTAACTATAATAAGATTTTTTCAAATCAAACCTTCAAACCTTCTGCGGCTCACCAATAACTCGACTTATTTGCAACCCAACCTATAAATGATTTATAAGGATATGATAACTGAACGCGGATGTTCTTGGCATTTGCAACTGAAGTAATGCAATTGCAACGGCAAACCTGATCTAGTACTTCTTCCGTCAAAAAATAACTGGCGCTTTCTTACGTATTTTTTTAACTGACGTTTTCTTTTATTTATCTTTTTCAAAATATATATTTTGTACAAATGACAATTCTTTTTTATGCATCAACTTAATTTGAAGATGGTGTGTTAATTTGAGTGGAAATTAGGAATAAAATTGAAAAAATGTGAAATAAAATCAGATCCAAAATTATATTTTAAATTTTACTATTATTCCAAAAAATCAGTTATTTTGTACGTAGCCGGTTCAAATTGTTGAGTACTTTTATCGTTTACTTTATGACGTCAACCACGCTGAGGAGGATTCTTGCCTGACTTATGCTTTGACTTGTTTAAACTTTACACGGTGTTTAGACGGTGTGTGACGTACTCCTCATATTATAGAAATGAACGAAACTTCCTCATAATCACAATACTACTAAATTTGTTTTTGTTAAAAAATAGATGGATGATTTTACTAACAAATATTCTCGATATATAAAAAAATTATTAAAAAATAACATAAATTTTATTAATTGATGTAACAAGAGATGTTGACGGTTTGACTAACTTATAAGAGATGTTGATGGTTTGACCAACTTATCATTCAATCTCATAACGCATTTTTTGTTTGTCCCCTTTTGTGTTTTTTTACTTGTACTAAGAGCTACTATTTTCTAATGTACATTGTTTTGACCTAATCGCTATGTTGTGACTTTTTTTTTATATAAAAAATAAAATTATTAACTGATGTGATAAGAGATGTTTGAGTGAAACGTCACTAGACAATTATTTATTTAAATAAAAAAATAGTGATATAAACCTTTTTGATCAAATCAGTTAGAATTTTTTTTTAACAAAGTTGTTAGTATCCCTAAGTTATTAAAAAATGAGAGAATTTGAATTTGTGATTACCAAGAAGCTTCTCATACAAGTTGAAGTGAGACATTGTCTTTCCATTTCTATATAAGTAGCCGTAGCTGCATGCAATGCACTTGAAACAATAACAAATTGAAATATCATCATCTGCTTCCCCCAAAAAGAGAGTGATCGAGATGAACAACAGGGAAAATCTTATCCAATTTATGCACTTGCCCAGTTTTAGATTTTCTCCCACCGATGAAGAATTGGTAAATCATTACCTGAAACGAAAGATGCTTGGCCATGATTATCAAGAAATTGCTGAAGTGAATATATATAATTTCGAGCCTCATGAGCTGCCAGGTAAATTATCATTCCCTTCGTTTGAATTTAGATGTCGTATCTAAAACCTTGTTCATTCATTCTTTTCATTAATATCATTTTCTTTCCGTCCAATCCCTTCAACCAAACACACAAGTACAAAATAAAAATCCAGTCATTTCTTTTTCTTTTTCTTTTAACCAAATACAAATGTTAGACTTTAGTCAAAAGTTACTATCTAGTTGGACCATTTGCATGTGAATTTAATTACATCGCATGTATTATTGTTTGAGTAGAGAAATCTGCTATGAAATCTGATATTCCGGAATGGTATTTTTTCGTCCCTCGGATTTACAAGTACGAGAAGAGTCAGAGGACTAAAAGAACAACCGAGCTAGGATTTTGGAAAGTTACCGGTCAGCCTCGTAAGGTGGTGATTAGAGAACAGGTGGTTGCTAAGAAGAAGACCTTGGTATTTTATACCGGTCGTACTCCTGATGGTATCAGGACTAGTTGGATCATCCATGAGTATAGTCCGACTTTCACCGTCCCCAACCAGGTAGAGTTTTGTTAATGCAAATTAAATATTTTTTCAGTTTTCTTTTCTTCTTTTTAACACATTTTGTCGTTCAGTTTTGGAATCCTTGATGGACAAATTTTGAATTTTAAAAATACTCATCTAAATACTTGTAATAATATAAAATATTTTGAACATTGTGCAGAAAGAACAAGTGATATGCAAACTGATGACAGATGATATGCCAACTTTTAAAGAAAATGGGAGTTCCAATGTTGGATATGAGAAAGGTGGAAGAGAAGGAATTGAATTTTATCCCACCATGTCATCTCATGATAATTTTGGAAGCACAAGCAATTATGTACCAGAGGTAACCTTACAAATAAGCACTAATTACATTGCTCATTTAATTTAAGCACAAATAAGCATGCTATTGTTTCTGTTGGTACAGGAAGATGATCAGGTTGGGGCTTATTTGAACTCATTCCGCTCGTATGATGAGATGGATTACAGTCTTGATTATGCTATGCGTTACATATAGTATGTAAATGCATTGGTATTAATTAATTAGTAGCTAGAACTAAAGTTTGAGTCGAATTTAATCTGTAATTATCAAAACTTTTAATTAACTATATATGAATGAGCATGCTAGTTCTACTATGGGATTTCAACCTACAAAGTGTTGAATGGAATGTCTTGTGTTCTAACATCCTAGTCAAAGATGTTGAATGGAATGTTCTGTTCTCTCTTTAATCAGTTCATTTTTTACCTTTGTTTCTTATGTTAAGGAGGTAAATTATATTTTCAACCTACTATTATTAAAACCACCTAACACACCGAGTAAAATTTTACTTTTACTCTAGGTAATAAGTACTACTTTAATAGTAGTACGTGACAGTATAATTTGACCTCCAATATTAGATTATACTCTCTTAATATTTTATTAATTAACGTTTTAAAATAATGTCAACCCAATAATTGTTGGTTTTATTTTATTGCATTTAGTTTCTTTTTTACTTTTAGTACGTATGACGTATCCCCTGCCTATCTCCCAAAAACCTTCTACTCAAATTACCACAACCAAGCCGCAGACAACACCCACTCTACCCTTCCTTCCATCTCATCTCATTTTAAATGGACAATACAACTCACACACAACATATTCCATCTCAGATCTGCTCGAAAATGGATGGAGGTTGTTGGTTGCCGGTGATATTGCAGTGAACGGACAAGAAGCGGCGTTATGCTTGATTCGTTGTGGAGAAGGAAGATCGAAAGAAAGGGATGAGAACTCGATCTGGATCTGTGGTGACGCTCTGGTTAGATTTTTATAGATCGCCGATTATGGAAAGACGATAAAGACAGAAGACGCTATGGTGGTTATGCGGCTCGCCGGAGATGGTGCTGCGTGCGTGGCAGAGCCGCTGCTGCTGACACGACTTGTAAATTGAGTTGATTGAAGAATATTATGTTATTTGGGGTGAAATGATAAATATTTATAATCAAATAATCAATAGCAAAAAGACTATTAATAAAGTCGGAAGGAATAGTAAAAATTAATGATCTATTCGGTATTGTTTGTTGTTTTTTTGGTTTTTGACTTTCTATTTTTAAAAAATTGATTTTTTGGTAAGTAAGATCCTACTTCAACTGATCAGTAGATGCGTTTAACATTTATTCGATTATTAATATTATAATAAATTAAAAAATATTCTAAATAATAACATTTATGTACAAAAATATCTAACAAAATTATAAAATATATAATACTCTCTCTGTTTTTTAATAACTGACGTTTTTCTACGTCTTTTATTAACTCACGTTTTTTTTTTTATATTTTTCGAAGCATATATTTTGAGCAAAGGACACACACAAAATTATACATCAACCAAATTTGATAATGGTGTGATAATTTGAGTGAAAATTAAAAAAAATTAAACAATATAAAATAAAATAAAAAATTATATTTTTAAATTTATTACTATTTTAAAAAACTAGTTATTAAAAAACGGAGGAATAATAATTACAGATTTTGATTTTTTGTCCTTTTAAAATACGCGTATAATTTTTTACTTCCTATTTTTTGTTCACATAAACTTTAACAAAGTTTTATAAGCGACTGCCTCACTCTATCTCCATGTTCTGGCTTTCTATTTTTTTTTCACAAAAACTTGTTAAATTTTTTACAAGCCAGTGCCTCACCCTCTTCTTCTTCTCCATGTTCTTATCCACACAATCCAAACACAAACCACAACATCACCACGGTTGGTCACCACCCTGCAACGCCGGCCCACAACCCAAACTTCCTCACCAACCCAACTCTAAATCTCCGGCCAGACTCAACCCAATACCTCCTCAAACTCGAATCCGACCAAAATAAAACCAAACTCCCTCACTAACCCGAAATCAAATAAATCGACCCATATCCGGCCAACCAAAATTAAGAAACACATAAACCCAAACTCCCCAGAAAACCAAAAATGAAAAAGAAAATCAAACTCGCCGGATCTAGTGGTTGACGAGGTGGATCTGGAGATGGGCATGGCGGAGGTGGGTGGAGATGGTGCCGCCGTGGTGGAGGCGGAGGTGGAGATGGCGGGTTGATGAGGAAAGTGCTGGTAGTGGCGGCAGGGAAAGTGGAGAGAAAGGAGGGAAATGTGAAGAAAACCACAATAAGTGGTTCGAGAAAACAATTTCGAATACAACCAAAAGAACGATAAACAGAGAAAAATGCCGAAAGCGAGGGAAAAAAACAGAAAAACAGAAAACAAATTAGATACCGAACGTGTCCTGAACTTTCAACTACGATTATAAAACCAATACTTACCATTTAGTAATAATTAATGTTGCTAGGTGCTCCGTGGTGCTTTAGGGTCTGTTTGGCGTTCCGGTTCTGGTCCGAAAAGTGCTGTGGGAAAAACACTTCTACGCAAAACAGTGTGCTGTTTGGTAAACCTTTTTTAAAAGTGCTGTGGGAAACGAGAAGTTGTTTTTAGTGTTTGGTAAACACTGCTTTTGGAACTATGGTTTGAGTGTAAAATTACTATAAAGGGCATCAGTCATTTTTAAGTGTTATTTATTTACATTATTGATAAATTAATTTTTTTTTCTAAACAAATAATTAACATTTTATTTATAATAATATTAAAAAGTTTATGAGTCTGAAGTTCATGATTAATTTTTTATATATCACCGAGTCTATACACAAAAATATTAAAACAATTTAATTGTACTGAGAGAAGTTGAAGATAAATAAAATTAAACCTAAAATCTCATGCTTCCCTTGGTTATATAGTCCACCCTCATCCATTTCCCATATTTCTTTTTACGTGTTATGTGATATCTTTTTGTTATATTGTACAATAATTTTATATTAACGTATTATCAACAATTCTGTAATGAAATATTATTATCATTGCTTATTTCTACAAAAAATACAACTTCTTCCAAAAATATTATTCATTATTGATCATATTGATACTTTTAGAATCAATTACACAATAATAATAATGTTTGACATTAATAGTATTGTAATAAAGTCAGATAGTAGCATTGATATTATAATAATAATTGTAATAATAAAATTTAATAATATCATTAATATTAATAATGAAGTTAATGATAACTAGAAAAAAAGTAGTGGTATTGGTGTTGATTAGAGTAATTAAATTAGTAATCAAGACAATATGAAAATTTTGGGGAAAAACAAAAAACGTGAAACAACTTTTTTCTAGTTTTCCTAAAAAAAGAAAAACTTTTTTCTAGTTTTTAAAAATCTATTTTTTTTATAAAAAATTGTTCATAATCTAACCTAAATTTTTGTTTCTAGTTTTCCCAGAAAAAAAGATAGAAAACCAGTCGACGTAAAAGAGTTAATTAATTAATGGCACCAGAAAACCATGCCCCGGAATCTGACCTAAAATTCCCTGGTCGAACTTAAAACAGCAAATTTGGGTGGAAGAAGAATCTAACATAAAATTACCCGGTCGAACTTTCATTCCAAACTCATCTTTTGAAGACTAGATTACCATTATAGTCTAACACATACAAGACCGATAAAATCTTCTCTGTTGGCAACGAAAAATGCAGCGGACTCGCTGCTTACAAGCAGCAAGCTCACCAACTCATTGCAGCAAGAAATTTTAAGGCTAATAACATATGTAGCTTCAATCATTAAATAGATATTTGGCTAGTTGTCCCGAACAAAGATGTATGCCTAGAGGACAGAGATTGCAGAAAAAACAACATATTCAAAATTAGATGCCAACGCCAGTGACTAGCATTTTAAAACAAGACAGACGCGTTCATGGCCATAAAAGCAAAGAAAATTAACATATAGCATTCTTTGAATCTACTTTCATGCAAACAACTAGACTCCATTACATCTCAATGGATCCTCATCCATGGCAAAATCCAAAAAAACACCCTCAAAGAGGAGCTGTGATCGTACCAGCAACTTGGTCAAGGTCCCTTTGGCCACTGGATGTAATTCTCCTCCCGCTGGCATGCAAGGAAGATAAATATTGTCACAAAAGGCACAACGCTAAGCAACATTCGCTAGTAAACAAAGAGAGTGAGCAGGATTCATTCTCAAACAAACTGCTTAAGCTTACATGGCATCAGTATCTAGGTATCAACTAAAAAGGCCTTAATCCCAACTAAATGATCAGCTCAAGCAACAATTTGTGTCATTTATGGCTCCATCAATGTTATCAGCTACAAGTATCTACTTTCTCATTTTACACGCAAATCACCCTACTATTCTCAAGTATTTACACATCCCTCTATCCTTTCTTATCTACTCACTCATCTAAGCATAAAAAATGAATTGCTAATCAATATGAAAAAAGAAGACAACAACAATGCAGAAGCAAGCAAAAAGATGAGTAGACTAACCCCTTCGCGTCATGGTCAACAATGTTCATTTTTTCCAATTGCTGAAGAATGTGGCGAGCAATGGAGCCACTGCTCTTGCCGAAGTGAGGTGGCCGGCTGCCATTCCTCTTGCTCCCTCCATAAATCCTTTTAAAGGCACCAACACCCAGACCACCCCTCAAGTAGATTTTCCTCGCCATGGATGCTGCAACAACAGAACAGCAACTCCCACATTAGCTAAAACCTAAACAAACAGAAAACATCTCATTCTCAACACACACAAAAAGGAAACACGTACCAGCCCTAATGTAGTACCAATCAGGATCATAAGGGGCAAGCTCCTTTAATGTTCCAGTCTTGACAATATCAACTCAAGGTGGAAGTTCAATCTAACGACACAAACAGTCACGGCAAAAGCATATGATGAGTATAAAATTGCATTGACGAAAAGGTAAAAGAGCAAAGAAAATAGATAAAGATGGATCGATCAATGTATACCTTGCCGGAGCGTTTGAGGCTGTTGGCGTAGGCTTTGACGAATTCGTGTGGGGAGACATCTTTGACCTTTTTACTTGTGCGTGCTGCCTCCATTTCTTATTTCTTCTTCTCTCTGGTTTGGCTGTCTTCTGCTGCGCCGCGGAGGAGCTTGGGGTGTTCGCTTGTGAGCAGGAGCAGAGAGAGAGAGCATTCAACTAAAATCTACGCATTCAACACAAATATTCAAACCCTAGATTGTATAAACGACGACGACGGTGGCGTGAGAAAAGGGTAGGAGAAGAAGAAAGCAACGACGACGACGGTGGAGGCCAAAGGGAAGGAACGGCAGCCGATGGGTGAGAGGAGAATTTCAAACCCTAGATTGTAGAAAAGGATGAGAGGAGAATGAGGTAAGGGATGCGTTGTTTTTGGCCTATTTATCATGGCAGAGTTGTAATTAAGATGAACTTGCCTTAACATTTTTGTCCAAAATGGTCTAAAAAACCAGCTTCCCGCATCAACCAAATTGCCTCTGAAAGCCACTGCTGGGAGCCTGGCCAGTGGCTTTTAGAGGAAAAATGTGAAAGTTTTTGTAGAGCTTTTGAGAAGCTTTATTATAAAGTTGGTTTACCAAACACCAACCTTTAAGAAGCTGGGTTTGAAAAGTGCTTTTGGAAACCAAACCATAACCCCAAAGGGGTACTTAGTAATCTTAAGAGAAAGTTTGATTTTCAATATAAATATATGTTAAAAATCAAAAGGTGCTCTTATCTGTTGTCATTAAGCAACACTTAATAGCTAGCGTTAAATGATTAATGAACGAACAAATTCAAAATTTGAAAATAATTCATATAAATTTAGTGGGATGAAGTGAAATAACTGCACCATTTTTATAATTTTTCAAAGAACATGGACGATAGTGAGGTGAAATTTCAGCTTGGCATGTAAGCAAGTGGTTGACTTGCCTGACTGCCCAAGTCAATGATTTATACCTTCTTTTTCTTTCTCTTTTTTTAAAATGGACTTAGAGTTGAGAGTATTGAGACGCTTCCCCTACCACCACTCTTCACTACCTTTTCGCTCTCCTCATCTGTGTAGTAATAGCTTTCTCTGCGTTAGGAAGATGACTGAAAAACATCTACTCCTTTTCTACTAATTATCTGCCCAATAGTAAATGGAGTTTTCCCGAACTGGGTCGTCCTAGTTGGCTGATTGTATTGCCCAGCGCAAGGTTTAAGCCATGCCGCCGCCGGTGGGTTTCAGGTTCCATCCAACTGAGGAAGAACTCATCGCTCACTACCTCCAACTCAAATTGAACGGCCAAGATGAACTTGTTGATGACATCATTGGCGAGATTGATGTCTACCGGCGAGAACCTTGGGACTTACCTGGTAAATACCATCAAATTATTCCCTTTTCTAGTTTGGTGGGTGTGGTACGGTAATTTATGAATTGTAATTTTGTGGTTTGTAGATTTTGCAAGAAGGGAATCAGATGATTTGGTCTGGTACTTCTTTTGTCGGCTTGAACTCTTGTATGGTAATACCGCACGGGCCAATCGGAAAACAGAGAACGGGTTCTGGAAAGTCACCGGAAAATCACGCGATATCAAGGCGAAAGCATCGGGGAGGGTGATCGGCACCAAGAAGACGGTGGTTTTTTACTTCAAGCGCGGTGATTCTAAACCTGTCCGGACCAACTGGGTCATTCATGAATACCAACCAAAACCCCACATCAATCAACAGGTAACTAATTAGTACTCTTTTTATTTTTCCGTTCAAACTCAAGAATATACCTTCCACGCCTTTGCAGGACATATCACTGGATTAGAAGCTCATTCAAAATTACTTAACATAGATTTCTTATTGAGTTTTGGCTTGAAAAAAATAATTAGCCCAATTATTACAAGTGTCCGGCTACACGCTATGCATTAAACCCAACATCGTTTCTGCACAATGAGGTTTTTGATGTACTTTGTACCCAATTTTCATCATAGTGGAATGATGTTATGTCGTGCCCGTGTATGGAGGCATTCATTGTAGAACCACGTAAAACTTGTCTCTTTCCCTTCATTACTCTTTTACTTTCAACTGGCGTGTTCTTTTATTGTGTCGGTTGATTCAATGGTGGATTATTATTATGATTCACAACAACTACTAGTACTACAGTCCCATGCTCGAACTTGAAGCCCGAGTTAAGAGTGAACAAGTTTCATACCAGTCAATCACAGCCAATGTTGGTTGATTTTAATGCTCAAGTTTTGTTTATCATGTGCTATGCTAGAACTTGGGTTGTTAGATAAATTCCTAGCACCGATAAGAATGGAAATCTGCTCTCTTAATAAGTCATATCGTTGATCCTACAAAAATGATAGCCAGTATCTTTCGGGTTAACTCAGCCATCTTTCATTTTTTTTCCATTTTTGTAGAACCCTCTCGTGCTGTGCAAATTGAAGAAAAAATCAGATGAGGTAGCTGGCACTGGCAGTGAGGAAGGTGAAGCTAGTGGCAAAAATCCTGCAGCATTTGCTCTGGTGAGATGGAGCAATCTAAGACTTTTGCTGATTGTGTTTATGCTTAGTTAATAATGTGGGATACGAAAAGCATAGTTAGGACTTAGGACTAATGCCTACCTCTCTATGATTGTGAAACCAGGGAACTGAAGTTCTGCAATCTATCATTCTTCGTGATAATATGGAATTTAACCATCCCACCGTGATAACAGGTGATGTGGATGTGGATGTGGATGTGGATTTGGCAGAGTTTGCAGGTTCATTTTTTGTTGATCCTAGCTTCATCCCATCAATGTGGGTAAGTAAATTTTATGTGGAGCATAGTAAATTCTCCGCCTTGTAATACTCTTCCAGGTTTATCTTTCACTCCTGTCTTATGTAGGATAGTTTCATAAACAAAATACAGATGATGTGCTTTTCATCCAAGAAATTGAGAAAACGGAATTGTTAGCATGTTTTGTTTAAGTCATGCATTTGATGGTATCGGCACATTCTATAGTTCAATCTTGAAAAGTCTTTAGCTGAATGAGAATTTGATTTTTATTGACTTATTGCTTAGGTGAAATCTTCTCGCTCTGCTGCATTCCTTAGCTACGTCAGGAACTTTAAGTGTTGCATATCACTTTAATCATGTTAAGAACATTTGACATGTTAAATTAACAGTTCTTGTATTCGTGACAGTCTCCAAACATGCACTCTGGAGAAACTAGCACAAATCAGCATCGGCAGGTGCAATCAACTCAGCATGATGATATCCTACTGATGAGAGCAATTTCAGAAGACTCAGATGCATCAAGACATAATAGGATCGAGCATGAAAGCTCAATTAGCGAGGAACATCCAAAGACTCACCTTCGTCAAAGGCAATCCATGTCAATCAACCTTATATCACAGGTTTCACCTAGAGTTATCCAATCTCCGCGCTATATATTGCAGAGCGGTCCTCCAAGCATGGTGTCGAGAGAGAGGGTAAGCACTACAAGCAACATGGTAGTATTATGTTCTGGCGACAAAATTTATGACATCTATATACATTTTCATTCGCAGGTTGCACCACATATCAAGAAGGAGTATCCCTCTATTGACCGTCCTCGTGCGAGTAGCTCTGCTGCCGTGCCTAAGGAAGAAAGGAAAATTACAGTGGCTCCCATTCCAAAACCGAAAGCACCTGAAAAACCAAAGGAGCCTGTAAGACCAGTTGTGTCGACTTCACACGATAGAGGTTGCGCTTTCATTCACAAGGAGACAATTATGGCAAGCCACAGTCCAACTCTTACTTCTGTACATCTTCGCAATGTAATTGTAGGGCTGTTGTTGTTAATATTTTTTGTTTTTCAGTTGCTGCTACTACACTGAACCATTTTAACCTTTTGCACAGTCTACAATGTAGCATTTTGTCTCCTGCAGAATTGCAGTGTGTGTTTGGTTTTGGGTTAAGATCTTACCCTTCTTTTAAGCAAGTTTGGCATTTTTTGAGGAGAGGGTTAAGGTTTTATCACACTGTTTGTAGCCTATGGCAAAAAAAGAATACGTGTAGCTTTATGCATCAATAAAACAATTAAATACTGAAATTGGCGCAAAACTTAAAAAAATAATTATTAATTGAACTTTTTGGTGCAAAGTAAAATAATTAAATAATAATAATAAACCTTTAAAATAAAATAACTTGAGCTCGAAGTTGAGAAAAGGAAAAGAAAAGAAAACGCGGTTGTGACGAATTATAAAATCCTAAACATCGAGATTTGGGCAGATTGGAAGAGAAGTGGGAGTTCTGGGATTGATTTGAGAAGTGAGAATTGAGGGCTCGGTGATTAATTATAGGGTTTTTGGGTCTTGGCAGGTGGAGTTAGACGAGTTTTTTTTGCACAAAAAGAAGAAGAAAAAGGATACAGTTTTGTTTACTTTAGTTTGCGCCGAAAAGTTTAATTAAACTAGGTCACAATAATAGCACAGAAAGAAACGAGGTCACTAGATGGAGTGAAATGGCGGAAAATACACCTTGAGAGCAAATACTGATTTGTAGAAGGAGAAAAGGAAAAATGAGCGGAGAGGAAGGTGGAGGTAGCGTAAGGGTAGGATACAGGTTCCGTCCCAACGATGGGGAGATCGTCAATTATTTCCTCAAGCACAAGATGGACGGCTCTGATTCCTCTGTCGATAGTGACGTTCGTGAGATTGATCTCTGCCGGTATGACCCCTGGGAATTACCAAGTAAGTAAGATTTAGAATTAAGAGTTGGGGATAGACATTTGGTTATGTTGAGTAAGATTTAAGAGTTGTGTGTTTATTTGGTATTTTGATGATATAGGGCATGCAGCACAGGGAATAGATGATGATGAATGGTACTTTTTTTGTGCACGGCCAAGAGATTATTTTGAGGTGGCTGGGGTGCGGCGGAGGAAGCTGGTGAGAAGGAAAACCAAGAATGGGTCCTGGAAACTCGATGGGGAGAATCGTAGAATCAAGGTTAAAGGCGTTGAGGTGGGCACAAAGAGGACTTTGGTTTTTCAAATGAGTAGAGGATCTGTTGTTGAGAGGACAAAGTGGGTCATCCATGAGTACAAACCCAAAACCGTTCTTCCTCATCAGGTATATGTTTATACTTTTCTTTTCGTTTCTTTTCTTTGTAGGTTTATAGGACGCGGGGTAGGAATTGAATTGCAAGACTTAACTCATTTCAGGTCATTATGTTGTATTTTCAATCTTTGCTCAGTACCACCAACTTGTAGAATATATTGTTGTTCATCAATTTTGTGGATTGCTGGTTTGCCATTGGGATGTACTGCACAAAGCTCATATTCGTTATTTGTTTGACTTGAGCAGAAGCCTTTTGTTCTTTGTAAATTGATGAGACAAGAGGAGAAGAAGAAATTGAACAAGAGAAAGAAGAATGATATTGAATCAAAGGATCCTTCATCATGTGACGAGCTTGAATCGAGTCATCCAATGCCTTTTGATCTTCAAAATCCTCCAGTGGAGGTTCCAATCCCAGAGGTATGTTAATTACCGTCTTTATATCGACTTACGTTTGTATAGCATGAGAAGCATTTCATGGATTAGTGCTTACTTGTCGTAATCACTTCAGGTGGACTCAAATGTGCTTCCGATTTCTGTCAATGCTGCTAATGAGTTGGATTTCAGCTGTCCCTCTACTTTTCAGCCAGAGATTCATGCGACACAGGACACCACTTTGGAGACTAATGATTTTGAAGAGGATCCTATAAAGTTGGCAGATTCATATCTTGTTGACCCAGATGAATCTGACCCAGATGAATCTAACGTTAAATATGTCTGCGTAATTTCTCTCATGCCTCAACTCGAAAACATGGGTGTCAGTGACACAGAAATTGAGGGTACAAATGATGATTTCCATGATTCTGTAAGAACTCTCAATCACCGGAAGCTAAGTTGTATAAATTGCATCGAGGGGAACGATATTGCTCACGAAAGAAGTAAATTGTCAGATACCACGGCCGAATACAAGGTATGAACTTGTGTTTGTACGTAAAAAACTCCGCGATGATAGTCTTTAGTGATGAAATTACACTAAGATTCCATTTCTGCTTGCAGGCTAGAGGAGTTGAAGAACATGCTGCTGTTGGTCAATCTCAGAAAGAAAGCACTGATAGTTTGTCTGAGGAGGACCTGAGAATTGCTTTTACCAAGCTCAAACTTGTCAGGAAATGTATTCACTGACAGGAAAAAGGTCAGGCTGTTTTATCCACCACCTCCGTCAGGCCATAGATCACGCCCGCCTCATGTATATTTTGTTAATACACTAGTAGTTCTAACTTTGTTCGTAGTTGTTGGGAACCGTATGCTAGTTCTTCGCTAGAATGGTGCGTTCGAATACCAGCATCATGAATTTTGGAGTTTGATAGGTTCAGTTCAGTTACTGTCTCTCTCTCTCTATCATGGTGTCTGGTGTCCTTATATCAGAGATGCTGTTTTTGTGTTTCTACCGCTGCAAACCTCTGTTATGACTTGCATTTCTGCTTAACAAGAGTAAGCTAGTAAAGTGGTCGTTTTTTTCCATTAATCAGAGCTGTGGGCAAATTTAAATAGCCGAGAGAATTCATGAGCTCGCTTTACTAACTACTACACTGAACCAACCCATGTTACTCTTTGCACAACCTATGAATCACGTACATTAACACGGAGACTCATGTTAGGACACGGTAAAATTAAAAATTATAATTATAGGACATCTGTATGTATATAAATTCAGATATGTAAAATTTATATAGTAAATTTTAAAAACATGGGAACTGAAATGAATATATTTTAAAAAATATAAGATGTTTTATATAATTTACCCAACCTAAAGGATGGTTGCAGCAAATCACAGTGAAAGGAACACTCAAATCAATTTTAAGCAGGGTTGTGAATCTTAGTACTGGTTTTGCTATTGGTGTGAGATGTATAGTTTTCGGTTAAAATATTAGTCTCAGTTAACATCTTGAAATTCTATTTATATAATTATATACAAATTTACAAATATTCATGAGATTTGTGATATTATTTTTTAGTATTGAGTTAGAAAGGAACTGTCCATATTGGTCAATATTTGACTGGTATGACTGATATGAGTCGAGATAGAAATTGAGATGATACAATATGTTTTCTATCTCGTTTATATACGATGAGACATACCGACTATACCGATTGGTATGATATGAAATTGATCACATTAATTTTAAGCCCATGATTACAAGCAAAGCAGGTCTTAAAATGCCTCCAGATTTTTTTTCATCAGACTTAATAGCCTGTAAATTTTCATATCAAATGGTTTAATAAATTGATTTCGAAAATCACTAAAAAGTTGTAACATAAAGAATGTTATTGATCTTGTAAACAATAAATTAATTAAAAAGTAATTTGTAAAATAAAAGAATATGTCAATTGGTGTGAAAAAATAATCTTAAATTTGTTGTATATCTATAAATATCTCACATTTTAATCCTAATTTACACCTTCAGAAAAAAACTCCAAGAATAAGTCTAGAATTACAATTTTTCCACTGAAGTTAACGTAATATCAAATTTGCCACCCAACTTATACTTGGGACAGAAGTTTGGACAAATTAACACCGTTTGGCTAAGGGCGCGTTTACCTGGGAGAATTTTCTGTTTGAATTTTCTGCCGATTTTCTGAAATTAGAGAATTTTCTTTTCCAACAAAAAACTGGAAAATGCGTTTACTTCGCGCTATTTTCCAAATGTGGAAAACCTGTTTACTTAACACTATTTTCCTGATGTAGAAAACTGAAAAACTGAAAAACGTGTTTACTTAGCACAATTTTCCAAATTTTTGAAAACCAAAAAATATTTTTGTTCCAACATTATTTTTTTTAATGAAAACATAATGTTATTATTTTCTTCGATTTGTGAAGATTAATAAACTAATAAATATTTTCCTTGGGAAAAATTTACATTTATTATGATTAAAAAAATTAAAATATATCATTAATCTATTAATGTTCAATCTATTCTCACCCGTTATCTCTTCTTAACTAATTTACTTAATAATGATTAATTTTATCACAAATTTAATCATTCTAATTAATATCTATACTTTAAGTTTGTATATTATTATTATCATTATATCATATTTGTTTATTTTTGTGACTATGAATTATTATTCGTAAAGTTTTATTTATAGTTTAAGAACATAAGAAAAATGTGTGAGTGTTATTTGAAAATTTTACTATTCAAAAAACCTATTAAACCAATAAAAGACTCGATTATACATGGATGAGTATGTTATTTGAAAATTTTACTACACACAAGCCAAGCACAAGCCCACTTTCTCCTTCTTTTCTTCTTCCTGATGGGCCTCGGCCCATCTCCAAAACCCAAAACCCAGCCTAGCTCTCATCTTCTTCTTCAAACTCCCGCAAGCAGCAGAACAACAAGCATGGCGAAGAGCCTGTGCCAACATTTCTATACCATAAATATTTTTTTGATTTATATTTTTATCTTAAATTAATATCTTTAAAAAAAAAGTAGAATAGTTAATTAAACACGACCCATTAAGCATGGCACTATTCTTCTTCAACCATGGGTCAAGGTAAACGAAATATAATGAAACTAGAAAAAATGATAAACAGAAAAATAGCAAATCACCATACAAATCTAACTAAGCGAACGAAATTTCAAATTTCAGAACGGATAAGATTTAATTTCGAAAATATGATAATTCCATTAATTAAGCAAAAACTCAAAATTGGAGCAAACCATTGGCTAATCAACCAAATTGAAGCCATCTAATTAATATAGGTGTGTTAAAATAATTAATTGGACACAAATTACTCACAATTTTCCTCATAATTCAAGTTGTTGATTTAATTAGCAAAGGGACTAAAACAAATAAATAAACAAGCAGCAGCAGTGAAAATGAGGTGAGAAGGGTAAAGATGGAATTAAAAAAATTCATTAAAGATTGGATTGGAGAACCGAGTTTTCCAATCCTTTGTAAAGGGGTTGGAAAACTGGAGAACACATTTTTCTCGTTCTCCAAATTTGTTTATCGATTTTTCAACGGAGAATTTTCGTTTTCAAACAGAAAACGAAAACTATACCAAGTAAACACGTTTTCCGAAAAATTAGAAAATTGGAAGAATTTCCTGGGAAATTCTCCCAGGTAAACACGGCATAACTAACTCGGTTCTCATTCTCAGTAGCTTCTATAGTAAGTAGCTTTTCTAGTAAGCTTCGACAAATCATATCAGTACTGTAATCTTCGACAAATACGAGCAGAGCAGCACAATATATATATATAGACACAGAAATAGCACTCTAAAAAAAGTGAAATGGCGGAAAATACTACAGAAGAAGGTGGAGGTTGTTGCGTAGGGGTAGGATACAGGTTCCGTCCCAACGATGAGGAGATCATCAATTATTTCCTCAAGCACAAGATGGACGGCTCTGATTCCCTCGTCGATGATGACGTTCGCCAGAATGACCCTTGGGAAATACCGTGTAATTACTGTACTCTTTTCGTCTCAAATTGAATTGAATGATTTTTTTCGTGTTTTACAAAAAAATCAATTTTCACACCTTTTAAGTGTTTATATTTGACACCACTGCCGATGGCATGCAGCACAGGGAATTGATGACGATGATGAATGGTACTTTTTTTGTGCACGGCCAAGGGATTATTTTGAGGCGGCTAGGTTGCGGCGGAGGCGGAAGCTGGTGAGTAGGAAAACCAAGAGTCGTAGAGTCAAGGTTAAAGGTGTTGAGGTGCGCACAAAGAGGACTTTGGTTTTCCAAATGGGTCGAGGATCTGTTGTTGAGAGGACAAAGTGGATCATCCATGAGTACAAACCCAAAACCGTTCTTCCTCATCAGGTATATGTTTTTATACTTTTCTTCTCTTTGTAGGGTTTTTATAGGGTTTAAAAGCCATTGGAATGCACTGCTCAAAGCTCATATTTGTTACCCGCTTGATTTGAGCAGAAGCCTTTTGTTCTGTGTAAATTGATGAGACGAGAGGAGGAGAAGAAGGGCATTTCATCTAAGGACACTATAATCACTTCAGGTGGACTCAGATGTGTTTCCAGTTTCTGTCAATGCTGCTAATGAGTTGGATTTCAGATATCCCTCTACTTTTCAGCCAGAGATTCATGCCACACAGGACACCACTTTCGAGACTAATGATTTTGAAGAGGATCCTATAAAGTTGGCAGATTCATTTCTTGTTGACCCAGATGAATCTAACCTTGATTTTATCGGGATGATTTCTCTCGTGCCTCAACTCGAAAACATGCGTGTCACTGACACAGATACAAGTAATCATGATTCTGTAAGAACTCTCGGTAACCGGAAGCTAAGATGTATAAATCGCATAGAGCGGAACAGAAGAAGTATATTGTCAGATACCAGGGCCGAATGCGTGGTGAGGACTTGTGTTTCTGTACGTAGAAAACTAGAGATTGATTGTCTTTAGTGATGAAATTATACTCACATTCTATTTCTGCTTGCAGGCTAGAGAAGTTGAAAAACATGATGCTGCTGTTAGTCAATCTCAGAAAGAAAGCACTGATAACTTTTCCGAGGAGGACCTGAGAATTGCTTTTACTAAGCTCGAACTCAGCAGAAAATGTATTCGCAGATGGGACAAGGTCTGGCTGTTTTATCCACTTCGAGACACCTCCTTCAGGCCATTGATCACTTCCGCCTCATGTATATGTTGTTAATACACTAGTAGTGTTCTGTCTTTTTTCGTATGCCAGTTCTTCGCTAGATGGTGCGTTTGACGTACCAGGGGCATCGCTTAGCCTGCCATGAGTTTGCAGTTTGTTAGGTTAAGTTCAGTTACTGTGTCCCTATCATAGTATCACTTATATCAGAGATGCTTATGTTGTGTTTCTATTGATGCAAGCCTCTGTTACAACTCCTATCTGCTTCTGCTAAACAAAGACTAAGCCAAGTCAAGTGGTCGTTTTTTGGGCAAAATTAATTGGCCGAGAATTCATTTCAATAAGTGGGGGGGGGGGGGGGGGGGGGACTCAGACGATGATGGGGTGCCAGTCCTGTCGTGACTAAAACTACAGAATTAGATCATTAGTCGAAATGAAGAAAGGAAAAATAATAATATGGAATCATATAGTGCCTAACTTAGATGCCCCAATTTCATGTAATCCGTTGCAAAGAGCGAGTAACGTACATCTTAAAGAAGGCCGTTGGGAGAATCAATGGTGCTCGGATTTCACAGGTCTGGCTCCTTAACAATAATAACCTGCCCCGTTAACCATTTCAGCTCATCCTCCTCATTGCGTCCTTCTTTGGCACTATCAACAACGCTGAGCCAAAATTGAATCATGCCACTCTAGAATAGAACAATAACTTGGGGATCTGGACGAATCTTAATGGTCTGAGATTGAGCACCTTATATGGCTATAGGCAATCAACTTTGCAGCCTATGCGCACATCTTAGCTTAGTGCATGGGAGGTCAGTACCTTTGTACCATGTGCACAGAAGCACACCCCAATGCATCTATTCATAGTCGAATCTGTAATTACTGTTTCACGAAAGAAATGAGGCCTCATTAGCATATGCTTTAGACTTAAGAAACCAAATAAAAACAGAAAAGCAATTCAAAACAACTAAAATGAAAAAATTGACATGCACACACAAGTATTTTCTACATCACCAAGTTGTATCAGAAAGCAGAAAAGTGTTTGCACTTTGTAAAGTAATTAAACGTATTCGGTATTCCTAACACAATTACCAGAATAAAAAGGTTTGATGACAGGAAACAACTAAAATGGAAAAATGACCGGTATACAAACTTTTGCTAATCCATTGAGCATCCTATAGAAAACATCATACAAGAGTAACCAGTAAAATAATAGCGTTTCAAAACAGGAGCCATTGTTCAACATTGTCACAGGCCAGTAAACAACTTATCAGCTTACCTTTTAGCGCCACCGTGTTGGATGATAAAACAAACATATCAATGATGAAAACCACAGAAGATGGAAATTCCCAGACCTGTACATGCAAGCTGAAAGTTAGATTGGGCCTAACTTCACACCTAATAGACATAGGCTAAGAAGAATCAAAATAGTTGGAAGTGTATAAAGCTGTACAACAATGCTTTTATTGACAATACCATCATCGCAAGAAGAAAAATCTTGAAGTAACTTGAAACAACCATTGCAAACACAAGGTCTCTCCATCTGTAAAGTTTGAGAACTCAAGTCAAAATTTTAACCTTCTTTCTTTTTACTGCTACTGGCAATGAAGTAGAGAAGAGTGTGGAGAGTTCTCAACAAAAACCCAAAATTTGCTTTTGCATTACATAATGGCCATAGCCAATGGTTTCACCTACTTGTGACCCGACTTATCCAAAGTAATCACAGATAGTTATCATACCTCACATTTTATGAGTGTTACTGTTTGCACATTGGGTTTTATGTTGTAATTTGACCCAGCTAATTGACAAATTTCTTACATTCAAGTAATGGACAGGTTGCTGAAAGTTGAAACAAAAGCGGAATTTTTGAATTGGCGTGTTTAGCAGAGCCCTTGTCGCGAGACAAAAAATGCAAATGAACAAAAAGTTTGAAACAAATACATCAACGAACATCTGCAGCAATAACAACATACTCAGTTGATACAAACTACGCACAACACCGACCCAAATTAACACTAAAATTATTAGTACCCACACTAGTAGTGCTAACCTGTTGACATCTCCAAACTAATGATGAAGCATTCAGGGAAGAACTCCACTCTTCCTCATTTCTTTTCAGCGGTAGACTTCTATCTTGGATTTTTAAGGCACTCAACACAGATAGCATTACGATTTCAAAGGTCAATGTAAGTGTTGAAACAAGAATATTATACCAATACGAAAGGATACAAGCATCGAGCAGAAGGAAACCAGATGCTGACTTCCACAACAAACCCTGCAAAACAATACCCCTTTAAATGCCACTAAACTGTATTCATTAATTCAACGAAAATCCCTAACTAATAACAATTTCCCTCAATCATTCTTATGGCCGGTGTTCGCATTTGTGTTAAGAATGATAGACTTTCAAATGTAATAACAGGTGAAAGCAGAGAGAGAGTGAAAGAGAGCAGCTTGTACCTCAAAATTCACAGCTTTTTGATTGAGCAGATTGTAGAGTACATGTCTATAAGCTTTTTGCTTGTGGAGAATCAAATCAATGAAAACAATCTACACCCATTAACAAAAAGTAAACAACTTCTCATCCAATAACAATAATAAGTTAATAACAATACACGAAAACGCAAAAAGCTATAAATTTACCATGAATTCACATTCAATATATTCATCTGCAATTGCTTTGCAATTCTCCTGCCAAAAGGATTCAACTCAAAATTAAAATAGAAAAATTAATAACATGATCGAAAAGAACAATAATAAATATGATAAGAAAGAAAGAAAGAAGAAAAAAGGGCATACACATCTCACGAGCCGAATGTTTCCTGCTGAGTACTGCACGAACAGTGTTTTAACTCGGAATCCACACTCTACGCATCTATGCTCCATCTTTTTCCTCTGTTCTGTTCTGTTCCCCCAATGTAATGGATATGTACTGTGTAATAAACAAGAAAGACGTAACAATGAAAATCACTGTTTGGGCTAGCATGGGCCTGCTCTATATGTCAAACTTTCTAGGCCCAAAATCTAATCCATCGTCTAAACTTTGGCCCGTGTCTAGTTGGAACCTAATATTAATAACCATTTATTTTTTTAGAGTAGCGACCTAACCTCTTTTGGGGCATCAACTACTTATGTTGTTACTTTAGTTTTTTTTTTTTTGAACAATCTTTTGCTGAGTTATATTTATGGTTAAGATAGGATCAAGTCATTAATTACACAGACGTGTTACAGTTAACCTCGTTATCGAAATTAAATGATCCCTTCAGGTCACCATTTCTTTCCTGACAAACAAAGAAATTGTTATTTATTTATTTGCTCTAATTTATATTCTTTGTTAGGACCAACAAAATAAATGATGTGTGATAAGTGGTAAGTGGGTAGTAGCGGGTGTAGGTGACTGTGAGTAGGTCGAAGGTCAGAGGTATTTGTCGGCCTCTGTTCATACTTGAAACTTGAAACAGGAAGCTGGCTAGCATTGCGTACGCCCGGGTTTAGCAGAGATGGTCCCTCTCTTGCTGATTACAATTCATATCCTGGGTTGGATCACAGGCCCCAAACACATGGGCTTAGAGTCTTTGTTTGTTTTAGTTTCCAGTCAACCTGGTGCTGCATAGTTTTGTTTCCTAGCATGTGGGCCCCACTAAGCAAGAAATTAAGAGTTTTTTTTAGTTTTTTTTTTTTTATGGTCCAAGTTGTTGCTAGATATATTTAGTAAATAAATGAAATGAGTTTAAGAGCATATTAGCGAAGCAAGGCACAGGATCTAATTGGGTGAAAAGATGGTGGTATGATATAATGTAATTATATGAAAGGGACCAGTCTAGCTACAAATGAAGATGTGGTGATGATCAGATGGATCAGATTAGGTTTATACATAATAGTAGAAGGAGAGCAGAAATGTACGAGATGGAGTTTTGAAAGATGTACCTATATATTATAAATTCATAAATAAATATATATATATTACATACATATATATATATATATATATATATATATATATATATATATATATATATAGGAAAATTGGCAGGATCGCAATATGACAGATCATCCATCCCCCACAAAAACTTTTGGTACCACAATTGAGATGTCAAAATTAATAAAAGTCATAGCAAAATGCCGGACCAGCTGCTGGTCCAGATGACGGAATGACATGGATTACAATAATATCGACGTCACCACTCTTGTCTCTTGTTAATTTATGCTTAAATAAAATTCATGGGTATCTTTCAATGGAATAATGCTATTGTCCGTCTGCCTCCACCTTAGGTTTGAACTCTCACGGCTTTCATAAATTTCTCATTGCATCAAGAGTAATTTATTTTCCAAGTATCTTTTCAACTGAAACCAATCATGCTGCAAAGAGTGGGCCCCTTCCAGCATAGTTATATGATTTTAGTTATGGTTTCTCTGGTCGGATGGGAACCAAAAGGAGGAAGCAAAGGGAGGTAAGTAGAGTAAAAGAGGAACCAGAAGCAGAGGAATGAGGGAACGGGTGTTCTCTTTCATGTTATTTTGGTGTAAAAAATAAGAGAGAAGCAAAGATGGGTTTGGTGCCGTATATGCCAGGGAGTGGAAAGAAAGAAAGAGAGAAAATAAAGCTACACAAAAGCATGCATGCGGGTACTTTGATGGAGGGCATTTAATGCATGCCACAGCAAAAACCTTAACGTGGTCCATGCAAGATAAAAAATCCCAACCCGCCCTAGCTCCTCCATTACCACTACCATGCATAATGCATTACATACATGCATCCATGTTCATACATACATACATCCATTTCAATGCCTAGTATCATTTAAATGGTTTTTTCCCCAATATAATTACTGGGGAAAAAAGAAATTAAAAGTAAGTGTCTTTTTCTTTTGTACCTCACACACATGTGGTCTCTCTCTTTAACATCAATTATCATGCCTATTAGACCTAACCTATATGTTCCTCTCTTTATAGACAGGGGACTTTTCTCCTCTTCTTTTTCTTTTCTTCATTTTTTGGTTTATTTTCTTCCCAGACTTTGAGCCTACCAATCTTTTTCTTTCAAATAATGTTTTTTTGTTGTTAGATAGAAATTATCATTTAAAAGATTCAAATACGAGATTTAACCGAGCGAGTGAGGCTCTATTTTTTAGTCCGTATATAGTTTGTAATAGTTGTGCAATAGTTTGTAATACGGTAGCGTGTAGGCGGGTTTTTTTGGAAAGGATTGTTTTTCTCTCTCTCTTCCTTTTGTTATCTAATAATGCATGGCACTGTAGCTGCAGGGATCTATAGTATACCCTCCTCATCATCATCAAATACCTTCTGAGAATCGCAAATAATACTACCCTCAGTATCTACGACTACGAGCTGAGGGACAAAGAATATATTATTTATATACTTAGATATATATATACACACACACTTTGGGGAACATTTTTTTGATGAATGTGCATGCGCACCTGTGCTCATTAGTTTGGCTATCCATTAGCTAATTAGCTAGGTTATACTAGCTAGCACTCTAATTTCTCACTACAAGAAAATTAATACATACGTAACCAACACGTAGTCGATTTGAGTGATTCGATATTCTTATATCTTAAGTAAAAGATCGTATATTCAACCATCATGTATAAAGAAATCATTTGTTGTGATTAATTAACTTTTTAATAGGTCAACCTGATACGAAGAAAATTAATTATAGTTCAATGGACTTAACGGTACAAGTGGTTTTTAGCTAAAAATTACATATATATCCAACCCGACAAAACTCACTTAGCGCTTTGGTTTGCATCTAATAACAATGCATATTTATGTATTTTAAATAAACCTAACTTTTTTTTTCTTTTGGTTTCGGTGTGATACTCTCTCGGTTCTTGAAAGCATATTTCTTGTTGGAAGAAAAAAAATCATTATTATTTGCCTATGAAAGAAAATGAGTTAGTAAATTACAGTTCATGTAATTAGACAATATTAGTAAGAATAATTTTATATAAATAATTATAAATAATTGTATTTAATGATTGAAATTGATTCGTAGTATAATTTATAAAACATTATTGTTGTATCGGCGTATGATTAATGCTTATGATCTGTATATAACCTGCAAAAGTGAATTCATCATAATAATTAGTAGGTTTTAAGGACGACCAATATTGTTTATGTCTTCTTGATTTGAGATTTGGGAATGCAAAGCTTTAATTTACACGAAATTAATGAGCGCTGTCTGTTTACATAAATGGAATAAAAATGAAATAAAATTAACAGTATACCCTATGCTAATTTGGCTGTCTTACGCTTCTATATTTTTGAAGACTTCAAGAGGTCCCCTCTCTATAATTCCCTATTTCATGAGCTTCAATCACATTTCGTTCGCTACACTTCAAATATCCCAAGTAGGCAAATAGCTCTCTTTTTTTATTTCTTTTCCTAATTAGTTAAATTCTTAACCAATTTGTTTTTTTTTTCTTAATTACCACCTGATGTTCAGGTCTCTTTTTGGACCCGACTAATCTAAACTCCTACCGTGTGAGGCACTCATCAAATTCCTATTCGGACCCAGTTGAGCTAATGCGCCAAGGTTCAAAATCGAGACATTTAGTGTCACTCAATCCTTCGTTAACCAACTCGATTGCACCTCTTTTAGTTAACCAATTATTAGTATGAATAATAACCCAAATAGAAATTAAATTCACAACCAATCATCAATCGGGTATCCAAATATCTCAGCATATTAATTGAGTACTAACCAATGTTAGTGCTCTAACCTTGGATAAGATGTCATTAGTTTAATTTTTATGTAGAAAATAATCACTTGCTGATAACACCTTGACACACACACATGTGGTACCTACGAACTTAAACTCATACGTTGAGTGCACTTTTTTCCCATTCATTTGTTTGGCTAGTGTTTTTTTTTAATGTAGGAATTAAATCTTACAGCAAAGTGTATCTAATAAAATCTTTTTTTCAGAATCACCGACTTGAACATTGCCACCGTCGACAAGATTAAGAGTTAAAATGATTACATAAGCACTCTAAGATTCAACCATCTGCAAACAAACCGATTTTATATAATTAAACATAATACTCCACGCCAATTACACACCTAATTGCTTACATGATACGAACAACATTGAGATCGATACATTCATCATTCTCTGCTAATTGAGCCAGAAATAGTATTGAACCAATCAAAGGGAAAGATCCATATATTAATTCATCATGGAAAAATGTATATAATTGCTAGAGCCATGCGTCTATGTTCTTTTTTCCGAACAACACCTACGTATAATAATTATATACTACAAGTCATTATACATGAACAGCTGATTAAGGAGATAATCAATGATTCCTGAACATAAATTAAAGATTAATCGAGACCATGATCATCTGTTTTCTTCAAATATATATATATATATATATATATATATATATATATAGCTTTCTCTGACCTGGCGAAACCAAGAACATCATTAATGTTTATCGGTACATATATACGGTAGGAATATTATATTGTCAGGCTAATAACATGTTCGGTGTAGGGCATTTCCTTACACCTCTTTGTCCTAATTAAGATCATCGTCATTCGTCAACTCAACCCATACTTCTTAAATGACGTACGACGTTCCTCAATCAGTTTTCATGAAAACATACATCTACTATATCACACTATCCTACAACTCTCTTTTATTATACCGATGACCATAGGTGGGAGCTGGAACTTCATGACTGTCAGTTGGGAATTCGCCACCAGCAGACAAGCATTAGGCTATATGTGGAGTACATCTTTCTGCTCTTTAACCGGTTAATTAATGGGAAATTTCCCATTGTCATTTACACACCTATGCTAAGGATTCTGATATTTTATATATACTTTTGAAGATCACGATCTAATCATAATTCGGGCCAAGATTAACAATAGATGAGGTGTATAATAATTTTCCTAAAAAAAGATGATAAAATTTGATTAACTTTCTTTAATTCAATCAAGTATGAGAAAGTATTTTATTTGACCAAGATATATGAGTTGTAGTATACTTTTACAACCTAGTTAATTACCAATTGGATAACATCTATATCCATGGCTGCATTATATTCTTGACTTTTCTTCATGAAAATATCTGCAAGATATTCATTTTCTTGAGAATATTACAACCACCACACGCCATTTTATGTTGTCCTAACTTATCTAGATTTAGAGGATTGAATGTTTGCAATGGAAGTCAAAACTAGATGGCCCAAATTGGATGAGTCTTGCGGCTCAAAAAAGTTATTGGCACACCTTACACTGGAGGTGCCTAAGTCCTAACATGTGCCTAATATACTCTAACTTTTTTTCTCCTTCTTTCTTTCTATTGGTCACATTTTTCATTTCAGTCAAAGAAAATTTAATTAGGGTATATCTCTTGCTCTCAAATTATACATTTAGAAAATAAAATCTTTGTTTAAATCCAAGATAATTAGTAAGGAGTAGCATTTTTTCAACAAATTTGTAGATTTGTAGATTTAGGTATGGAATCTGAATTTATTTATTCATAGATTAGTATACTTTTCATTGTCATTTCTTATGAAAAAATCATGGAACAAGATGGTGAGAGGTAGAATTCTAGAGATTAATTATATATAAGGTAAAAAAATCAATGTTTAATTTGTAACTCTAATGTTTTACTCCCTTCGGTTTTTAATAAATGACATTTTCCTGTACAATTTGCTTGATTTTTTGGTGTTTATTTTATTAAATATTACTGTTTCACAAAGTCATTTATTAAAAACCGAAGGATGCAATATTTGTCAACAAAAATATAGAGAGTTTATATAAAATAAAATAAAAAGGAAAGAAACGTTTTTTGTTCAAACTGTTTTTCCTATTTTTAATGAATGAAAATGTTATCCAATAAAGAAAAAAGTTACGTGTAGGACCGTCCCTGAGTTAATTTTGAACTTTTAAAAATGACTTAATTATTAATAAACTTTGAAATTATATGTGAAATAAGGTGAATTGATCATGCTGCAAGACTTCTAATAAGCACGTCAGTTGAGACTTTCTAACTCGAATTCAAATATCTACGGATCATAATTAATTAGCCACAACTATTGGGCTGCATGTCACTCGAGTTGAGACTCGAATTCGAGTTTCGACTGATGATAAGCCGTAACAAATGAATTTGTGGGATCACACAGCACATACCATTAAAATGAGAAGACTTCCAGGAAAGCACAAAGCAAAGTTGAGCACAGGAAAGTCGTGACCACAACACAAAAATCGCTGCTGCAGCCTTCATATTCCTTAATGACTTCTGTGCAGTCTGCAGACAAGCTTGATGATCATGTAATGCACTAAATATGGCTTCCCACTACAACTGCACAAATTAATTAATATATATATGCAACAAAAAAAAACAAAAAAAGTGACTAAAGGTTCAGAATTTATATGAATTATATCATTTTTACCAATGAAAATTCTAATTAATACACGCATGCATCAAAGAGTTTCGATTCATTATTAAAATGTCTTGATAGCTAAAAACATTCTTACAAGTTCTCTTTTGCATTGAATTGAGTAGGTAACTCGTGGAAGATTAAGAACCTCTTGCGACTTTTTGTGTTTTAATAATTTTATTTTTCCTATAATTTGATTTAACCAATATTATGCATAACTAAAATTTTGTCTAAAGAAAATATGAAATGAGCCTATCAAAAATAAATAAATATAAAATTAAGCATATAATTCATCGGTTGATAAAGTACTAAACGAAACGAAACGAAACGAAACTCGGGTTCAGATCTCCCCACCATCTATAAAAAAATTATCTAGAGAAAGGGAAGTCAAATTCTACTTAAGTATTTTTTGATATTTCCTAAACTAATTAAGGAATAAAAGAGAAATCTGGAGATCATGATAATATTAGTTTCTTTACCAAAAACAAGAACAAAAATGAGAACATTAGTTTTAATATAATATATTCGCAAAGTAGAAAATTAATTAGAAAAGTTTGAACAGCAACCGACAAAGGTATCTGTAGAGCTTGCTAGGTAGGGTGCAGCAACAACGATGACGATAACGATAAAATACTGTATAAAGTTTTACTTAAACACTGCATTAATTTCAACTGGCCACCAATACGATCCAACATTAAAAGTTTCAATTAATTACACGACCCATCAGATATATCTCAGGTTTTTTTTACCCAGTATGCAAAAACTCACTAATTATATGAAGAAAGCTAGCTACCTAAATATTGAAAGACAAGTTTCTATCAATAATGTTTGTTATGTGAGTAAATGGTGAGCAATACCTGACTGCACACAAGCTGTTTGTTTTTTATCCTCAGGCACAGAAAAGAAAAAAACTTTATTTTATGATCAGAATGACTTACTTACAAATTACACCTTGGGCCGACCGGCATGCCATGGTTTTGAGAGTTTCTCTGTGAAAAGATACCTTGGGCCAAGAAACAGGCCGGTCTGCTATAGTACTCTGTAAAACAAAAGAGAGGAAATTTCTCATTTCTTTAGTGGGTTAACTGATCGAGAAAGATATAGAATGTGGTAAGAATTGGTTTGAATTGTTAAGCAGAGGAAACAAAGAGAAATGATATAATAAAAAATAAAAGAGAGTTTATAAGAATACAGAAGCTACCTTTTACAGTGCTGCAACTTTTCTGGCTCATCCACTGGCTATCCAAGTTAAGCAAGGAGCAGCAAGAATATTAGCCCAATAAGGTAATACAAACAAAAGAGAAGAAGCTTTCCCTTGGCAAGCAAATAGCGGTAGGAGTGATTTTGTATTAGCGTAAATAAATAAATGAAGAAAACGAATGGTGTCAGCAGCAAAGGAAGAAGAAAAGAAAAACGAGAGGGAAAGAGAGAGAATGTGCTGTTGGTATCTAAAGAGGGAACAAAATTAACCCGAACAAACTGGGGAGAGACCATTGCATGAATACAGTTATTGGAGACTCCAGGCCCTACTACAGCAAAAACACGTTATACATTGTATAGAATTTAATAATAATATTTAATAATTCCTCCAATTTTACTCAAAATTCATCTCTCTTTTCTCTTATGTATTTCATTTTAATTATTATACACACTTGAAAAGATTCTTTTTCCTGCTCTCCACATTTCTTGCGATTTCTTGCAACTTCTTGCATCAGTTCAGTACTCTTCCTCTAGCTAACTAATAATGCAGTACTAATTAACAACAGAAATCAAGAAAACAAAATAATTATCTATAAATTAAAGTACCCTCTTTTTCCTAAAAATGATTACCCATTTTGCAAAATTAGATGTGGAGACTTCTTTCTTTGTTTCTTCTTCTTCGTTCTTTCTTTTCTTCTTCGTCTTGAATTGGAGGAATTAAATCAGAGGTCCAAATCAAACGACAAGGAGGAAGAAGACTTTCCTTTCTTGGATAGCTCAGCTTGCATCGCGCCCGCCGGCATTGATGATGCAGCGCTGTGCTGCTGCTGCTGCTTCCTTGATTGTAGAGAAGAAGGAGGCAAATGATGAGGATGATGATGAGGCGGAAGCATCTGGACCGTAGATGATGATGACTGATCATCTTGTGTGGTAGGGCACTCCATGTTCACACCAAACAGCCTCAACCGTTTCCCCACCGTCTTTCCATGGACCACCGGCACTGAATCAATCACCATCGACCCATGATGCTGTTGTGGCTGCTGCTGCTGATGATATTGCTGCTGCTGCTGCTGATGATACTGGCTCTGATTATAATTATGGTGATGCTGATAAGGATAATCAACTCCGCCTCCCATTTGATGCGGATGTGCGGCAGCTGGCGGTCTCATGTAGTACTGATGAGCCGCATTACCATAACTAGTGGTCGGATGGTGCTGGTGTTGATGATGATAAGGTTGCATATAATTCAAATTCTGAAATTGAGGATGAGGAGGAGGCTGCTGCTGCTCCATAAATTGACGCGGCGGCGGCAAGGATGAGGATAGAGATTGTGGGAGGGAGTAGAGTCTCCCCCACCGCACCGGATGCGAAAAGTGTAACTGATTTTGAAGATCCAAGTGGGTAAAGGCGGTGGGATCTGGTGCATTAGGCCTCCGTCTCCAATCTATGTACAGCCGATGTTTCCCAGCATCTCCAACCCCGCGCTGGAACGAGACGATGTCGCCTGCATCGAGCTTCTTCTCCTTCACAAAACGACTCCACCCTTTCGTCATCACGTAGCTCTGGCTGCTGTTCCAGTACGAGTACCGGAACCTCCACGACTTGCCGTTTCGATCCTCGAAATTCAAGAGCAGGCCTTTCTCAGTAGACGAGGAGTCTAGCGGGAAGTACTTCTCCGCGTGCTGTTTCGGTATCACCAGACGGTTTAACTTCCCAACATCACTCGGAGTCACAACTTTATCAAACATGTGCTCTCTCTCCATAGAATCGGCTCCCCCGCCGCCACTACTACCGCCGGCTCCTCCAGCAGTGGTTGTTGTCGCGGTGGTGGTGGTGGTGTCGGGCTCGTTGCTGCTGTTGTTGGTGGCTAGTGAGAAATCCATGAGGTCCAGTTTCTTGCTGTCGAAATTGGGAGGTGGTAAATCTTTGCTGGTGTCTAGTGAAGAAGATGAGGAATCGAATGAGCCGAGCCAAAGGTTTTGGTGGTGGTGTTGCTGTTGGTGGTGGTGGTGTTGCTGTTGCTGTTGGGACAGCAAGTTTTTGTACTTGGAAGAGGAAGAGGAGGAAGAGGGAGAAAAAGGGAGCTTACTTGATGTCATCGTAACTTCCTCTTCATCTTCCTCTACTTGGTCTTGTAATTCCTCCTGCTCTTGATCTTCTTTGTCGCAAGTGTACTGATCATCTGATCTTTCTCCTTCACCAAAATTCATGATGACCCACCTGAGATTTTTTTTCCAGCTCCTAATTAATTTGGTAGATCTTGAAGGGAATCAAAATCAAATTCCACAATATAAAAAACAGAAGATAAAGTGAAAGAAAGAAAAGGTACTGTTTTGGAATTTATAAAACCAGACCTCTCACCTGTAAAGATTAGATGTTTCTTGATTTCAAGATTATTTCAAGATTTTCTTCTTTCTTTTTCTCCTTTGCAAGATCTGCGAGGCCACAAAATAACTAAAAGGGAGCTATCCGAGTGCTGGACGTACTCAAACAAGAAATTACTGGTCGGTGCCTTCTTCTTTGACCAGCAGGAAAAACCCAAAACCCAAAACCCAAAACCCAAATAGAAAACCCTAAGCAAGACAAATCGAGCTAGCCATGGGAATTTGATGGGTACGAGGGAGAGGGAGAGGGATCGAGATGAAAACAGTTTTTTGGTTGGTGCTGGCTAGAATCTTCTTCTTCTCTCTACAAGAAGTGAAGAATTAGCAGAGAACAGAAGTTTTTATTTGAAGTTTTTTTTGTTGCTTTATGGGTTCTTAAAGGAAGAACCATGAGGAGAAGGACAGAAGGATAGAGAGAGAAAGGTGTGGGGAGAGGGAGAGGGGGGCGGGAGAAGAAGGAGGAGGAGGAGAAGGGGGGTTATGCAAATAGGGGCCCATGAATGATCTGGTTCAGCTCATGTGAGCTTGTCCTTTTCATCAATTTTGGGATTTTCTCTCTATGTAATCTTCTGCACTAAGACCCAAGAAGAGGCCAGTTGGTCTCAAGAGCTAAGCAATCAAGCTTGTTATCAAATTGGAATTTAGAATTTTTCCCTTTTCTTATTATTTTATTTTTTAGCTTCTAGTCATAGTGTGATATTGTTGCTATTAATAATACTACAGGGATCGGGGATCGTGTTTTAGTGAAAATAGACTTGTTCATTTATTTTTTTCTTTTTATGATAAATTGAATGGAAAATAAAAATTAAGGTTGATTGGTAAAAAAACAGGACGTAAAGGACAATAAATCAAACTAGTTCAAGGCTTATATTTAAATTCGAGAAATAGAGAATTATATATAATAGGATAGTCGGGTCTTTTAAGACTTGATGTTTAAACGAAATTAATCTCGTACGGAAAAAAAAATAGAGGATAGGTAGACAGGGGTGAAAAAGATATTAGTATATTATTGGTATAATAATTATTTGTTTGTTTTTTGTTTTTGGTTATTGGCCAATTGGGTTTAAGAGCGCGCATGTTATTAGTTAGGTTTTGAGTTTTGACTTTGGTGCCCAATTGATCGTGTGCTGCTGGTCCTGGAAGTGAGAGAAAGAGAAGAAAATAAAAGCTGAAAGAGTGAGCAGACCGACCTGGCGGCCTCCTATTCTCATCCTCATCCTAGTGGGATAGATGAATACTTAGATTCCTCTATTATATACTACTACTAGCGTATGATATACAACAAACCCAACCTTAGTTACATTTTCGAAACATACACAACCGAATTGGTTTAGGATTCATATTGAAACTTCAATATTTTGTATTCGAACCTTAGAATAGAAGCTATTTTAAATATAAGGTACTATTTAGGTTGATTTTTGAACTCTAATATGGTGAAATTGCTAATTAATCGGACTCGAAAAAGGATCAGTGACGTTATATAATAAAAGAAAACTCCAAATAATTTTATTCTAATTACCTCCGTAGAAAGAAAGAAAATATGATGTTAATATACGAAATTGTAGTTCAACTGATTAGTGCATATCATATTAAAGGCGTAAAGTCACGGGTTAATATAAATTAGTTGTTTGTTACTAATAAAATATTAGTAGAGAATATAGAAACTAAAACTTTAAGGTTTAAGTAGTTCAAACTTTTAGCAGTCTTTGCTGTCTTAGCATTGAATAATCTCTTTTGCTTTTTTGTAGTCCGTGAACAAATTTTGTCGATCTGCCACAAATTTGTGTGCTAATTAAGTTAGGCAAAGTCTTCTTTTCTACTTGCTAATAATTTATTACTATTTTAATTAATTATATATAGGTCCTGCTCTAGCAATTCTTGGAATCTTGGGTGAATTGTTTACTTCCTTTCTCAAAATGGAATGGATCACTAATCAAACCATATTGTATCTTGTCCATCAAGATTAGTAATTTTAGTTGTGAAATTACAGATTCTAATATAAAAATACACTAAATACATTGGTAAAAAATATAAAACAAATACATTTTCTAATTATTGTAATATTTTTTTACCATAATTATATCAAAATAAATAATGTATTAAAGGAAGTTATTGGGAAAATAAAACTTTGCTAGGTTTTGTAAATAAGGGCCATTGACATGGACGGAACATGTGATTGAACGTGTTGTGTTGTGTTGGATAATTTGGCTTATTACTCAATTTCAATCAAGTTTCTACAAATGGCCGGGTTACATTTATTGCTTAACTATTTACTTTAATCATTAAACAAGCTTGATTAGTAAATTTAATTAGGTTAATTTTCTATTCTATCGCGTGTATGGCAAGTCAATTATTTTGTCACTAACTGAGATTTCCATTTTATTTTAGTATAGCCCATGTAAAATATGATAAATGTCTTAAAATGTGATAAACCCATGTTATAGGCATTTGGTTGGTAGCTAGTCCAATCCTCCTTTCATGAGTGAAATGCCATTAAACCGGCCCAGCCCGGATCGATTTTCTTCTGATTAACCAAAATGAGCTTGTAGTTTAGTCGTATTTTATATCTTCAAATATTACTCTACCGTCTTCCACTCTACGATAGTGATGATAATTAATATGTAATTAGTTGATGATTATATTAGTTATATATATAGTTTGGTGTATTTATCTCCTGATCAGATTAGTTGATCGGAGTACAATAATAAAAGTTTTGCTTTCTACGTACGTGTATATATATATTATATGCGGTGGTCCTGCAGTTTTCGATCATCTTGGCCACTTTATGGGTTTCGACAGAAGCCCCAGGCGCCCATATATTGTTTTGTTGTATTGATGGAAAATGACAATCAGAAAGAGGTAATGACTAAATTGGTGATAGTCATGCACAAAGCTGTGGAGATCAATAAAAAGATGGATTAATTAATGCATGTTTTTTGAATTTACCCTCTAATGCTGACATCTATCTAATTTATACATCTTTTCTTCTTAATTCTAAACTAATTATTAAAGTTTTCTAGATAGTGTCACATGTTATGCCTCTAGTTTTTGTCTCTTCTCAATTAACATAAATGTTTCTTCTTCTTTTTCATATTTGAATATCGCGTGTGTTTCTAAATTTATATTATTGATCTATAATTAATTAACGATCAAGCCACTCACATCACTATAATTAACGGCCTCTAGTTGCCTAAGAGATGTAATTAATTAATAACGAGCTACTCACATCAACCACCCGTATATATTCAGTTAATTAACATGATAATATACGTACAGACTTGTTTGGTATTCTGTCCGGAACTAAAATAAATATTTTCTTTTCTTTCTAATTAATCGATTGATTTGGAACACAAAGTGTTTTGGATTCATCTGAAAAGAGGGAAAAAATAAATAAAAGGACTTCTATATTTAATGTTTTGATGCAATATTCAAGTGGTTGTGGTCCATTTTGATGTATAGTTTGGGTATAAGTAGAAACCAAACCGAGTAGGCCGTATTTGGGAACATCTCAACTCTCAAGCGAACCCAAGTCTTTCTTCAAGTTATAAAAGGCAAAACCAGTCAACCACACCAAACCAAAACGAGATGATGAAGATTTGGTTGGTTGGTTTTTGAATTAGTACGATAGGGAACAATGCCTAACTATATACTTTACATGATTTTTTTTTTTTAAAAAATAGTTATATTATCAATTATCAATATAATATTAGGAATCCAATCTATAACTCTTGTCATAAAAATAACATATATTAACTAGTTAAACTATAATCTGGTGTGCACATTTATTAATTAACCCACATCAATCTTAGTATCTTAGCATTAATTTTATTTGCAAAATAAAATACAAAATAATGTTACTTCTTAATATAATAATTTTACTAACCCGCACGACGCCAGATGATTGAAGCTTATCTATTTTTTAATATATTATATTTTATTATGAGTAAATAACTACCAAGTTGGATATGAGAATTAAGTGTGTGCGTTAATTAAGTAAAAATAATAATAAAAGTATTAGTATCAATATTGTCAAACTGAGCACGACCAAATCAGCTCGACCAGACACCTAGCCGAGTTTTGCAGCCCTTAAAAGGGAAAATTCTTATTTTTTTGGTATTCACAATGACCCAATCGACCTAGTTGGTTGAACCGGTTAAACGGTCAATCCTATTCAAGTTAACCTGAGTTGATTATAAAAAAAGTTAAATTAAAAAAGATGCTAAGCATAGGATTCGAACTTATATCAAATCGAGGTTTAAAAAACAGTTATTAAAAGAGGTAATGTTTGAAAGCTATTGACAAAACCAAAACTATGACTACTAGAGACTATAAGGACTCAAAGTCACAAAACTGCATGACGCAAGTGGGCGTTAGATTTTGCGCGCTTTCGTATTCTTATAAGTACTTAGGATTATTTATTTATAAACAGCGACAGGATTCCTGTCACAGGAACCTGTAATTAACTTCAATATTGTATTTGTGAAACTATAATAGTAAAATGCATACAGAGAGTATATTATATATATATATATTACAATATTCACGCTCATCAAAACCAAAAGCTAGCTACAACCCTAAACTTAATTATGATGTTTTTCGATCTACTATTTTGATGTTCGAGCATCGTCTCTGGTTATAAAATTAAAATGATTACTCTCTAATTAAGCATAATTACTTTATTTTGAGACTTAAATTTAAAATTTTAGTGGAATGATTAAGGTCGAATAAAAAATTATTATCCAAACCATAACGGAGATTCATCCTTATACAATTCTATACTATTGGGAACACTTTATTTTATAATGGACGACCTAATAGCAACATAATTAATCCAAGTCAATCGGAAATAAATATGCTTCAGTTCTAAAAATAAATTGATTATTGAATGAATTTTCCATTGCTGCTATGCTTTCTTCTGCTTGCAACCATTGGCCGTTCCCTCAGTAACGCTATAGTCTCTTAGATTCCTCCGTAAATAATAATAATATGATTTCTACTTTGATGTTCTTAGTTTCTACGAAGAAATTGGATGACGTAGTTGAGATTACGTAATACATTTGGAATTTCTATAACCTATTAATTAAATAGAAACTTCAAAAAATCAATAAATTATACGTGGATTTGCGATATTACGTACACAAAAAATAAATATATACGTGGAGCTCGAGAAAAAAAAGATCGATTCCCTAAGTTCTTCTTATTAGTACACTAGTATTTTAAATAAGGTTGAAGATTCATACAGCTAACGAGAAAAGAACCGATTAGGATAACCACTTCGATTTTTGAGTAAATGCCATAAAAAAATCAAAAAATCTAACATTATCCATTTTAACCCACGTAGGAGTATAAAATAAACCTTGAGCCCCTGTATGGGATGAAAGATTAGGAGGGGAAAGAAAGAAAGGGAGAGGAAATTTTTAAACTTTCCCTTGTATGGGAAAAAATTATTCAAGGGAATCAAAGGGAAAGGAAAAGAATAGGGAGTAAATAAATTGTAAAAATTTCCTCCCTGACTCATAAAAAATTTCTTCCCAAAAGTGGGAGGAAACGAAGGAAATTAAAAACTGAGCTTAAATTAGAAAAGAAAGTCATGGGTTTGGGCTTGGGTCATGGGGTTTAAAGGAAATTTCCTTCCTTTTCCCTTGTGTATAAAAGATGCAGCCATACAAGGGAATTTTTTTACAAGTTCCCTTTCTCTCCTTTTCTTTTTTTTCTCTAATTAAATTTCTCTTTTTTTACTTCCTGCACTTTAGTTCTCATACAAAATATAAAAATATAAGAAGAAAGTACTTTGTTTGTTGACTTTAGGACTTTTAATTAAGTAGATTATACATGTAACCTGCTAGTTGCATCAGAAATCTTTTAAAAGCTAAGAAAGAAATAGAAAAATCATAACAATAAAAACAAAATTCATAAAATTTTAATTAAAAAAAAGAAAAAAAGGAAAATATTTAAAAAATAGAAACCGTCGAAATACATAGTAAAAACCTTTTCAAAGGGTGTAAAATTTCACCTGATCACAAACATGGAGAGTGTATTGTGTACATTTTAAAATATTATAGTTTTTTTTTTTGAGAAAAAAATGGTTAAATGATATTTTATCTACTCATACTTAAATATTTTATTTAGTTATTTTTATATTAATTAATTGTGTGTTTAATGTTCTCCATATACTTGTATTTTTTGATTAATCACTTATGGATAATGACATCACATAATGTTTTGTTAAAAAAAGTGTCACATCAACTCCAAAATGCTACTTGGCAAGTGGCACATCATCAAATCATATGTCATGTGGAATGTCATCACGTGACATATGACACGTAATTTTTTAAGGTTGGCATGACGACATGACACGTATCACATCATTATAAGTGCTGATATGACATGTTATCACGCCACAACAACCAATGAGATGGTGTACATGTCACTCATGCTTAAATATTCACGATATTGGGGTGTAATTGAACAAAAATATATGAGTATAAAGAAGTATTTTAATAAATAATTAATATAAATAGATAATTAAATAAAACATTTAAGTAAAAAAGAAGGTAAAATGTGTCATTTAATTGGAAAAACAAAATTATCATTACCAATTATAGTGGTTTGATCGTGATGGAGAGTGTATTGTGTACACCCTATATACGCATAGTAGATGCAACATGTATTAATTAAGAGGTGAATTATCCCATATATATACCTCATTGGTTATTTTGCTGATGGTAAAAAAGAAAATATGAGTAAAGTTTCGAGTTTAAATCTCACATCCGTTTATAAAAAGAAACGTGAGATTATTAATCAATAAATAAAAGATGATAAAAATTAGAGGAGTGTGTCTGTGTAGGAAAGGAGTAAGTAATTTATAGTTATGAGAAACAGGTAGTAAGTAATACCAAGAATTTCCGAGGAAATATCATGAGTTAACGTCATAGGGGCAGAAGCAGAAAAGAGAAGAGGGAAGAGGAGCTAGCTAGCGGGAAGAAGGTGTGAGGATGGTGCTGCTGCCGGTTGCTGCCCTTTTTTAGAGCTAAAAGCTAAAGCCTATAATAAAAAACCTACCCTTCTCCTATAGGGGACCTCTAATTCTTTCATCATTATTTATTCAGATGAAAGGTCCTCATGCTTCCCCATTTTTAGTTTATCATCACTATATTTTCTTTTTTATTAAAATTGGTTTAGTTAAAAAATACTACTGGAATGGTAAAATTATAAGAGATTTAAGCGAATAATTTCTCCATATATATATACTTAAATAGTTACTTAAATAGTGAGAGTGTTGGATTGTTTATAGCAACGTGGCCGAACCAATTAGACCAGCAATAACAGCTAGCTGTTGTTGCTGGGCAGCTGTTATTACGCGAAAGTACGACGCTAGCTATACGCTGTATACAACAATTACTCGTAGGTGGGAAGTGGAGCTAGGGAGTGGGGGGACTAATTAGGAGTTTTTAGGACCACAGCCCTACAAACCCAACAACAACACAATTGCACACGTACACTACCATCCAGTTCCTGGTTTATCTTCCATCTTAATTCTTGCGCTGGCTCTTTTTGTCCCTTTCTCCATTTACCAAATTACCATCCCCTCTAATTTCATCCAATATCGTATGATATATCTAGCTACTTGGCTTGCCAACTTGAAAGGATATATGCAGTACGTTTTTAGGTTCAAATAGGCCGGTTCAATCGTGAAAATCATGAATCAATTTGTTTTGCGATCCTGGGTTTGTCTAGTTAGGTTGAGCTGACCTAGTTGAATCACGAATTTGGTATTCAATCATTTTTTTACTGAAGTGTCCATTTCATCCTTATATTTTTCTAATTCTCTCAATTAAGTCATTATAAGAAGAATTACAATCCAACCTCTCAAATTAGAATAACTTTAATCTGCAATTTCATCCTTATATTGTATAATTTCCAATTCAATTCATATTAAAAGGTAATCAACCTTGATTTTCTCTCGTTAAATTTTTTTTTTAATACGCAGAAAATTTTATTATTACCATCAGGAAGATGGAGACAAGAAGGAGAGAAAAGAATATACAGGTGCGTCGCTTCCTTAACAGAGGAAGCGACTAGTCATGACAAAAAGGAAACAACAGCCTTACTACGAACACCCAACGGACTAGACTACCGGACATCCCTACCCCATGACAATAACCAAGAAGGCGACAACAACATCATTCCCAAGTTGTAAGGAAACGTAGGATCTCTACTCCTCAACCGCCTGTACCAGAACGAGAAAGCGCAATTGATAACGCGTCTCGGGTAAGGATATCATTTTGAAACACTACCTTGTTTCTTTAAAGCCAAAGACTCCAGACCAACGCATAGAATAAAACCCTCCACTTCCCTCTCACCTGCTCCCCTCTCCACGGCACTAAGCTATCCCACGATCCCCATAAATCACCGATAGTCCTAGGAGGGCACCAAGACGCTACCAACCAAAGTATCACTGCGTTCCAACATCTCATTGTCGTATGACAATGGAGCAAAATATGCTGAACTGTTTCCCCTTGCTCTTCACACATAGAGCAAACGTTATCCCCCTTGGCAAGCATGCAATGGTTCCATAGGAATTCTCTAGTCACCAAGCGCTCGCGCAATGCCAGCCAGAGGAAAAACTCAACTCTATACGGGACTAACTAGGACCAGCACGACTCCAGCTCAGGCATGGTCTGGAAACGCTGCTTGTCAATACCCGTGCACCAAGACCCAACCGAATAATCCCCAGAAGTATTTAACTGCCAATTGATCTTATCAGCACCTTGCCGACTGTTTAACACCGAGAGTTGCGAAGCCAAGCAAGCCCATTCATCCTTTTCTCACTCAAATAACTCGCGGCGCCACTGATTATTCCAGAACCACTGACCCTCATGCTAGTTCACATGATTAAGGATACTCCCTTGATCATTATCCACTATGTTGTACAGCCTTGGATGGACCAGGGCTAAGGAGGTCTTATTGTGCCAAGGGTCCCACCAAAAGGATACGTTTCGGCCATCCCCAACAACAATCTCTAAGTGCCTCACCCAAAAGTTGAACCAATCTCCTCCCCTAGTGAATAAACGAAAGATATCGCGCCAAACCAGGGAGACCTTTGCCACTTTTTCCTTCCACAAGTCCCCAATATTATGGAAACTATACTGTCTCCTAACTATATCCGCCCACACTTTCCTGCTCCCTCTGCATAGGTCCCACACCCACTTAAATAAATAAGCCGCGTTCCGACTCTCGAGATTGCCTATACCCAAGCCCCTAAGCTCCGTCGAGCGAATAATGTCCTCCCATTTAACCTTCATCAACCCGCTTTTAGATTCATCACCACTCCACATGAACCACCTCATAATCCCTTCACATTTGCGACGCACACACTTAGGCATATAATAAATCGACATGTTATATATAGGAAGGCTTGAAACCACAGCCTTAATCAATGTTACTCTTCCACCAACTGACAGAAAATGACCCTTCCATGTGGCCAACTTACTCCTCATCTTATGAATTAGAAAATCCCAACTAGATATTCTCCTAGGATTGAGCCCCACAAAAGAACCGAGATACTTGAAAGGCAATTGTTCATACTTGCATCCTGCTCTTCTAGCTAAGCAACCCCCAACCTGATCACAAACGTTAACGCCAACAAGCGAGCTCTTATGAAAATTGACTCGAAGCCCTGAAAAGGCCTCGAACCGGCGAAGAGTCTCTTTCACTCCTTGTATCTCACGTTCATCGTTCTTAACAAATATCAGAGTATCATCCGCAAACTGTAGATGAGTAAGCTGCCACCCATCTTGATCATTACCCACTCCATTTAACAAACTCACACATTTGGCGCAGACCAAAAGGCGATGTAACCCTTTCGCCGCAATGTTAAAGAGAAATGGGGACATCGAACACCCTTGCCGAAGCCCACGGCCCACCACAAACTGACCTGAAGGAGAACCATTGATCAAAACAGAAATTCTGGTAGTACTAAGACACTGCATTATCCACCCCCTCCATCGTTCCCCGAAACCCATTTGGCGCATAACCTCCTCCAAGTAACCCCATTCTACCGAGTCATATGCCTTCTCGAAGTCCAGTTTAAACAGTAAGCCTTGTTGCTTAGACATTTTCAAATGATTTACAACTTCATTAGCTACCATCACGCAATCTAACGTCTGTTTACCTTTCATAAATCCGTGTTGTTCCTCGTTAATCACCTTCTCTATCACCCTACCCATACTCCGCGCTAGAATTTTTGATATTATTTTGTAGAAACTACTCACCAGGCTAATAGGGGGAAAGTCATTAAACCTCTTTGTAGCATTAGTCTTTGACAGAAGCATGATAAATGAAGAGTTGGCCCCCTTAGGAAAAATTCATGTTCTAAAAAAGCCCATAATCATCACACAGAAATCAAGACCAATGATTTCCCACGCATTCTGGATGAACCTGAGTGAGAAACCATCCGGGCCAGGGGTCTTTTGCCCGTTACAACTCTTAACGGCTTCCCAAATCTCATCAGCAGTGACCTCACTTTCCAACCAATTTACCTCAGTCTCGTTCAATCTACTGAACCCCAACTCCGGAATCCTTGGTCTCTCCCATCTCGCCGAACCAAAGAAGAACGAAAAATGTTGAACCGCGGCGATTTTAATCTCGTTAGGATCTGTGATGCGACCCGTAGAGGTCACACCCTTCCGTAGCATGTTGACTTTAGCTAGCCTGTGAAAATACCCGGTATTCATATCCCCATGCAAGTCTCATTGCGTTCTAGCCTTCTGCTTCCAAAACCTGTCAACACGCCCCTGCTGATCCCAAATCTCGTTGGCCAACTCTACTTCTCACCTTGTTCTGTTATTGTCAACGCTCTCTCATCAGCTATCTTGTCAAGCGCAAACTCTTTCTCTTGAAGCGCCTCTAAGCGCTTCTCCACATGGCCAAAGACCTCTGCGTTCCAACTCTTAACCTTCTTCTTCAACAATCTCAACTTTTGGATTACCCGACACGCCCCTGAAAATTCACTAGTTGCCTCCCT
This sequence comes from Viola odorata, assembly GCA_963691705.1. Taxonomy (NCBI): domain Eukaryota; kingdom Viridiplantae; phylum Streptophyta; class Magnoliopsida; order Malpighiales; family Violaceae; genus Viola; species Viola odorata. Next base: position 15,358,029 of record OY829545.1, read on the forward strand.
CCACCAAACCGCCACCAAATCCTTAAACCCAACAACGTCCCACCACATCCCTTGATCTCTGAACGGCTTAGGACCCCAATCCACAGTGTCCTGAGTAAGAAGCAAGGGAGTATGATCAGAACCATACCTATGCAACGCTGTCAACCTATCCCTCTGCACGAACGGGCCCCACCCTGCTTGAATAAAAACCCTGTCTAATCTACTTCTACAAATCGCGTTCGCCCACGTAAAGCGTCTTCCAACTAACCCCAGATCCTGTAACCTGCATCTTGCCACCCACTCTTCAAACTCCTCCATACCTCTTGCATGACCCGTACCATTCAACCTGTCAGAAAGCGACCAGATTTCATTAAAGTCACCTCCCACAAAAACAGGATGACTACAACTCTTAATTAGTTGCGCAAGAGTATCCCAAAGTTGGCCTCTTCTATCCGTATCATTGTACGCATAAACATTCAATACTACACAACGAAAATTCCCTCTTTTCAACATGCCTTCAAACCAAATATACCGTTCCCCAACTAGCGACTGTTCCAGAGAAAATGAACTACTGTTCCACATTGTTAATAGCCCACCTGACCGTCCACTCGCAGGAGCGCACACCCACTGCGCCTCCTGATTCCCCCACAAGGTCTGCATGAAGAACTCGTCAACCTCCTCTTTCTTAGTCTCCTGCAGCAAGCAAAAGTTCAAATTTTCTCTCGTGATTGAGTTAAGCGCTCCATTTATGATTTGATAATTTTCAAAAATTTCTTTCTAAATTAATAAAATTTATATTTTTTAATAGAGAAAAAAATGTACATATATATACTAAAGTATTTAACATTATTACTTTTTTTTATAAGCATTTAATATTATTACTTAGGTGAGGACCTTGTTTGGTTAAGAGTTTAAGAACGAATTAACTCCATTATATTAACACTAAATTGAGAAATTAAAATCCTGGTCATAAAAAAATATTTTGTTATAATTAATTCGGGAAAAAAAACTTGGGGTCTTTGCACAATTGAAGCTAGTTAGCTATAGGTGTTGTTTGGAAGTACAAACCTTAGGACATATAGATTGTACTTCTAAACTACTACCCTTAGTTTAAACACTCTTTTATTAGGAGTGGGTCTTAGTGTATATATAAAATATTGTTGATATCTCGAGTTAAAATTTAAATTCGAAATTTTATTAATATTTTTACTATCAATAAAATAACCAACAATTTATATATTCATGCTAATATAATACAGAACGCAAATAAAAAGAAGAGAGAGTACATATATAAATCAAGTCACTGTTTCTCCGCAGGACAAGCTAAGGTAACTCCAAATTTTGTTGGAATATGGGAGTGGGGAGAAGAAACGATTTAGATTAAAAGAAAGAAACTATGATAAAATTAGTTAATTAAATAATTTCAAATTTCAAATTATTAGTTTAATTATAAATAAAAATTGTTAATATATTTATTCAAAGTGCCACATGGCAATCACATATAAACTTATAAAGAGGATGTGTCATCACCAAAAAAAAATCCTTGCATCAACTTTTATATATCTGATTATAACTTAAAATTATTCTCACATTCGTTTGGAGGGAGTATACGCTAGTACTATTAAATATTTTGGCATTTATATATGAAATTTTTCCCCCACGTAAAATAGCATAAAAAAAATCATGAAATTATAATTTAGGCTCTAAATCGATAATAGAGGAATACCTAAGGAATATAATACTAGTAGTTTTCCTGAAGAAAAAAACATCTCCATTCTCCACACCCATCAAATAGCTAGCTTGGCTATATATAGTCCAAGGCGAAGCTAGGCTTTCTCTCCCCAACCTGCCCTACAACAAATACAAATGTGCCTAACGTAGGGCAGTTATTATTTATAATTACCCATAAGGTAAAAAAAGCAAACAAACAAGAGAAATACTAGAAGTTACAACCACCAATAACTTCATCTTAATTATGATATGTATTTAATGCAGTTCAATGGATTGAAGGGCATTAATTTCCTTTCTGGCTGCAAAGGTTGTTTTTGCACTCAAACCCAAAATCTCTAATGCTCACTTGAACGGGAAAGATAATTTTGTTGAAACAAAGTACCAGATAACTATTGACCTATAACCAAATGGTCTATATGAATGTGTTGTGGTTAGATTACACCGACGCAAACAAGGGGGGAATGGTACATGACTTTCCTATATATTGTTGGGTTTGCGCGTTTGGCCCTTCTTTCATTTTTATTTGAGTTATTCGGATTAGAAATTTTATTACTCACGCTATCAAAGCCGAACTCAAACTATTTTATAAAAAAATATATAAATTAATTAATTATGAGAGATATTATAATTTTGTGTATTCTTTTTTTTCTTACCGTTTAACGATAAAAAAATATATCATTTTTTATAAAAAAATCCACTACAATAATGTAAACTTTGTAGTTTTTGAAAAGCTTCAATTGCAACATTTTGAGTATCTAAAAAATCGAAAAAAATGATTAAATTAAATTGCAAAAAAATGAAAAAGTCTCAACTTGTCTTCTTCTTCTTTTCTCGAGTGGCCATTTACGGGTGTTTAGAGTCAAGCCATTAATTTTGGATATTTTAATAGGCTTCTTTACTTATAAAACACAATATGTAGAGTATAAATGGATGGAAAGAAAGTGTTGTTGCGCTAGTCGATAATTTGCAAAAAAATCAGAAAACAGAGCACTCGATGTTAATTTATAAAAGTAAAACACTTTATATTTAAAAGATGAACAGTTGGGCACCACAATGCTGAAAAGGCCAATGAATTAATTAGTAGGGCACTTTTTACTACATGGAGAAGAAATAATTATATTATTGGTATTATTATTTGTTACTAATACTATTTATTAGTATTATTTGTTAACCATAGAAAGCAAGAAGGATGGGTCTCCATCAAGTGGTGGCATCCCTTTCCTGAGGATGATAATGGCAACAACTGTCATGCCCCAGAGTCTAGGACTATGTAGGTTAGATTGCTGGACAAATTTTCATGAGGCCTATGTGTATATTTATAATAGGTGCGATCAATAATAATAATAATAACAATGGCGCGCCAAGTTATCTACTGGTTAGTATATATTATATTGACGAGGTAAACCATGTGTTTCATCTATGTATGTATGATAGAAGTAATCTTTTTATACTTTAAGTATTTGTTTAATAATAATAATAACAACAACAACACGTGAAGCTATCAGCTAGTTAGTGTATACTATGTTGACGAGGTATAAATCATGTATTCGATCTATGATAGGAAGTAATTTTTGTATACTTTAAGTCTTTGTTTTGTATTTAGAAAATAACAATAATAACTATATTAATTAATTTAAAAACATGAAACGGTAATGATGAGTATCGAATCCGTACAAAATAAATTCAACTTATCATGAACTATAAAGATTTGCAAATAATGGTAAGAGGTTCGATTCACAGAGAATGAGTAGGCTCAAAACAAGACGAAGATCAGATGAAAACAGCAACAATCAATTAAGGGGGGATTTTATAAGAACTAATTGATAAAATGTAATGCAATCAAAGCAGTAAACAAACAAGTGATGAATAAGATCAAATGATAAGAAATTCCCAGTAAAGACATAACCAAGGTTATAATTCACACATATTAATCATCGGTACAAAAATGTTCAGAATTGAGTTTTCATAGAGAGGCTATAGAAATCAAGTTCACTTTGACTTCCTACCCTCCTCCTAATCAAGTTTCTCAAAAAGACTCTATTAAAAACCCTAACTTTCCTAGCAATCCTAAGGTTCACTTATAAGATTTTAACCGGTTAGTTCATAAAAACAGTGAGAGACCTTTCCTAGACCTAGGGACCAATCCATTCGCCCCTATAACCTAATTCTTCTCTATCGATAACTAAGTTCAGCTCGTTCACTAAGAGTTCTGGCCAGGCACAAGCTAGTCGCTTACAAATTCCTTCTAATAATATAGACCCAAAGTTATTAGGCAATTTGTAATTCATTCAAGTTAAAACTTAAGTTGATCACTCTTAAATCAAACAAGAATAATTTTGGGGATGAAATTGGATAAGAAGAAATATGAAATTCAAGACTTATTAAATTCGTTTCGACCTCACAACATTGGAATCATAACCCTTAGAGTTTTTACCAGGAACGATTTATTTAGCTAGATAAAGATATAATAAAATAAAATAAAAATAATTGCATAAAATCGAAAATCTCCTCGTTTCAAGGAAGAAAATGAGGAGAGCAGAAAACAATGGAGTTTCTGTCCAGTTGCAGAGAAAAACAGAAGCGGAAGAAGAGATGATATCCCTAATTTTGAATTCCCTTCTTTAAATAAATTAGGAAAAACTAATCGTCCTTATCTCTCTAGAGTTTTAGATAGAATATAAAAGCTAATTGTTCTCATCCCTTAGGATGTTTTACAGTTTTGAAACACCTTCTGGAAGTCTTTTCTGTGAGCAGAAGTGTTGGTGCGTTTTTTCTTGTTCGCGGCCTAGGCCCACTGTATTGATTCTCAAGCCTAGCTGAAATCGTCTTAGGCGTAGGGAAGAGACACTTTTCACTGATGCTGATCGACTCTCTCTTAAGCCTACAAGAGAGGCGTTTCGTCTAGATACTAATGGACTCTCCCATAAGCCTAGGGGAGAGGCGTGTTCACTCCGGTCGAGTCGTTTTCACCACTATTTTCTTGGCATTTTTATTCTTTTTCTTCTTGTTTGTTTTTTCTAACTATTTTTATAAAAAAGTAAAAAAATCCACCAAATAATAGTATCATTATCTAAAAACAGTGAAATAGATAATAATTTTATACCAAATAAATGTTCAATCAGTAATAACTTATATAGTTATAATTCTACTGATTAATGCATGCCGTTTTTAATTAGTAGATCATGAATTCAGTTTTTGGTTTTGTAATATTAATTAATAATATAATCAATTTTTTTATAAAAAAATGAATAAAAATGGTAGCCGTCGGAGTGTGCAAAATTTGCGATGGACTGGACCCATGTGCAAGGGGAAGGGGACAAATGCAAATCAACCAGGTAGCTGAAAAAAGAACTTGAACGGGGGCGGGCGAGGGTACCCAAATAATTCCTTATGAGGATACACTACAGGTTGGCCCCACGAAGAAGCAAGCAGCAGCAATTCCTTACCGTCTGTGGTATGCTACAATTGTCATTTCACACCTCCCACCCTATTCACATAAATATATATTCACATCAACAGTAAACATAGAACCGGTTGCAATAAAAACTATAAATGTGTTTTTCCAAAATTTTAAATTATTATGTAATAGCTAATACTCTAATTCTTTCATACTATTTAATGTTTTAATTTTTTCATACTAATTCTTTTATATATATATATATATATTTGATCCCTTGAAGAAAAAATTATCTAAGTTCTCTCATTGCACATAAACAATAAGGTTTATTAGTAAAATCTCACAAGGATTACACATTATCAATTGCAGGGTTTTAGCATTGTACCTTTTGTCTATTAAAAAAAACAGTGTATTCAAAATTATCTGATTGAACTTTTCGAAAGTAAAGAGTCACCATTTAATATGTTGGTTGTGGTTAATTACAAAGAGTGACACGATTATCCTGAATGAACAAAGCTCATCTTAATACAAAACCTCAACTGTACGTAAGTGAGGTATAAAAGTCAACCTAAGAATTTGGATATAACTTTGGTTCAATAGTTAGATGTGTGGCATAATTTGTTGTTGAGTGGTGATTAGTTATTCTAGATCGATGTATGCTTCATCTAATTCAGAACGCTCAAATTATGCTTTAAATAGCTCGATAAGTTTTATGGTCTTTTTTATAGTAAATTCGATCAATTTTTTTTATCAAATTGTCGGTTTTAAATTTTTATTAATTTCACTTCCGTATGAAGAGAGCACTTTAAGAATCAACTTTGTGCGAATAATATTTATCCTAATTTAATAAATTTCTGGATACATCTTATTCATATATACCTAACAAAAAATAATGCAAACATAAAAATTTCTTTTAAATATATTTTAAATCCTCTCCATTCTACACCACCACCATTGGATTGGCCACTAATTACCATTACCACCACCGTGATGGAACATGGAATGGATCCATCCTCTCTCTCTTTCGTAGTGTAAGTAACCCCACTCTACAAGTCTACTGCCCCCCACCCTGCTGCCACTTCTGAGAAACCGTTGAGCCTCTCTGGCTGTTAGGTCGCTTTCCTTCTTCACTAGATGGCACATAGCCCATATATAGCCCCCCCACCCCCACCTTCATTTATTCATGTTTTGTGGTGCCATTCTCATATAAATTAAATCTCTTACCTTCCTTTCTACCTTTCCTTTTCTTTCTCTTTTTTCTATAAAACTAAAAGTATCAATCATACTAATATTAGTTGTAGTTGAGTGATAAAAAATTTATTTACCATTAACTAAAATTTTACTTTCGAGTTCTGAAAATGAAGAAAAACCATATTATGAGGCCCGATAGTGTTCAAATATGATCAGTTGAAGAAACTCGAGGAAACAATAAAAGTATTATCGATCATATATTTATCTAGATTTAAAATACTCCCTCCAGTCTCAAAAGAATGTCTTCCTCGCATCCCAATATTCAGTAGGGAACGCATATCGAGGAGGCCGGATGAGGCACTATTTGACCCCCAAAAAATCCGAATTTTTTTTTAAAGTACGTTAATCCTTAACGTACTTCTCAGAAAAAATTAGGGGCAAAATTGTCTCAAATAGTGAGTCTACCGGCCGTTTTAAGATACGTACCGAAATAGTAAAAACAAAAGATAAAACGATATTGTTTTGAGATCGGAGGGAGTATATATATATACTTACTCATCTGCCAATCTGTAACCACAGCAGGCGCGCGCGTACGGGTACGGTCGTTTCCCTTTCCTAAATTCCTAAAGACCACTCACTAATTTCTTGGATCGGCTTCCAAAATTGAACCTTAAAGCAGGGGAAACATTCCAAACTCCCTCCAGTCCACCATCAACTAAATCCATTATTCTAGTAATTAATTAATCTTCTTTTGAACCCAACGTAAGAATTAGTACCTGCCCCAAAAGTGGCATCTTTGTTTTGGATGTATATATATTAATCAATTATATTCCGAGAAAATTGACCAACATGTAAATCAACTAGTAAGAATTTTTTTTAGCTTAACTAAAGATATTGGATTCGAACCCTGAGTATACAGGTGTTTACTTATAAGGAAGAACTTTACCTTCTTTCTAGGTTCTGTCTGGCTCAAATTTAGAATAGTAGGCGCCTAATGTGATAATCGGATTATCGGATGCTCTCGACCATTTTTTTTATAGAGAAAACTATATTAAAAACAAACTTTAAATTTTACAAAATCTTCCACTTCGATCCCTTTGGTTTTAAAACTTGCAGTAAAACTCTATAGTTTCTAGTAAAAAAATCCAAAGAAATGCAAAGAAAATCTAAAAATTTGGACGTAACAAATATGGCGTAACCGGAAAAAAAAAAGAGAATTCGTTTAATTTATTTTTTTGCAATTTTTTTAAATTTTTTTCTATTTCTAGTATATTTTTTTTCAATTTTTATCATTTCTTGAAAAAAAAAATTACAGGTTAATTGAAAACTATAGAATTTATATTATATGTTTTAAAACTATAGGTACGGAAGTGGATTTTTTTATAAACTACTCCTAAAATTTGTCAAACAAATCAAGAAAAAGAAAAAGAAAATCAGATGCAAACACCATTTTAATTAAAGTGCTTCTAAAATTTATTTTAGTATTTATTACTCTAAATATGCTGAAAAATTAGGCTATTTTATAAGCAATTCTTATGGCATGATAAGTTGAAATTAGAAATAGTTTTATTATTTTGTTTTTCTAAGTAAAGCATGTGGCATGATCTCTTCCTATCATTCTTTAATTTATTTTGCTCGGTGTATATAATTCAATAAAACATTACAACGTATCGAAGAAAAAATAATAATTAATTTTGGAGTATCGGTAACAATTTGTCTCTCCCTAACCGACCACATATAAAACAAATTAAAAAAGAAGGAAAGTTCAACCTAACCGAAACATGAATCGGGCAAGCTTATAAGTTTAGCATGTTTATAACCATACACTATAATTTTCCACATCTATATATATTTCCGTCGTTTAGCCTTTCATGTATACAATAATGTTCATCTCTACACAATTACATGATTTTTTGTAATTGGGTCTCATTTAAAAAAAAAAAATTGAACCATCTCTTACGTGAAGCGTGAGTATTACATCGCTCATAACAACTCGATCATGTTAGTTTTTTTTCGCCCGAAATTGAATTTTGGATGATCAATTTTCTATCCACATTGTTATTTAAATTTCATGCTAATTACTAGTTTGTAAAATTTGTTGGAGGAGGTTGAAGTAGGAGCTGCATTTTTTACTGTTGAATTTTGACAAATTTGGAAGGACCGGAGAGTGGCGTCACATCTATCTTAGGTATAGGGAATTAGGGATGGGCTCTCATTTGAAACATCCCCTTCAAATCAAACTAGATCGGTTTTTCTACATCGGCACGTCACTTTGATCTACTACTTGCTTTGTATGGACAAGATTCGTCCACTTGTCCATGTTAGAATACAACCAATTAGACCATGCATCAAGAACCCCACCATTAGAAACTACAATAGTAATTGTTCAACCAAGAAATTAATATATAGCTTTTAAATTAGTACAAATTCAAATTCAAGTGTTAGTTCTCTATCTATAAAATAAATAATATTTTGCGTAAAGTATGAAGAATTAGATTTTAAATTCGAGTTTTATAATTTATATTTTTTTATCCATATACATCTTTTTTTCTTTCATTTGGAACGATATTGAATTTGTATTTGGTGGTGGTAGCTGTTACTTGCGGCCCGTCTTTAGTGAAAGGCCCATGATCCAGTCAAATATTCTTCCCTATTTGGGCGTTTCCTAATCTATCCCGGTCCAATTCTCTTTTTGGGCTTTTCCACTGCTGTAGTTTCTAGACTTTACACCTACTGCCTTGTAATCTTTTGACTTGCGTTATGACTAATCTTAACTAATTATATATATAAGAATTGAACAAATAATTTATTAGAAAAGTGAGAGTATTTAATTATTTATAGTCTTATTCTCGATAAAATTAACGTAATATGAACGAGAACCGGATCTAAACCTGAACAGGATGCTGGTATTATTATTTGATTGGGAATAAGTGATTTTGGTTGTTGAAGGAAAGTGAGATGAGAATATAGTAGATAAGGGAGGTGCAGTGAAAATTGGACGGCCCCGACCACCTGATGGATAAGTCATAATTGAACTCCTTATTTTTATTCCGCGATAATAATATGCATGATATCCACATGCGCTTTGAAACGTGGGTGGGTATTGTGCATGGGTGGGCCTTGGTTGGTGGGCTACTCATAATCAGATACGAAGGGGGATGTGATAGATATACATACCCATCAGATCATGACACTTACCCTTCACTATTTGTCCATTGAATAATATAAATAATTTATTATTATTATTTGGTGCTAAAAGTTCTTTTTTATCTAAAAGACTTCAAATTCCTTTTGGGATTCGATGGGAGCTTTGAAAAGAATTTTGGAAAATGAAACTATGATCAGAGATTGTGCTGCTTTGCTAGTGCCACTGTTGGAAATCAAATTTGGTCTTACATTCTCCTGTTAAAAAAAAGAAAAAAGACAACGCGTGCCCTATTCAAATTCAACTCAATAGTATTTTAGATAAACGCAACTTGCGTAACTTACGAGTCTTGTAACGTTGTTACAAAATTTAAAAATAATAAAAAGATTTAAACGTTTTCTTTCTTTTATTAAAAAGGTAAAAGAGATAAATAAAAAAATCAAACGCCGTATATAAAGTTATAGTTCAACTGGTTAATAAGGACAGAGCTAGAAAAAAAAATACTTGGGGGCTGACATTAGAAGCAAAGTCAAATTAATTTTTGTAAAGATCGTATGGTACTATATAGAATTCCTGGTAAATAAAAATGTGATTAATTGAAAAACATAAAAAATTAAGGACTGTATTGAGATTTCTTGAAAATATTAGGGGGTAAAAATAAAACTTTTAATAAATAAAGTAGGATTATTGAAAAAAATTAAACTTAAGAGACTGAATCGGTAATTTTAAAAAATCTTGTCATAAATAGACGTTTGATTAATTGAAAAAAATCTAAAATTTTAAGGATTGTATTAGGAACTTATGAAAAACAATAAGGGGGAACATAGCATTTTAACATTATAAAATATGATTATTTAAAAAAATTAGACCTCAAGGGACTAAATCAGAAGTTTTGTAAAGTTTAAGAGCCCAAGACCTATCGTAGCCACTTCTGTCTCCTAGTTAGTGTATGTCGTTTTTATAATGTAGGTCATGAGTTCGATCGTTGGCATTATGATGATATTTAATAATATAATCAATTTAAAAAATAAATAAAAAATTAAACGTTGAGGGTCAGCTGAATGCGGAGCTGGAACTCTTTGTAAATGAACAGATCTCAACAAATTTTCAGGAATTAAAGATGTTATTTAAAGAATCATTTTAATTTCTATTATCATAAAAAGAAAATCATAGGTTGGTCATGGAATCATTCGACCCATTTGCTTTGACCTTTTTTTTCTCCACTGTCATGTTCGGCCCATTTAGATCGAATGGTAGGCCCATTTTAAACTTGGTATATTGGGCCATTACACGCACAAAAAAGGAGGACAAGACACTGTGACATTCCCGACCCAAAACAAAAGACTGATATTTACAAACTTAAAATAATACTCCCTCCATTCATAAAAGAATGACTTTTACTATTCTGACACGTATTTCAATATGGCCGAATGACTCACTATTTAAGATAATTTTGCTCCAAATTTTTTCTCGAAAGTACGTTAAGGAATAACGTACGCTCGAAAAAAAGCACGAAATTTTTTGGGGTCATATAGTGAGTTATCCGGCCGCATTGAAATGCGCGCCGGAACAGTAAACGTCATTCTTTAAAACATAGAGGGAGTAATATATTATTCCATTTCATTTAGAAACCGAAAATTATTAGCTAGCATTTGAAAAATGATTTTTTTTATTAACTATCGAATATCCTGGAAGAACAACTCAAGTTATAAGAAATGATTCTAATTTTAACATTATTTACGCCGTTACATATTCGATAAAGATGGAGCCTTTAAAGGGTTAGCGAGCATTGTCCTCCTTAAAATTTCAATTCTTTTATACTAATAGTTTTTAAAGTTTTATTATTTTTACATTAGTCACTTATATTGTCCTTTTAAATTTTACATTCTCTTATAATTTTTTTTAAGTTCTACTCTTTTTATTTTAAATCTTCTTATCTAATTCCTAAAAGGTTGAATTTTCCTATAATAAGTTCTCCCGCTACAATCCTCAAAATTTTATTCCTTTTATTTTAATTCTCTATGCGTTCCCTACTGAAGAAAAAACAAATTCTCCCCAAAAAAAATTCCAGGCTTCGCCAGATATTTAAAATGCATGTTGTCAACTTGCACTAGCATGTACTTGCAAGAAGCATCCAGAAGAACTGCGTGATCTTCCGGAGATATCATCTTTGTACAATACAAAGCGTGTCAAATAAACTGTCTTTTGGTAACGAAACCAGGGTTTTGAAACCCGATTATCCAACGATCGAGTGAATTTCCGGGTGAATTTTGGGATAAAACGTTCCCCTTTTGAAAAATTTAGCTGAAACTTAATAATCCGGGCTAAAATCTAGTAACATAGTTGATTTGGGTATGGGTTTCTTGGTTAACCTGAAGCTTTTTTTTTTAAAACAAAAATAAGTTGTTTGTTAACTATTGCTTCAATTTTCTTAAATTTTAAGTTTACTATTTAAGTTTATTGTTATTTTTCAATAGTTAAGTATATTTTTTTTAAATCAAATAAAATTTATTGATTTTAGAATCTTATTTAGGTCATATTTAAAGTTAATGTCATATTTAAATCGATCCCGATTCACCCCTTAACTCTGACCCCTTACCCTACCCGGATCATTATCTTTGGCCGGGTATGAGAACCTTGAGCGAAAAGTCCAAATATTAGAATAATAATTAGTATTTAGTTAATTTTGTATTTGAAAGTAATTAAGTGTTCTATTTAAAACGTAGTGGTCAGTGATTTGTTCAGAGTTCTGTTCAGAGTTCAAGTCATGTGAATTAAAAAAATTACGTTGAAAGCGTCATCTCTTTCCTAAATAAGACAATACTCGAAATAAATTAATTTTTTACTTAGAAAAAGCTAAACTTGAGAATACATTCGGGAGATAAAAGAAATATATATTTTATTTTATTTTGGAAAAGAAGAAGAAGCAATCACAAGTATGCTGATGCTCTCTTGGGTTCTCACCTTTTAACCTTTTAATTATAAAATATAGATATGGGAAAGAATGTATGGTCGGTTGCATGGGGTCCAAGCAAAGAACATCTTTCAGCACAAATTTTGCAACTTGTTGACCGAATAAGGAAAAAGGATTTTGCATTTTGTGTCTCCTTTTTCCTTTCATTCTGTAAAGTGGGTCGGATCCAGAAAAGTCTACCGCACGGCCCGCACCACACCAAACCTATTGTTAATTTGTTGTGTTGGCCTTGGCCGTGGAGTCAACCCAACAAACCGGAACCCTTAAAAAATTTGGAGGAAGCGGCAGGAAATTCCCTTGTGCTTCAGGTTCGTTGCCACTTGCATGCTCCAAGTTAATAAATAAAGTGTGGTAAAGAAAGAAGAATTTTTTTTTATAATTTTTTTCATAATAGTTATCAAAAATTTAATATATATATAAAATAACTCATTGAATAATAAGAAAGTACAAAAGGTCGAATAACATCGGAAACATTCTCTCCTATCTATACAGAAATCATATTAGTCTTAATGACATATCTACCCATCTCATGGGCAACAACGTAAGTAATTATATCGGTATGCGAAAAATAGATATTTATAAAACAAGAGATAAGTAGATCATGCAACACCATACCCGACAGATTGAAAGGAATAGAGTTCCTTTTAGGGTAAATAGATCACCCGACCCAAAGGGATCGCAAGAAAAGCCTCTAATCACAGGCTTGATGATATTATAAGGCAAAGTTAAAGCAACACAATTCCCTTGATGATCTCTAAACATAGGACCAGAATAGTATTATCATCCCTCCCACAACTTAAAAATCTGGCCAGGGCAACTGGAAGAGCTTTTGATGGTTTATATTCTGCAAAATCATTTAAAACTAAACAAAACAAAAATCATAAAATTAAATATAAAATTATACAAACAATGTATTTAAAATTATTAACCACACAACAAGTACAAATTTAAACTAGTCGGTTTTTCAAAAAAGAATTCACATACTAGTAGTCTAGTATGCAACACATGGTAATTAATAAATATTGCAGAACTTTGAATCAAAATGTTAGTGGTTTTAAAATTTAAAATAAATCCATTAAGCCATTTTCATTTTATAGAAAATTGTCCCCGGATCCTTTAGGCTTAGTGAATTATAGATTTTAATCCCTTAGGTTTTGATTTACAATGATTGAGCCTATAATCTTATTTTAGTGATAAATTATGAGTTATTTCTATTAAAATTTTGTAAAATAATTTCATTTTCATGATTAAATTTTATAATTTTTAATTAATTAAAATTATAATAAGGTTGTAATTTCAAATAGATTTAATCATGAATTATTAGTTAAAATTGATCTGACCGAAAACAGACAAGCAAAGTAAATTTTTGAAAAAAATGATGATTTTTTAATGTAAAACGGACATGTATTTTAGATAGGTCTAAATCGACGAGTAAAAAAAACACAACGAAGATTATTTACAAAATTTATGACCTTCCCGGGAGATACAAACATCAATATCCGTATAACAGGAATAAGATAGGGTTGTACAAACACTGATCCAAATTGGGAATCGAATTGGAACCGCATTGAATTGGTTCGAATCGTTGATTTTTTTTTTGGAACCGTAGGATCAAACCGAAATTTTCGATTTGGTCCGGTTCTTTAATTTTAAAATTCATAAACCGAACCGTAAAACCGGGAGAACCGCTTCATATATACATATATGCACTATGATATCAAAGTTTAAATTTGGTTTAATAGTTAACTCCTCATCTTTCATCTTAAAAAGAAGGAGAGGTTGAAATTTCCTTGGCTCCCACTTCCTTTTTTTCTTTCTTTTTTCCTTCTAATCTTAATTAAAATTCCTCATTTTTTTCCTTTTAAACTTAATTAAAAGTCCTCATTTTTTCCTTTTATTTGTTATTTTAAATAGAAAATTTTATTAAGGAAGTTATATAAGAATTATTATGAGGAAAAATTATTTTCTCCGTAGTAACTAGTAAGAACCAAGAAATGAAAATTTTAATCATTTTTCATTTTTCCCTTTTAAACTTAATTAAAAATACTCATTTTTTCTTTTTTTTTATTTGTTATTTTAAATATAAAAAGGAAGTTGTATAAGAATTATTATGAGTAAAAAACTATATTATTGTAAATTGTAATAACCATGTCATCAGTTAACAATATGTATAAGCTAAGAACATTAATTATTAATGATACGACATATACTAGTAATATTTTCATTAATCCTTACTCTAATACATAATTATTAAGGTATATCGTGGATATATATTTATTGTTCGGTATTTTACTAAATAAAAAAATAATTATATTGTTGTAAGAAAAAATGACGTCAATTGTCGTAAAAAAATGTAATTACTAATTAGATGACAACTAAAATAATGAATTTGCATAATGGTTAATGGACATTTATAATTTAGATTTATAGTATCTGTATTTCAATATCATTATTTACTTGAGTTAATTGTTTAGAAGTTTAAAATACTTATTATTTATTAATAATTAGTCACTTTAAATTTTTATATATTTTGTATTATAAAATTTAAAGATTTATCATACTAATGTTAGACTATTATTTATAAATTGATAAATCAAAATATTATTTAAAAATAAAAATAAAAAATGTGTATTTAATAATTAAACCAATATATATTAATATATTGATAAAATTTTAACACTATGATCACAACATCCCGTGGACAACCCTAGGATACGCAGAGAGTAGAAAATGAGAATCATTGCAATAAGAGAAATATACATACACAAAAGAACAAGAGAGAGAGAGACCTTTTCCTGGGCTGGAGGAGAGGGAGAGAGTAGCAGTGAGCAGAGTAGAGATAGAAAGAGAAAGAGAGAGAGCAGAATAAGGGTTGATAGACCGTGGAATCTAAAAGAATCACACACACTTTGCGTTTTGGGTTTAATCTCAGAGAACTGTTTGCGTGTTTCGTACGGTCTATCCACCCTCATCTGCAAAACCAAATCAATCTCCATATCAGAATAAAAAAAAGCATTTTTCTTTTCTCCCCACTCTATCTCTTTTCACCACTCAAGCTCACTCTCCTTTTAGCTCATTATGTTCTGTTCTGTTCCGTTGTTTATTTGTTTCTGTACTTTATAGTGTAATCTCTGCTGTTGTTTTCTTATTATTACAGAAAAAATCTATAAATTTGTTGTATTTTGGTGTGATTTGGGTGTTTTGTTTGATTTATTGAGTGTTTATTCTAATGGAGGGTGAGCCTAGGGTTCCGGCGGAGGGCGGTGATGGTGGTGGTCAAGCGGGGGGTAGTGGTGGAGTGCCGTCTTACTGGCTCGATGCTTGTGAGGATATTTCTTGTGACATTATTATAGATGATTTTGTGGATTTTGATTCTTCCATTGTTCAAGATTCGCTTGATAATAATTCTAATCAGGATAGTCTTGTTAGTGATTTTTTTGGTGGTATTGATCACATTCTCGATAGTATTAAGAATGGTGGTGGCTTGCCTCCACCTGCGGCTGATACCAATAATGGGGCTGCTGCAGCTAGGGATGTAGAAGTAGTAGTGACTGACAATAATGGGGTTTGCAAGGATGGCAGCACCGAGCCACAACAGTTGAATGGGGATGGCGGTGATGTAAACAATAATGAAAGCAAAGGGCAGGTGGAGAATTTTGACAATGGATTGAATTCCTCTAATGGGAAAGCAGTACCAGGGAGTTTGTATAATTCTGTTAAAGAAAATGAGAGTAAAGCTGGTGTCAGGGGTGTAAAGGAACGAGATTTTGAGACCAATGATAGGTCTGGTAAAAGGGCCAGGATTAGCGGCAACAGAAATGAGAGAATATATTCTACTAGAGGGAAATGTGAACCTAGGGAAAGAGAGAGGGGCTCTAGCAGGAAGAGACCGAGAGAATGGGATGAAATGGGTAGAAAGGAGAGGGATAATGTTAGGAGAAGAAATCGTGGTGGTACTAATAGGAGTGATGGCAGAGACAGGGACTGGCGGGATAGGGAACCAAGAGGCTACTGGGAGAGAGATCACATGGGGTCCCATGAGATGGTTTTTCGCTTAGGTACATGGGAGGCTGATTATAACAAAGAAGCAAAGGAGACCAATGGCAACAACAATGAGTGCAATGTAAAAGAAGAGAAAAAAAGTGAGGAGACTAAGGTGAAACTCCCCGAAGAAAAAGCCCGCCAGTATCAATTGGATGTTCTAGAACAGGCTAGGAAGAAAAATACAATAGCTTTTCTTGAAACTGGTGCAGGAAAGACCCTCATTGCTGTTCTTCTCATGAGCAGTATATCTGCTGATTTACAAAAGCAGAACAAGAAAATGCTTGCCGTCTTTTTGGTTCCTAAAGTTCCGCTGGTTTATCAGGTAATTTTATTTTGAAGATGATTTTAGTTTTAGAGTTTACTTCTATGAAACTAGTCATTGACTTCAGGAATGAGGTGATGATTCTGTTATGTTTTCTGTAATTCAGCAAGCAGAAGTGATTCGTGAGCGTACAGGGTTCCAAGTAGGACATTACTGTGGTGAAATGGGCCAAGATTTCTGGGATACTCGAAGATGGCTGCGTGAGTTTGACTCGAAACAGGTACCTTTTGAAGTTTCTTTTTATGCTAAATTTAACCCTAACATATTTTTGGTGCCTTTATTGATGTTATACTTTACTAGTTCAGTTTATTATGTATAGACACACATCTCAGTCTAACTGAATAGAAATCTTGCCTTTTTTGGATTTTTCTCTTATGGCCGTTTGAGTTTTTTCTGTTCATGTGGTTACTCTTACTCATACAGAAACAGATCACTGCCTTGGTTGTTCATTGATGCTTGCTTACCCATGTATATTTTACTCGATTGCCTTTCTCATTGCAGGTTTTAGTAATGACAGCTCAAATTCTGTTGAACATTCTCCGGCACAGCATAATCAAAATGGAAGCAATAAATCTCCTAATTCTGGATGAATGTCATCATGCTGTGAAGAAACATCCATATTCCTTAGTGATGTCTGAATTCTATCATACAACCCCCAAGGAGAAGAGACCTTCTGTTTTTGGAATGACCGCTTCTCCTGTTAACTTAAAGGGTATTCATTAAATCTGATCCTTGAGTACTCTGCTTGCATTCCTTTTTCTGTTTCCCTTTTCTGCTTGCGTCTCTTTGATTAAGTCTTATGTCTTGCTTCTTATATATATTGTGTTGTATTCAGGCGTTTCAAGCCAGGTGGATTGCGCCATAAAGATCCGGAATCTTGAAAGTAAACTGGATTCCATTGTTTGTACAATAAAAGATCGTAAGGAGCTTGAAAAGCATGTGCCAATGCCTTCAGAAGTTGTAGTGGAGTATGACAAAGCAGCAAGCCTGTGGTCCCTTCATGAACAATTAAAGCAAATGGAAGTGACTGTTGAAGAAGCTGCAGTATCAAGCTCCAGAAGAAGTAAATGGCAATTTATGGGAGCTAGAGATGCTGGTTCTAAGGAAGAACTGCGGCAAGTTTATGGTGTCTCTGAAAGAACAGAGAGTGATGGAGCTGCTAACTTAATTCAAAAGTTGAGAGCCATCAATTATGCACTTGGCGAACTTGGACAGTGGTGTGCTTACAAGGTACACCATAGTTTTCTTGTGGTTTTGTTATCCATGGTTATCTATGATATATTTGGATTCAAATCTTCGTAGCAGGTGATGGATAGGTTGCTTTTAGTTTCTTCACCCTATGGTTGATGACACTTTAATGTACAATAGCTGGGTTATGTTTTTGCACAATTAGTTGCTTATGCAAATACTTGCTCCATCCACGTCCTTTGCAGGTTGCACAGTCATTTCTGACAGCTTTACAAAATGATGAGAGGGCAAACTACCAACTTGATGTCAAGTTTCAGGAAGTGTACTTGGAAAAAGTTGTGTCACTCTTACAGTGCCAGTTAAAAGAGGGAGCTGTTTCGGAGAAGGATGCAAATGTTGGAGACGATAAGCATATTAATACTCAAGTTGGAACTGATCCTGATGAGATTGAGGAGGGAGAGCTCCCTGATAGTCATGGTGAGTGTAGTTATTGGTCCTTGTCAACACTTGGTTGATTCAACTTTTGTAAATATATAAAGAATGGAGACTAAGGTTCCTCTTCATACAGCACCTCTTATTTTGGAGTATGTCGGTAATTGAATTAAAAATCTGTATGTATGTTTTTCAAAAATTATTTGACTTAGACAAATGGAAAGCTTTTAAAGTTGAATTTTCTTGAAACGTTGAGCACATAACTTTTTGTTATTTTACTTGATTTTGGGCTGAACCTAGGTCAAGTGTTTAAAAATAATTAAGGTGGGAAATTAGAACGGTCTTTTGCATGTGGCGACATGCTCACAAAACTGTTGGGGTCAATGACTTTAGTGTAGAACTGTCTTCTGTTTGAGAAGCTGGCTTGGAGGTCAGTTCATGGGAGGTTGATCTCTGATACATGCTCTTTATCTGAGGTCTTGGAGTTACTTTGGTCCTGGAGGACACATTCACAATCTGACGTGTAGGGGTTCATCTGCATTGTGCCAGGACTTTTGTCATAATTCTTAGAATTTTTCCTCCTCAATTGTTTTGAACAAATATGTTGACTCACTAGTATGCTTATGTACTTGTTTCGTGTAGTTGTCTCTGGCGGAGAGCACGTGGATGTGATAATAGGAGCTGCTGTAGCTGATGGGAAAGTGACACCAAAAGTGCAATCGTTAATTAAAATACTTCTCACATATCAGCACACACAAGATTTTCGTGCAATCATCTTTGTGGAGCGTGTAGTGACTGCTTTAGTCCTTCCTAAGGTTGTATATATTCTCTCTACCTTTCCCCATTTTTTTTGAACACGTACCTATGGTTTTGTTGTGAACTTTAATTGGTTATTTCTTGAGTTACTCATTTTATTTTTCCAAGATTGCAGGTGTTTGCAGAGCTTCCATCCTTAAGTTTTGTTACATGTGCAAGTTTGATTGGGCACAACAATAGTCAGGAAATGAGAACAAGCCAAATGCAGGACACAATTGCCAAATTTAAGGATGGTCGTGTAAGTACTAACGCTAGGCATTTGTCTCTAATTGCCTATAAGTATTTGGTGGTAGATACCTAATAAATGCTTTGCTCATTTTTTATAGGTGACATTGTTAGTTGCTACCAGTGTTGCTGAGGAAGGACTTGATATTAGACAATGCAATGTTGTCATTCGCTTTGACCTGGCCAAAACAGTTCTAGCATATATCCAGTCTAGGGGTCGTGCAAGAAAACCTGGTTCAGACTATATTTTAATGGTTGAGAGGTAATAATGCTTGGTGTGACTACAGACCTGTCTTTTAACCTGATTATAGTTGTCAAATAACTTATATTTTACTGATTCCAGAGGGAATCTGTCTCATGGAGCGTTCCTAAGGAATGCTAGGAACAGTGAAGAGACATTGCGGAAAGAAGCTATTGAGAGAACTGACCTTAGTCATCTTAAGGATACGTCGAGGTTAATTTCTATGGAGGCAACAGCAGGAACTGTGTACAAGGTGGAGTCTACTGGTGCAGTTGTGAGTTTAAATTCGGCTGTTGGACTGGTCCATTTCTATTGTTCTCAGTTACCAAGTGACAGGTGCCTCAACAAATCTGAGTCGATAATTGATAGTTTACCTACAACCTGTTTGTTTTCTCACCAATTTTGACCATTTCTCAATTGCCTTGTGTTGTTAAGATACTCAATACTTCGCCCTGAGTTTATTATGGAGAAGCACGAGAAGCCAGGTGGTCCCACTGAATATTCATGCAGGCTTCAACTTCCCTGCAACGCACCATTTGAGAAGCTTGAGGGTCCTGTATGCTGTTCCATGCGCCTTGCCCAACAGGCATGCTGTTCTATCCTAGAAAACCCTCCTGGCTTCACTTCGTACTTTGATGAGCATCAATTAATTATGTTCTTATTGTGTAGGCTGTTTGTTTGGCTGCTTGCAAGAAATTGCATGAAATGGGAGCATTTACTGACATGCTCTTGCCTGACAAGGGTAGTGAGGAAGAAAGAGAAAAGGGTGACCAGAATGATGAAGGTGAACCACTTCCTGGAACTGCCAGGCATAGAGAGTTCTATCCTGAAGGTGTAGCCAATATACTGCAGGTTAGTTAATATTGCATCTCATCCTTGTGTGCCGCAAGGAATTGTGGAACGTGGGATTGGGAAAAGGACTTGGGTATGGTAAATTCATGGTATGTAGTACTGTTGTTGGGGCAAATGTCTACTGTTCTGGTACACTATAAGAGATCTTGTTAGGTACAAGTATGCTTCTTCTATTTTCCTCTCACATGGTGTTATATATAGATTAGGATGTTACGTACTTCTCTAAATATATGAACTCCAAAGCCAAATTCACACAATTTTGCATATCGCTTTCACTTTCTTTTCTTTATAACACTCATCTTTATCATCCTATCTAAGGTGAAGATCATCACTTGTTGTCATGTTGAAGATTCTACATGTACTCACCAAAATTGAAGAAGTAAACTAGATTTAGTTGTTTGGGCCAAGGCTTAATGAAGTTGATTGATATATTGAATAGAGAAGTCTTTTCTAAATTTCAATTACTGAGAGATGATTTTATTTTTTGGATAACAAGATTTGTATACAATTGATTTGGGGGTAGTAATTTTTTTCCTAAACATGCCAAGTGAAAAGGTAAGGGATTCTGAAAGTGCTTGTGGCTTGTGTAACAGCTTAGTTTGTCTTGATACCAGTTCATCTCTATCATTTGGCATGAATAGATTGTGTTTGGTATTCATGTCATTAATTGTTATCTATCTGTCATGTTGTGCTAAAAGTCTCTTGGACTTTGCAGGGAGATTGGATCTTACGTGGAATAGATGATTGTAACAACTTCACATCAGTTCGTCTTTATATGTATGCTGTTAATTGTGTCAACAGCTGTGCTTCAAAAGATCCATTCCTAACTCAAGTTTCAGAATTTGCTGTGCTTTTTGGCAATGAACTGGATGCAGAGGTTTGCTGATTATTTGCTCAGTTCTAGCGTGAACATGACAGATTTATATTATAGTTTTCCCTAACCACCTGGTACATCATAGGTGTTATCGATGTCGATGGATCTATTTATTGCTCGGACCATGGTAACTAAGGCATCTCTTGTCTTCAAGGGTGCAATAAATATGACTGAAAGTCAGGTGGGTCTTCAAGTAAACTGTCTGATCAATGGCCATTTTCTCCTTGATATCAGTTTTTACATTTCAACGCCACATGGTTGATAACCTTAAAATTACTTTACAGCTGGCATCCCTTAAAAATTTTCATGTAAGACTGATGAGCATTGTACTGGATGTGGATGTTGAACCTTCCACTACCCCGTGGGATCCTGCAAAGGCATATTTATTTGTCCCTATGGTTGGCGATAAGTCTGATGATCCTGTTGAAGAAATTGACTGGTGCGTGGTTAATAAAATAGTTGGAACAGATGCATGGAGCAATCCCCTTCAGAGAGCTCGACCTGATGTTTACCTTGGAACAAACGAGAGGACACTTGGTGGAGATAGAAGGGAGTATGGATTTGGGAAATTGCGTCATGGCATGGCTTTTGGACAGAAATCACACCCCACTTATGGTATAAGAGGAGCTGTAGCACAATTTGATGTGGTGAAAGCTTCTGGCTTGGTTCCTAATCGAGAAGCAACTGAAGTGCAAGGAGTTGATAGGACTAAAGGAAAGCTGATGATGGCTGATGCATGCACTGGTCCAGAATATTTGGTAGGGAGAATTGTTACAGCTGCTCACTCTGGAAAGCGTTTTTATGTAGATTCCATACGGTATGACATGACCGCAGAGAACTCATTCCCAAGGAAAGAGGGTTATCTTGGTCCTTTGGAGTACAGCTCATATGCTGATTACTACAAACAAAAGTATGATGCACACCCTCATCTCACTTCCTTTCAGTTGAGTGGCTTTTTGATTACTTCTGTCTAATGCAATGACTGTGCGGCTTGATACCCCTAAATGTTGTGCCTGAAGAAAGAAAAGTTTTTCTGATCTGTGAGGAAATATTTAGCTACTGTCTGATGGGAAATATGCCGACTGTGTGACTGGGTCCATTTCTTATTAACAGTAGTTTATGAATCCTCATAGTTTGGAGAAGCTTTTCTCTCTTCTTGTGCAACTTGGGGGGCATTTGGCTATCATTCTTTTGTGATTCAGGTATGGAGTTGAACTGATGTATAAGAACCAACCTTTAATTAGAGCTCGTGGTGTTTCATACTGCAAGAATCTCTTGTCGCCTCGGTTTGAACACTCGGATTGTATGTTTCCTCTCTCTATCCTTTCCCCCCTTTTTTTGTTCTTTTCTAGAGCCACTTGGTTAAACACTGATGTTTTTTCTCCACTCTTGTTCTTTTTCTTTCAACTACCAGAGCATTTGCACTTTTTTGTTGTTTCTGGAGCTAATGACAATTTTCTCTCTTTCTCTGTTTGTGTAGCAAATGAAGGTGAATCTGGAGAGATTCTTGACAAAACATACTACGTGTTTCTTCCTCCTGAGCTTTGCTTGGTCCACCCTCTTCCTGGATCACTTGTTCGAGGTGCCCAGAGATTACCATCAATAATGAGAAGGGTTGAGAGTATGTTGCTTGCTATTCAACTTAAGTATGTAATTAATTATCAAGTCCCTGCTTCAAAGGTACTTTATCGATCTGATTTAAAAGAAATTAAAGGTTGTAGAGTACATATATGATATAACTAACACATACTTCTCCAATCTGATAGATCCTGGAGGCGTTGACTGCTGCGTCGTGCCAAGAGACTTTCTGCTATGAAAGAGCAGAGCTTCTAGGAGATGCTTATCTTAAGTGGGTTGTTAGTCGGTTTCTTTTCCTTAAATATCCTCAGAAGCATGAGGGTCAACTCACAAGGATGAGACAACAAATGGTTAGTAACATGGTTCTGTATCATTATGCACTGAACAAGAGGCTTCAGTCGTATATCCAGGCAGATCGGTTTGCTCCATCTAGATGGGCTGCTCCTGGGGTGTTGCCCGTCTTTGATGAGGATACAAAGGATGGAGACTCATTCTTGTTTGATCAGGTAAAATCACCTACGCAGAATAAACCAGGAGCAGATAGCAACGATAATGGGTTTGAAGATGATGAAGTTGAAGATGGTGAGCTTGAGAGCGACTCTAGTTCATATAGAGTCCTCTCTAGCAAGACTTTGGCAGATGTTGTTGAAGCATTGATTGGTGTTTATTATGTTGAAGGTGGAAAGAAAGCTGCAAACCACCTCATGAAATGGATTGGGATTCAGGTGGAGTTTGACGCGGAAGACACAGAATGTGCAATTAAGCCATCCAATGTTCCAGAAAGTATAATTAGGAGTATTGATTTTGAAACCCTAGAAGGTGCCTTGGACATGAAGTTCAGAGACCGGGGCTTGTTGGTTGAAGCCATTACCCATGCTTCTCGCCCCTCTTCTGGGGTTTCATGCTATCAGCGATTGGAGTTCGTTGGTGATGCGGTCTTGGATCATCTAATTACCAAGCATCTGTTTTTCACTTACACCAATCTTCCTCCTGGTCGCCTGACAGACTTGCGAGCTGCAGCTGTAAATAATGAAAATTTTGCACGTGTTGCAGTTAAGCATAAGCTCCATGTACATCTGCGGCATGGGTCAAGTGCCCTTGAAAAGCAGGTTTGCTATCTTTCTCGCCTTAGCCATTTATTCTAGTGGGCTGATCAGGGTTCCCTTAATTGGCTTCGGAAGCCATAAATATGTAGTGTTGACATATTTTAGGACCTGTATTTCAGATTCGTGACTTTGTGAAGGAAGTTCGAGAGGAGTTATCAAAGCCAGGGTTCAACTCCTTTGGCTTGGGAGATTGCAAAGCTCCAAAAGTTCTAGGTGACATTGTTGAATCTATTGCTGGTGCTATATTTCTTGATAGCGGACGGGACACTGCAGCTGTTTGGAAGGTTATTCTCAGTCATGGATCTGGACTCCATACCTACCTGAATCTCTTTTATTGTTTCCTACTGTTTTCCTTGATAATATTTGACGATAAATTTTGATCTCCCAGGTTTTTCAACCTCTGTTGCATCCAATGGTCACTCCAGAAACACTCCCAATGCATCCTGTAAGAGAGTTGCAGGAACGCTGCCAGCAGCAGGCTGAAGGCTTGGAGTACAAGGCCACTCGAAGTGGTAATGTAGCGACTGTGGAAGTTTTCATTGATGGTATTCAGGTAGGAGTTGCTCAGAATGCGCAAAAAAAGATGGCACAGAAACTTGCTGCAAGGAATGCACTTGTGGTATTGAAAGACAAAGAGACGGCTGAAGCAAAGCAAGAGGATGAAGAGAATGGGAAGAAGAAAAATGGCAATCAAACATTCACTAGACAAACCTTAAACGACATATGTCTGCGTAGGAATTGGCCTATGCCATTCTACCGGTAAGAAATTCTATCTACTCTTTATGCTTTTGCTAAATGTACTCGTAATGATGCATGTAGTAATTGGATACTTTGGCATTTTCAGGTGTGTGAGTGAGGGTGGCCCTGCACATGCCAAGAGATTTACATTTGCAGTTCGAGTTAATACTAACGATAGGGGATGGACTGATGAATGTATCGGGGAGCCAATGCCTAGTGTGAAAAAGGCCAAGGACTCTGCTGCAGTTCTTCTCCTTGAACTGTTGAATAAATGGTACTCATGATAGCTTAGTTAGGGATTTTACTGAAATGCGCTACGGATGTATCTGTCTCACAATTAGCGTGTGATAGAAAGCTTTGTGTTGTGACTTGTGAGTGCCTTTATTGTTATGTAGTTTGATATATTGTGGTGCTACCACTGGATTCTCTCTGCAAACCCTAACTGTGAAAATTAAGTGCCCAATTTTTAATAGCTGTTATATATTTGAAAACCCGGTGGTTTCAGTTACGATGGATTTTGATGTTGGCTACCATCATAAAATAGATTGTAGGTCCAAACCCTTCATTGATTTAAGTACCAAAGCAAACGAACCTACGACCAGAGCAAATACCACTTGTCATGTTATTTGGCTTGTTTTACTTTTCAGTTGTAACTTATGCAGTTAAAATAAGAAAATGATTGGATACAAACTATTTTGTACTAATTGATGTGTCAAGATATAATTGAAGTTTATTTCTTTTTAATTAGATTTTATTATTATTTTTATTTAAATAAATAAGTATCAAGTGAATATGAAAAATGCACTTTTTATATAAAAGTTTGTAAAAATATTTCTCTTATGAAAGAAAAAATGACTTGTGAATTTAATTATATTTGATTATAAACTCTTCTACATGCTCTAGGGCCATCTAATAAAACTTCGAAGTTGTGGTGGAGTATTTTTTTGTACTTTCATCATTTAAGTGTTAGGTCATCGGTTTGATGACATGCCTAATTGTTGAAACTTGAGAGCGTTTTACTCTTTAGTGCTCATCACTCATCAGGTACGAACATGATCAATTAAAAAATTCGCCATGAAAAAATAACACTTACTCGATGCACATATCTGAGTTTTATATTTTCGGTGGTCATTGTTTTATCTCTACACTTGAGTAACTGATTTGTAACTTTCAGCGAATGAATGCTGAGCAACGAGCTAATCAATGCATTAGTAACTCGGTGGTATTTCTTGCTAAGAAAAAGTTAGACCTCGTGTTCGAGTCCCTCAACTTACAATTCGTATCTGTGTAAAAAAAAAAATGCTAGCCCAAGCATAGGAACAAGCTGCCTGTGCAACTACTTGCCTTCCAAAACACAATCACTTTAGGATGGAGAATAATACTCTGTAAAGAGTGATCAACTAGCCATTTCATGTACTCATATCTTTTTCATAATTTGATCATTTCCCAAAACATCATTGTTTGAAACAAAACAAAAATCATCCAAATTACAAAAAAATCCAAATTTTGGTTTGAATATAAATCAAAATGTTGTTGATACAACAATTTATTTAATATGCTGAAATCCCAGGAAAGAAGTTGTTGGACAGCACTACGGGCTTGTCTATCGCCTCAGGGTATGCAGAATGTACTCAGCATAAAGGTCCCTGCAGCAAATAAAGAACCACAACAAAGCTCAGAACCAACCGTTGTACATCAGATTGGGGGACGCTGATCTCGAATTGTTTAGATTGGTCACGGGAAACTTACATTGAGTACTGGATGGCTTCAACAGCAGGAGCTGAGGATAAAAAGTCATTAACAGCAACCTCTTTGTTCTCGTTTTTCTTGTCTGTGCAAGTATGTTAAGAAACCAGCATGCTCGGATTATTAACAAACCTAAAAGGATGTCGAATCAAATTAGAATATAAACCACGAGGGTGAAAAACATACAGTCTTCAAAGAAACGTCGGATTTCAGAAAGGCGGTGAGGGGCCAACTCCTTGATGTCAGTATAGTGCTTATACTCTGGATCATCAGCACAAACTGCAATGATTTTGTCATCCTTCTCGCCCTGAAAGGAAATTCATTAAATAGTTAGGGTAAAAAGACCGAGGATGAAACTATACGATTCCATTTGCATCAGAGCCTCAGAACATTACCTGGTCAATCATGGGCATAAGTCCGATGGCCCTTGCTCTCAGGAAACAGCCAGGAAGAACTGGCTCCTATTAAATCCACCAAGTCAGATGAATCAAAGAGTTAATCAGAGGTAATTAGAATTATATGGCTCAATCACCAGACGATATAGCACAAGATCGTGAATTTTGAACAAGGATTGAAGAGACCTGCATGAGAACTAAGACATCCAAGGGATCATTGTCTTCGCATAGTGTGCGAGGGATGAAGCCATAGTTATGAGGATAGACCACAGAGGAGTACAAAATCCGATCAACCTATATGCACATATTTGGAAAGAAAAACAAACAAAATGCTAAGAAAGAGAGAATGGAGCAGAGAGTTGTGTAAAAAACTAGAGTCACATAAAGCTTGAAGGACAGTGTTGGCTGTTAAGGATTAAGAACGTTCAAGTTTGAGACAGAATCAGTTATACCTTAATCAATCCTGTCTTCTTGTCCAGTTCATATTTCACCTTACTTCCCTTTGTGATCTCAACCACCTGCATCATATTAGGGTGAAAAAGAAAAATTCAGGCAAATGCTTCAACTGGACAACCAGGAATTGGCATGTTCACTTTCATCAGAAGAGCTTATAGGTTGTTGCTCAGACATTATGGTTTGAATAGGGATCCTCTAACATGCCAGTTTTTTTCTTTTCAATATGTTTGACCAAATGGAAGAATTTTTGCTTTCCAAAACCAAGTTCTTCCTACTCATTTAACATTAACTAAACAATGTTTCACTCCACCAAGGTTTTAAAGATGAGATGCAAACTTACAACATTAAAAACGTGGGGAGCTCCTGGACCTGCAGATAACAATTTCGCGGCATGATTAGTTTCATTGGCCTACATATACGCAATATCAACATTCAAATTTTGTTATCAAATGGTGTTCCATAGAGGTACCAATTTCAAGATCATGCCAAGGATGTGCAGCAACAGTACGCCTTGACATAGAAGATAGGATTCTCTCATTCAGACGAGGTACTGAACGCTTAGAATCACCTTCATGGTCAACTGTTTCGTCACTCATCTGTGCGGAACAATTCAGTTTCAATCATCAGTCAGGAAGCAATTGCCCCAATACTCATCAATTCAATTCAAGCTCAATAAAGTCAACAACAAATAGTCAACTTCAATTCAAGCTCAAAAGAGTCAAATTCTAGATAAGTTTAAAGAAGGGTTGACTTTTATTTGCTACATGATACTACATAATCACTTAATCCTGGTCCAATGCCATGAAATAGTCATCAAGCAGGTACATGTCAATCATGGAAAGAGTCAATAACTAGTCCAAAACATCAACACTCTTTGGCGTAGCATTGCAATTTAATTGCATCCCAAATTCCCAATTTCTCACATTTCTAACTTGGGATAAGGGTAAAAGATGTCATCTTTCATGTTGGTATCGATAGGAAAATAGAGTTTCTCTACACACAAACCGAAAAAAACGAAGCTAAAATGGCGCAAACAGATTCAAGACAACAACTTTATCATGTTCAATGAGTTGGGATTTGTGCCTGAGCACAGAAACCCAGAAGAAGACCACACAAGTGGAATTAACAAGTGAAAGATGAGAGCTTTGCAAGAGAAAGAAGAAGAAGATCGATAACAAGAAAAAGAAAAGAAAAGTACTAACATACCTTTGATTGTTAAAGAAGGAACAGAGAGATAATTGTGTAAAGAGGAGAGAAATGAGAAGTGTTGGGGAGTGATCCTTGCCTTGCGCTTAATGGGTGTGTATTTATATCTAAAATGTATGAATTTTATATGCTATATTTATCGGGAGAGAGAGCAGGTGGGTTTTGGTCAAGTCGTCGCGCCTATAATGGGGAGAAGAAGGTGGATAGCCACCTCCACATAATTATACTTTTTCTTTTTTTTCACAAGTTTGATTGCTGAGTTTAAGCACGCAACAATTATTTCCTTTTTTTGTTTGATTGGAATTGTTTGTTTCCCCATCTGTCTGGTTTTTAGCTGAGAATTTAGATTAGTTAAAACAGACGACTCATTCAACACTCTCATGAGATCAAAAAGATTTGAGTCCTATTATTATTATATTTACAATATGGGATTGATGTAATTAGTTTGTTGTTTTTATCGGCTTGCGTAAGCATAAATATATTTTACTTCTTATTTCTTAATGGTTAATGTATGAATGAATGATCCAATATAATGAACTTAATGCTGCATTTATAATTTATTAATATATATTTGATCGGTGTTGTTTTGACTTATTTAGAATCAGATCTAATATAAATTAAATTTATTTTTTTTTTGCAACAGGTTTTTCACACTTATCTTTTTACTTTCAATTAAACATTTAAAACATAATCATTTATGGACTTAATGGTTAAACTTTGAGCTTACTTTCTTTTTACTCTTACATTTTTGTAGAAATAGTAAAAATGAGACTCCAAACTCCAAAGGAATGTAGCAAGTACCAAAGCAACTAGTTTGGGTCGTGCAATGGCTTGGTGAGGAAGTGCTGGAATGGAACCTTTAAGATCCTTTTTTTTTTTTTTATCAATTTTTCTTGGTTGGGACTTTTAACATTTGTTCTCTCCTACTTATGGGAATCCAACATGGAATGGTTATCGTGCTTTAATAAAAAAAACACCAAATAAAACACAAGTGGAGAGGTCTTTACTTGACCTTTTCCACTTTCCATATGGCTTTTGTTTAACGCAATTTGGATAAATTACATAAAATATTCCTCTTAATCATCTATATAATTTAAAAGTTTACCATATCTATCTTATATTTTTCTGAAAATTACAATTTTATTTTTTATAATAATTTAAAAAATTCAAATAAAATCATAAAAAATAGCAAAAAATTATAAAATTTGGTCAAAAAATATTACAAATATAATAGGACCTAAAACACTAAAAAAATAGTTTATTTTTTAAATGTGTAATTTTTCAATATTTTTCATTTATTTTTTTCAATTTCTTCATTGAAGTAGATTATTCCATATTTGTTATATTTTTTTCTTCAAATTTACATATTTTTTTGAATTTTTGAATCACTTAAGAAGTTAAATTGTAACTTTTAAAAAATCATAAGATTAACATTACAAATTTTAAATTATAAAAATTAAGTAAAATATTTTATAAATTGTAGGTTTATAAGTAGTTTACGGTTTACCCATCTAATTATTTCAACGTTGGCTGCACGTTTTCCTCTTTTTTTAAATGTCACTCCTTTCTGTTGGGCCTTTTGGGCCATGGCCTAGCTTAGGCATTTTTTAGCCCATCCTATAAGTTAATTATTCTGTAAGCACTAAGCACCAACAATTTTGACACTTAGCGGCCAACTGTTGGCTGATAACTTTTCCTTTGTAAATTAGCAGATCATTTACGTA
Organism: Viola odorata; assembly: GCA_963691705.1. Taxonomy (NCBI): domain Eukaryota; kingdom Viridiplantae; phylum Streptophyta; class Magnoliopsida; order Malpighiales; family Violaceae; genus Viola; species Viola odorata. The sequence goes on from OY829545.1 coordinate 15,388,389, forward strand.
GTAGTTTAAAGTTTAAACTAAATTTTTGTGTTACTAGATTGATGCGTAGATCACATATCATTCTTGTTGATAAGAGAGTAATAATATTTGCAGGGCATAAGCAAAGAACAGATTAAGGTACATATATAGAGTCAGGAGACAAAGATATCATCTGAAGAAGGCTTGAATTTGAGAATGTCTCTTCAAGTGCAGGTCCTCTTTTGCTCCCTCCATCAATGCTATCTTTTGTTATATGACCCAATTCCTTACAAACTTCAATCATCCCAATCTTACCATCACCACCAAACAGCAAGCATCTTGTAGCAAGATCAGCAACCACTTCTATCTGCTCGCGCCGAAAAGGCGGTTGCTCATGATAATACAACCCAGGATCCACAATCTCTTCCACTTTCCCACTTCTTATCTTCTGCAATGCAGCAGCAGCGGGCAGCTCTTTGCTTCTTGATCCTGTAATCAGCTCCAGAAGCAGCACCCCAAAATCGGAGACATCATTTTTCGGATGAATGCGCAAACTGTCGAAATTGTTGTATGGTTGTTGTGTCTCGTTTGCAAGAAATGTGTTGTTGTTAGACAGCTTGAACCCTGCAAGTTTTACTGATAAATCTTGATCTTCCAAGAAAACGAAGCCGGATTTGAGATCTTGGTGAAAGATGGGAGGAGAAATGTTGTCATATTGCAAGAATGCAAGAACACTTGCTGTTTCTGCAGCAATGCTTAATCTCTTGTACCAATCAAACCCAACTTTATGCTCTCTACTGTGCTTCAAATGTTCCTCAAGTGTGCCATTAGCAGGATACTCATAGACAACTAGTGGCGTGTAGCCAGAGTCAATGCAGCATCCAAGAAGCCGCGCCACATTCCTGTGCAGAACTGTGGATAGAACCTCAATTCGCGATAGGACCTGAATCAAGTCCCTTTCATCTTGGCAAACCACCTTCTGCACAGCTACATGGGAACCATCTCCAAGAACCCCTGCGTAAATATCGCCATTGTTGCTGCCTACAAGTTTTTGACTGCAATGAAACCCTTTGGTTGCTTCTTCTAGCTCATTGTAAGTGAACAACCGAGTCCTACAAGCTTTCCTGAACGAGACAGCGCTGTGATAACGAGCCTGATCAAGTTCGTATCTTTCAGCTGCTGCAGGTCGTTTTAGTATACAAAACAGCGCGATCAAGGAGGCAATGATAAAGACGGGACCAAGAACTCCTGCAGAGAAATCTAATGTCATTCGTTCGTAAAAAGACTCCGCTGTCGAAATAAGGATACTGGTTGAGATAACCATTACATTTTCTTCTACTGTGCAATATTATTATGTTTACATACCAGCTAAAATGGTAACTGTTGTTCCTCCACCGTTGCGCCTTTTGGTGTCGCAGTCACTGCCATGGACTTCTCTTCCATTCTTGATACAGGCTGTTCAATAATATATCTCAAGTAAGAAAAAAGTGGAAACCTTTTTCATTTCCATGGAAAAGAAAGAAAAAACCTGATAGAGTTATGTTGATAGGTGGTACTCACATTTCAAGCATCCTGTTCCAGAAATAAATCCATCTCCAATAAATCCGTCCTGACACTTGCACCTTATGCCTTCTTCAATTGTCACAGAAGTGACAGAAACTGCATTGACAGCACAAGCTCCTTTTGATGAATTACTAGGAACTGCCCATTCCAGCTTAACCCCACGTTTTCCAGCATTCGCGCCACGGGGAACGACCCAGCTGGAGAATCCCCTGCATCCAAACTTGGAAAAAACAGAGAACCCATCTCCAGAATCCCATTGAGTTTTATCAGAAAGTGGGTAGCAGCAGGCAGGAGAGCTATTTCCATTGCCATTGCAGTCAGGCAAATCATTGGTTTCGCAACCTGCTTTACACAAAGATGAATCTTCACAATCATACAACCCAATCACATTATCAACTGATATCCCAAAGTAGGAATTTCCTGAGAAACCGAACGAATTCAAATCGTTGTATTGGCGACAAGCAGAGATGTCAGGGAAGTCTACTAAGACACCATCAGAGAAGAATTCGATGACTCTATACTTTTGAGATTGGATAGTGAGATAAAGGGTTGTGGAGTTTGAGCAAGAGAGATGGAAAGCATTAGAAATTGAAGTGCAAGAAGTGTTCAAGTAAAAAGGGAATGGGATGTGAAACTTTCCACATTTCTCATTGCATTCACCACTTGACAGCAAAAGGGTTTGTTGTGGTGCTGGTGACTGTGGTAGAGAATTGGAGAAAGGTGAGAAGTGAAGCAATGCAAAGAGAAGAAAGAAAGTCAAGAATGGAGAAAGCATTTCCACAAGCAAAAGGGGTGCAAGAATATTTGGATGGATTAAAAAAGATTTACAAGGGTACTAAATAGTCCATGCCTTTTCTAGTACCAAAAAGTTGGAATACATAGTAATAAGCATATCCACCTTTAACTCAGGTATTGAGTTTGAGATTGAAAAATAGAAAAAACCATCACAGGAGTGTCACTCACTTCAAAATTGACGATACCCGAATAAAATTAGTCTCTTGCTCAGAACGAGCATAAAGAATACCCAGAAAAATTAAAAAAAGAAAAGAAAAAACCAAATCACAAGAAAGATTAAAAGATGGCAAGATCATGGTGGGTATGGGGAGAGGTGAGAGGAGGGAAGGCATAGAAGTTGAGGAAAGAGGAGAAGATTGGTCTGTGAAATGGGTGACCGTATAGAATTGTGTGATGAAGCTATTTTTCCAATGAAGTTTTTTGATGCCTTCCAATTCAATTTATGGGTTTAATTCAATGGGATTCTTCTTTCTGCACAATGTACTACGTAGTAGTAGTGTACATTACTTATTAAATTAGGGTTTTGATTCAATCGAAAATGTACATGTAATTTAATAGTAGTATAGCTGTACATGTAACCCAATTTGCAGCAGTTTCGATTATTCAAGCTTTGGTAATGTTGATGGAAAGATGCAAGTATGCAGCTAGTTTGAGTATTACGGAATGTCAGATCTAACACCATGTACTAATATGTTACTTATTCTTGGAATTGTTGATTTGCTGCTACATTTCCTATGTGGCTAGGTTACCTGATCAAGTACCCAGAAACTAGCCAGACAGCTAGCCAGGAGTCCGAGGTGGCTGGGTGTAATTATTGGAATTTTTTCGAGTTGTCATGTTAATCTTCACACTCTACGCATATAAGTAACTGTGTCTACCACCAGTAAGAACTATTGGACTCTATTAGTGACGAAACTATTAATAATGTGAGTAGAATGAAAGATGTGATACAAAGGGGTTTTACAGGACGTAATTTGGAATTTTACCGCAAATACAAAACAGAAATCTGAAAAAGAAAAGCTGGAATGGGGTTTGTGGACTGGATTGGAGACTTATCGTAAATGGATCAAGTCCATGAGCCCATGCGCCCGCGTGCAAATAAATCCACGATTATATACTGTTACTGGCCTGTAAACTGCGTCAAATATATCTAAGTTGAACAAATCATTATATAGATATCAACCCCATCGAATTCATAACCTATGTCGTAAAAACAGCATACACTAATTAATTAAATTACAACATAATATGTGAACTAATCATTATTTAAATGTAATAATTAATTTTCTCATAACATATTATGAGAAAATTTTATATAAATCCAAATTCAACCGCACTATTTTAATTTATTGTGAATCTCATATCAGCGAACGTCTCGGTTTTGTATTGGTACGGGATGTACTGGTTCTGGTCAAAATATTAGTCTTGGTTGACATCTCGATTTTAATTCGGAATATCAAACACGAGATTCGTCTTAATAGTAGCATTAAAACATTAAACTTAAGATTTGTTTGTTATCTTTATGTTTTTTGTTTTTTGTTTTTTTTTCTAAAAAAAAAACATAAAACATATTTAATAAAATATTTTTTATTTTAAATTTATTCTTCATAATTTTAAAAACTAGGTTTCTTATTTTCTGTTTTGTGTATTAAAAATTTAAAAAAAAAACAGAAAATCAGAAAGATAGACGATACCGAACATGCCCTTAATTAATCAATTATTTTTTAATTCTTTTATTGTGCTTAGCCGTGTTGAAAGAATCAAGTTCTAGCGTAGGTTATTGAATTTAAATTTAAGTTCGAATCAAACCTCTATTTATATCATTGTTGTAAAAACCGGACTGGCCTGACCGGTCCGACCGGGGACCGGTGGCCTGACCGGTCCGGTTAACCCCCTAAAACCGGACTCTTGCTGACTCGGCAAAAACCCAGGTGACCCGGCGGTTCAACCGGCGACCCGGTGACCCGGTGCCGGGTCAAACCGGGTTGGCCGGGTTTTTGACAAAAATGCCACTCCTTTCCTTTAATCCCATTTCATTAATTCATTTTCACGATTTTCAGCCCTAATTCCTTCTCTTCCTCTTCCCGCAGCCGTTCTCCTCAACTCCTCATTCACCACCGCTCCTCATCCGGCCACCATCTCCTCCATAACCACCGCTCCTCACTCCTCAGCCTCATTCTCCTCTATTTCTCAGACCGTTGTTGTTTGTCTCCTATCTCCCTCATCCTCTCGACGTCGTCGTCATCAGCTCTCAGATCTCGATCTGTTTCTCCTCCACCACCCACCACCTCGGCGTCTCCTCCTCCACTAGATTCTGTTGGTAAGTTTCGTGTAAACCCTAATTTCCTAGAATCCCTCTAATCTTATAAACCCTAATTTCTTAGAGGTGGATTAAAACCGGTGTTTATTTACTTTTAATCGTGTTTTTATTGCTAGGTTGTTGTTGTTTTCTTGTTTTTGTTGAGTAGTTGTTAATTCGAATGGGATTGTTGCATACCCTTTTTCATCATTTCTAGGTTTTGCTCTGTTGTTGTGAGTCTTGTGACTGAATTCTTACCATTCTTTGTTTCTATGGATGTTTGCTGGTGGGAAGAATCTCTTTTTTATGTTTCTTTCGTGAAATTTTTCTGTAGGAAATGGCGAACACTTCTCAAACTCAATCTTCACTCTCTGTTCGTGCAAAGAGCGATCCTGCATGGGAGCATTTTAGTTTTACTAAAACTCCGGATAACAAATACATTTTCAGATGTGAGTATTGCCATAATTCTTACAGAGGTGGAGGGATAAATAGAATGAAGCTACACTTGGCAAATATTAAAGGGCAAATAACAGGTTGCAAAAATGTTCCTGCAGATGTGTGCAAGAAATTTCGTGATCTTATTCAAGAAGGAAATGAGAAGAGAAAGCTGATAAAAGAGATAAGTAGTGAGGCATTTGGGTCTACTAATGTTGAAGAAGAAGAACAAATGCAAGCAGAAGAGAAATCTGAAGATGAAGTTGGAAATGAGGAAACACTTGAACAATGCAATCAGAAAAAGGCAAGAGTAGAAGAGAAAAATAAAGAGAAGGAAAATGAGAAGAAAAAGGTTGCTACTGCACATAGTGCATTTGCTGGTAAGAGTGCAAAACATAGAGCTAAGATAGCTATTGCAAAGTGGTTTTATGATGCTTGCATTCCTTTTAATGCTGCTAATTCTCCTTATTTTAAGCCTGCTTTAAACGCTATTGCTGGTATTGGGGTTGGATTTGAAGGGCCAACATATACTGATTTGAGGGTGCATTTGTTAGAAGAATGCAAGAAAGAGTTAGAGCTACTTGTAGACACTTTTAGGAGTAACTAGAATAGTTCAGGATGTACAATTATGGCAGACGGTTGGACTGATCAAAGGCAGAGGACTTTGATCAATTTTCTTGTCTATTGTCCATCTGGATTATTATTTGTGAAATCCATTGATGCATCTGATGCTGTGAAGGATGCGAATACATTATTTCACATGTTTAGTGAGGTGGTTGAATGGGTTGGCCCATCTAATGTTGTACACATGGTTACTGATAATGCAGCTAATTATGTATTGGCAGGAAGTAAGTTGCATGATAAATACTCACATATCTTTTGGTCTCCTTGTGCTGCTCATTGCTTGAACTTGATTTTGAAGGATATTAGCAGTCTACCACATGTGAGTTCACTTGCTTATCGTGCCTCACTTATAACTAAGTTTGTGTATAACCATGGTGTCATGTTAGCTGCATTGAGAAAGTCTGTAGGGTGGAAGGAGATTGTGCGTCCTGCTGCGATGCGTTTTGCCACCACTTTTATTACTTTGCAGAGCGTTTCAGAGCATAAGTCTAATTTGCAAGGACTAGTGACTAGTAGGTTTTTTCAAAACCATAAGTTGTCTGTCACTGAAAAAGGAAGAGTAGTTGCTTCAATTGTCTTGGATAACAATTTTTGGGATGAGTGTATGATTATGGTGAAGGTTGTTACACCCATTGTGAAGTTGTTGCGGATTGTAGATGCAGATGAAAAGCCTTCCATGGGTTATGTTTATGAAGGTATTAATGTAAATGTTTCTTTACTATAAGTTAATTCCATCATTAATTATTAATATAATTCTTACTTTTACTTTTTTATCTTATGTTTTTGAAGGTATGCTTCGGGTAAAGTCAGGTATTCAAGAAACTTTCATGAACAAGAAGAAGTTGTACCAACCATACATACAAATTGTTGATGATCGATGGGACAAGCATTTGAAGAAAAGCATTCATGCAGCTTCTTACATCTTCAATCCAGCTTGCATGTATGATGGGAATTATGAAGAGTCAAAGGAAGTTGCAAAAGAATGTATGCAAGGACTGCTTGAACTGTTAGATATAGAAAATATTTGCCCTGATTATGTCAAAGCATTGAATGAATTCACATTGTACCGAGAAAAGCAAGGGACTTTCGGTCGTAACTCAGCATTGGCTTCAACAAAAACAATGCAACCTCGTAAGTATTTATATTTAATTGTTTATAATAAAGTTACATCACTGATAAAATTTGATTTAACTGTGTTATTCAATTATTTCATATATAGATGATTGGTGGAAGATATTTGGTTATGAAGCTCCATTATAACAAAATATAGCTATTCGAATCCTAAGTCAGACAGCTTCTTCATCCGGATGTGAAAGAAATTGGAGCTTATTTGAGCGCATCCATACTAAAAGGAGGAATAGACTAGAGCACAAAAGACTGAATGACCTTGTTTATGTCAATTATAACTTGCGGCTCAAGTATAGGTAAATTTAATGTTACTTACTTCATAGTTTTAAATTTATCTAAAAAATTAAAATTGTGTCTAACTTATTTGTTTTAATGTTGTAGGACTTACTTCAACAGGAAGGATTACGATCCTGTGGATTATGAGTGTATTGATCGTACTGACTTTTGGATTGTTGAAGATGAGAGTCCAGAATTTCGAAATGAAGAAATTGAAAATATTTTACATCAAGCTGATTCGATATTTCCGGTATGTCCAAGTTCGAGTTCTTGTGGAGTTGGGGATTTTGGTGATACAAGTTCGAGTCGTGGAGTTACTAGTTATCATTTATTTCTTCAAGATGAAAAATCTGATGATGATGTTTGAGAATTGTAGTTAATTAATTAGTTACTTATGCACTTTTTAGTATGCACGTTTTTGGTAATGTAATGAACATTTTTTGTTTGTGTTTTTAGTTTATAAGGTAATTAATTAAATTTTATATTTATAAAAATATATAAATAATATTATTAAATAGACCGGGTCGATACTACCGGTTGAACCCGGTTGGACCTTTGACCCTCTCGCCCTCTGACCTGCCCGGGTCAATGTCCAGGGCCGGTTTTTACAACCTTGATTTATATATATAAAAAATCCAATGGTGGTAAAAAGGTAAGAAAACTAAAAAGCACAGCACACAAGAAGACTAGTGGTAGTAGACTACTATAGCAGTAAAACCAAAAATCCAGTCTTGAAAAAAAAAGGCGAGTGAATGAATGTGCATCTCTGCACTTTTGTTCTGCTTCATCGGCGTCTTTTCCACACAAACACACACGCAAAGACCAAAACTTCTTTCACTCCTTGTTCGTTTGAGTCCCCTTTTTTTTCATTAAGAAAAAGAAAATATATAAATAGAAAATAGGTACTCTCTCCCTTATGACACAACCACAACAAGAAGAAGAACAGCAGACAACAAAAACAAGATGATGATATTGTCATTCTTCCGTGTAAGACCGTAATCCAATAGCAAAGTCCACTCTTTTATTACTTCTCGATTACTGCTGCTGCTGGGTATCTTCTCTCTTTGATCATGGATATGGATCCTAACCGTGCCCGGTTAGTTGGCGATTACATACTTGGCCCGAGGATTGGGTCGGGTTCTTTCGCTGTGGTTTGGTTGTCTAAGCACAGACAATCTGGTAAAGAAGTTGCAGTTAAAGAGATTGATAAGAAATTACTTAATCCTAAAGTTAGTGAGAGTTTGCTCAAGGAAATCTCCATTCTTAGTACTATTGATCATCCAAACATTGTCCGCCTTTTGGAGTCCATCGAGGTAATCATCCTGACGTTACCCACTTGTTTCTTTGTTTTTTAGTTGAAGAAAGGAACTTCCTTTTTTTTCCTTTTTCGGGGTAAAGTCACGCTCTTTATCTTGTGTTTTTCTGTTTGTGGCTCGGCAGACTGAAGATAGGATATTTTTGGTGCTGGAGTACTGCGATGGTGGTGATCTTGCAGCTTATATTCAACGCCATGGGAGAGTAGCAGAAGCAGTTGCTAGGCACTTCATGAGGCAATTGGGTATATCCTAACATGATCACTGATCAATCTCCTTCTTTTCCTTTTCCTGTCCTTTTAGTGTTTGTAAACAAGATTGGGCAAACAGAGCTTATTCATTTGATGTTTATGCAATTGGGTATGTTTTTAGTCATTAGTATGATTCAACAGAAACAGTTGTTTTTGTTCTGTCTTTTTCTTTTGTTCGTTGTGCTTGAATGTATGCTTAGCTACTGCTTGGTTTTTTATCAGGTAGAGTTTCTGGGTGTCTGATGCTTTTGTTACTGCTCTCTATTCCAACAACATCTCAATTTTTAGCTCCTGTGTACAAGAAATGATATTTGATTATTATGCTGTCACCCCATGCTTATTTGAGCATGATTATCCTAACTTGTGAGCTTTTCTGGTCATATTAGATCAATTGCCCTGCTTTCTATCCTTTGTTCTTTGTCTTAGAACTAATTATGGTTTGCTTTGTTGTGGCTTTGATTGTGCAGCTGCAGGGTTGCAAGTGCTTCAAGAAAAACATCTTATTCACAGGGACTTAAAACCACAGGTATTGTGGTTTATTCTCTACGTTTAATTGGCTACCTTTGTCGAGATTATCTTATTTGATTGCTGTAGTGCTTTGTATATAACGTCAAATAGATTGTATTACCTTAGAGTCCACTTGCACTAATGTGTTAAATTGTGGAAGCTCATATTGTACATAATTCATTGCAGCTGGACTTTTTTAAGGAAAACATAGTGCTGAAGCTAAGCTTCCTTTTATGTTAATGGGAAAAGTTTTCATTCTCGCAGAACCTATTTTTGTTGTCAAATGATGCAACCCCACAACTGAAGATTGGTGATTTCGGCTTTGCAAGGTGAAAATGTTTCACAACCAATTTAATTTTCAAATGCATGAATAGTTTTGTAGTATCAATATCACAAGTTCTACCTGAAAACTTGTAACAATTTGGAGTTTTGGTCAAGGTCCACATTGTTGTTCTTCAATGCATTTTTCAGGAAGTGCTATTATTTTTATTTCTAATAGGGTAAACTGTTAAGGGTCCCACCGTGGTGTTAGCCTTCAAGTAGAAATTGTGATAGAACGATGTCTTGCATGCTCTAAACTCTTCGAATAAGATTCAAATGCTGGATCCTTGTTATTTGCCATGTTTTTTACTATACGGTGACAATTCTGGAAATGGTTGAATTATGTGATAATGTTCTAGTATCTTGCAGAATTCGGTTTCTTGATGTCATTACCTACTTTTGCTTTTGACTAGTTGATCGAAACAAGTTAATGTCCCTAATATTACTGTTCACCAGGACTAAAAACCTAAGCTGCTTTGACAAATTTCACAGCAAACTCTTACACTTGTTCCTTTCTTTTGTTGACCTAGGTCATTGTCACATCAAGAATTGGCTGATACACTTTGTGGTTCCCCACTCTACATGGCTCCAGAGATTATCCAGCATCATAAGTATGATGCAAAGGTGATGAAACTTGAAATTATGTGAAACTGATTACTTGAAGTAGATTTTTGTCATTGCTGTGTTAATTCAGATGTATTTTTCTTTTTTGGCGCGTCCAGGCCGACTTATGGAGTGTTGGTGCAATTTTGTTCCAGCTGGTGATTGGAAAACCACCATTTGATGGCAATAACCAATATCAGGTTTGCCGAAAAAGTTGATGTGCAAAGTAGCATATGAAAGACCTTAGATTTTGCTATACACAAAGTTCTGAAGCTACTAGAAATAATAGTAATATTGATGTCTTCGTTCTTCAATCCTAAAGACTGTTGACTTTGAGTCTTCACTGCACACAGCTCTTTCAGAATATTTTGAATTCCGCTGAGCTGCAATTCCCTCAAGGTGCTCTGAAACAGCTACATCCAGATTGCGTGGATTTGTGCAGAAGCCTTCTACGCCAGAATCCAGGTACATATTATGGTGGAGTTGATTATCTGTGTTTATGTGCCTGCTGTAAGTGTATGCGTGGGTGCGTGGAAGTAATGATGGAATATACAAGCCAAGCTAAAAGATCTGGGGATTTGTGTTATAACTGCACTGAAAAAAATCATGAACTTTTATCGGCTCGTCAGTAGATATTGTTTTGATACCTAATTGCATGTAAAATTTCATTTGCAGATGAGCGACTATCATTCATAGAGTTCTTCAATCACAAGTTTCTACAGGATCTGAGGTAGGATTCTAAGGTTTGAACCTTTTCTAGCCTTCTAATGATGCTGTTTCATCTCTGGCATATGCTCAAGATATTTGTATTTATTTATAACATCCAATTCTGTAGGCTACCTCTGGATGTCAAGGAGTCTTCTGTGATTCCCCAAAGGAAAGCAGTGGTTGAGAGTCTTCGCCCTTCTGCTGCTGATAAGCAGCCTCATTTGCTTGCAGAGCATCTTACGTATTCAACCACCATAAATCAGGAACCATCTAGTTCATTTGCACTTGACAATGTAGTTTCATGTGTGAAGGATAATGGCAGTGCATCTCGCACCAAAAGTTTTGATGGGTTGATGCCAAATACTGTACCTGGCAGAACAGGGAAATCTGCTGATAACAACCAATGCTCATCGGATCAGCTTGGAGGTCCGTTTACCTGTTTTTCATATATTTTCAGTTTAGTGTTCTTAGGTATTTTTATTTAAGCCTTTCCTTCTATGGTGAGTATTGATTTTGATTCTTCTGTTCAGTTGCTGATTCAGTGGAGTCCATTGAGAAAGATTATGTTCTTGTCAATCGTCACTTTTCTTCATTGGACAACTTCTCATATTATCTTGCAACATCCTTGCAAGAGAAGTCCACTACCAGAGTGCCTGTGCTCCCACCAAGAAAGAACAACCACGATACAGCTGCTGGTTCTGTTGGCACTGCAGAAAATTATAAACTCTACAGATCCGATGCATCAGACACATCATTGCTGCCATCAGTATTAAGAGACGTGCAAGGACTATCTATATTGCATCCCTCAGCTAGGCTCCAGTTGTTATATCAGTATGCACTGGCTGTTGCAGAGCTTGCCCTAGAAAAGGTGAGTTCTTCAGAAAACTGAATAATATTGGGTTCCTGTTTGTTGACCGAATAATGCTCTGGGTCATGGTGTCCCATGTAAAGTTGTAGACTTGAGGTATGAACTAGTTTCTAGGAATCATCACTTCAATTATGGAAATTAGACAATACTACAATAAATGGAAATGAATATATAATATTGTTGGTGGCTTGTGAGCTTCAATTCATGCCATTGAAGATGTAACTGCTAGTTTATGCAGTACAATGCAGGGCTGTTTCTGGAATCATTTTCAGTTCAACTTGTTGTTTTGGCCATGTGGAAGAAAGCTCTTCAGATTTGTAGTTCCTGGCTGGCCTCTACTCCGTGCAGTGAAGTACCAGAAACCAGCGCTGCCAGTGATTCAGCACATCAGGCCTCATCCTGCCCTTTGGAAACAATAGCTTCGATGAGACCTTCATCTGCTAGCAAGTGGGCAGAAGAAGGGTTTCTGTTGGCATTTGATCGTGCCGAGAAGTTATCCCATCACCTACAAGACACGGATGGTAGACTGTCTAAGCATGTCATCTAATCATATACTTGATTTCTTTGCTTGTATTTCTGGTTTTGCCGTTTACTCAAAGGTAAATGTCAAATCCGTTGCAGCCACTGCCGAGATCCCTGATGCCATGGAGAGAATATTTCAAAAAGCACTTGCTCTTGGGACAAGTGGTGCGGTAAGTAACTTCCAGCTGTGCTATAAGTTATTCGTCTCCCGTTCTTTTTGGAGATACGCTAACATGCTTCCTTCTGCTGCGCTCTTCCAGGTAGATGAGTACATGGAGAACAAGAGTAGTGCAGCAGTCTCATACTCAAAAGCAATGCTTCTGCTTCATTTCATTGTTGAAGAAGCTGCGTCTCTTCCACTAAACCCTCCATTCTCTTTGACTCATGCCAATAAAAGGCGAATCCAGAGCTACATTACCAACTTGCAGTCTCGTCAGTCTCACTTTTTGACCTTGCAACCCACATCTAAACAGTCTCCCTGATTTTATTACCAAGTAAATGCAGATAGCTGACAAGCCTACAATATGCCTGGATATGGAGGTCAAGTTCGGCATGCAATTTTAAACTCTGCATGTTGTTGATATGGATATCCACTAATGTGACAACTGCTTGGCAAATTCCATAACATTTCTAATGTACAGGATAACTTCCATGACAATGGATATCCACTTATATGTTGACAATGGCTAGGGAAATTCCATGACATTTCTGATGTACAGGCCAGCTACAGACTTTTGCCATTATTGTACTGAGCTTATTTTAAGTTTTGACAGGTGTAAACAAGTCCATTTGTTTTGAAACATGTAATCAAAAAAATTATATACATCTGGACGCATATTGTAAATATGATTCCCAAGCGTAAGAGCTACAAATCCTCTTTTTCGTAATAATGTTGTTTCCAACTGCCAAAAAAAAAAGTTCACAACTGGCTCTAGTAAAGCTAGATCGCCTGCATTTAGGATTGCCAGAAATCTTTGATGCTATGTAATGTCCTGCACTCTTCGCTCCGCTACAGATATGGTGAGTTGAAAAACCAGGGAGTATATATAGACCCAAAAGGAGAAAGCACACTTCAAGGGAAGAAAAAACAAGCCATAGCATGGCGCACTCAATACTTTGAGAGGAACTTGTCTAGTCTATTCATGGAGTTATTTACTGCACTTGAGTACAAGAAAGTAATAAGTCAATCAATGTAGAGTTGTAGACAACATATGGTACACACACACGACGAAGTCTCCAGCCGCGGATACCTCTAATTTTAAGCATACGAATATATAGATAACAAGCTGGAATATGGAATATTTGAGATTACATGCAACAAAGGTTTCCTTTGTTCATGCAATGTCAAAGTTTCAAGTTGATGCTTCCCCTTCCAGACGTAACCTTTTGGGGGCTCTCTCATTCCCTGGATTGCTGGTGCTCATCACTCTACTCTCGTTGGCCTCTACCGAACACCTTTTGTAAGGTTTAAATCCTGTTCTACGAGCTGTGAGTTTTTCTTGCCCTAGCCCGATTGTAAGTAGCCCCTCTTCCCGAATGTTTTCAGAACTGGGCAATTCCATTCGTTGACCGCAGAAACCAGCTCCCCACAACTTGCTGGTGAGGTCCAACAATAATGCACCTTCAACTTTCTCACCTGTGCTTTTCATTTGTTCCTCATTGCTTCCGTTCAGCTGTACCTTACCTTTCACATCATGTGGTGGTGAGAAGCTTTGTGGCAGTCTTTCTCTGGAGAAGAGTGCTTGAAAAGCCAGACGACCCTGACACAATAACAACAGCATGAGTACACATAATGCAGATGATGAACCATATCCTACTATCAAATTAACAAGATAGAAATAAAGGAGAGTTATGTAATTACCACATCCGAGACCTCCTTCCATGAATCGCCCATTAAGCTGCTGGTGCTTCTAATGCGACGACTACTAGACACAGCTCCCGGCTGATTCGCATCAGCTTCTTTGGTCTCTTCCTTGCCTTTCCCATTCTTATCTAGTGTATTCATCTCTACATCACTGCTCGAAGGTGTATTCGACCCACATGAAGACCGATCAACCTGTTTTCTGCTCTTTGTTTTGGCTGGATCAACGACCTCAGGTGCTGTTTTAGCCATCTCGTGATTATTGGCCTCTGTCTCACCATTTTCCTTTCGACCCCCATTCTCTTCAGAATCTGATGACACATCTGGTGCTTTAGAGGCTGGGTTTTGAGCTTGCAGAGTCTCAGACTGCTCTTGATCCAGATTTTGGTCATGCAAAGGAGAATTTTCTATACTAGTTTCCATTCTCTCTGTCTTGGCTTCCGGAACTAGACTGGAATCCACCAATGGGCCTGCAGTGGCAGATACAGGAGCACAAGTAAAGGCAGCATGAAGCGGTGTGCATACTGGTAGTAGTCCATGGGCTGCCCACCATGCAGTTGCTGCAGCCACAGTAGCCGCAGCAATGGCTGCCATACTGGGAGTTGAATTAATTTGCCTAGATGGAAAACCTCCTTCAACACATGCTGGAGAATCAGCAGAATTTTCCACACTTCCATAGGGCCAAAAGGTAGCTGCAAAGCTTGCTGCAGCATGAGCTGCAGGGTTTTGTAGCAGAGTTGACAAAACAAGACTTGAAAATGCTGAAGACATCTGGAGAAATGATCTGTAATCATGTTGATCATGGTGAGTTGAAGTAAAGGTGGCAGGAAAGGTTGGAAATGATTGTTGCGTAGTGGATCTAGGTGAAGTATTTTGATGTTCAGTACTGGCTGAAGCAGCTGGATGGGGGTAAAAACCAGGATGTGCATGGAGTTCTCCTACTGGGTGGTACATGGATTCTTGAAATGACATATCCGATTGAGCAGTTTGCATGCATGATGCCAAGCTCCCATCTATTATGTGCACAGGGACATGCCTTGGGTAGTTCTGCATGGTTTCCATCTCATCAAAATCACCTGATATCTTTCGGTCAGCCAGTTTCTCTTCCGAGGTGCAGGAATTTTGCAGCTTAGAAACTTTACTGGTGTCATTATCCTGAACTGTTGGTTTGGCCTCAGTCTTATCCAACTTCTGATTTCCATCAAGCTCAATGGTGACATAGGATTCACTAGTTGCACCGTGATTCACTCTTTCCTTCATTGAAGGTACAAACTCCCTAAAAGAGCAGGAATTTCTGAACCCCTCTGGTGTTGGTATGGAATTCTTCTTGGCCGAAGAAACTGAGGAACAGTGAGCCTCTTGGAGAAGGGTGAACACTTCTGATTCACTTTCTTTCTCAATTGTCATCTTCTCATCTCCATTTGGTTTCTGATAATGTACAAAAATGAATTAAGGAACAAGAACAATTAAATCAACAATGAGGGGAAAAGAAAATGCCATGTTTACCTCAGGAAGCGGTTCTTTCTCCAAGTCCAGAACTTGTTTGGAATGCTGAAAAGAGGCTGAATTTAAAAGCTTCCCATCTTTTCCTCCAGCCTGTGAACTAGTCACACCTGTCTTTCGAGGATAAGGATTGTTTGGTTTCCTTTTAGGACGAGGAGGTGGGATTTCTATGTCAAGAGCCTGACTTATAGGAACACCCTTGTTAACAGCCTCCTTTTCCAACTGCTAATAAAATGCTTGTTAGAGATTCAATAGAATAAGTTTCAATAGTAACATGTTCATTGATCACTGATTGCAGCAGTCAATAAAGAGACTGTGGAATAGCTCAACTGTTGTTTTATGGAACAACAGTAGTTTACAGATGTAGTAAGTTCTCCTATGGTCTGAGAATGTTTTTAAAATTTTGAAAGAGTACCATAATATGGTTCAAGAAATATGAATATTTCAACAACTTTGTCATTTCACTTTTCGGTAAACACCAAAACAGACAAGCAATATGATTAGTAGGGAATTTCTGTCACATGTTTATACGGGCTTCTTTTGTACATGCATATCCAAATGACTAACTTTCTTTTTGTGTGATAATACTCATTCATCTATTTCATAAGGAAATGAATTGCTCCCTTATTTCAGCATATGGGCTACTAAATTTTCCCTATCCTCATGATGTTTTTTTGATTTTGCAATTGTGACTGCATCCGGGGGGTTGGGGGTGGTTGGCGGCTTGACCAAGTAGTCAGCTTGACTTCTTGGCCTCAGAGATTGGGAGAGAGAATAGGGTACCCTTTATGAAAACAGTTCAGAACTTTTGCACACTAAGTAGGGACCTAACTGATGAAGAGTGTCTCTCTTTTTGACCATTCTCTTGTACATTATCATTATCATATAATATACAGAACTCTAACCTTAACCTAAAAACCCAACTTTTCCCGAGATATATATAGTAATGTTTCCTAGTATTCTGCCAGTGAACTTACATCATCCTTTATACCTTCACAAAACTCAAATCATGAATGCTGTGTAGCTACTCCATGTTATATTAGATATCAAAACACAAACAAAATGTAGGTCTTATAAGATGAAAATCACCAAGTCATGAGAGGCCTAACATGAATAGATATAAAGTAGGCAATGATATCATATAATTTCATGTACTTCAATCAAGGTTTTCCATCAAATGGTATATAAATAACTCAACATGGTTACCACAGAGAGATGGACGCAACACTATGGGACAAATGTGCACAAAGGTTTTAGCTCTCATATATCCTCTCATCTCAATCAATACATACACCATTTCATTGCTTTTTTCAACAAGCTTGAAGATAGAAGTTTATCTTTTTGCTGGCATGAGACTACATCTATTGCATACCTAGCTCTCTTTTGAGCGCCAGCCAAAACATAAATGATATCGCACAATTCCTTTTTTACAAATGCATCTCTATTTGTAGAATAGAAGTAAAGGCAATTTACCCTACCAAACTCTCCTATGTGTTCGGCATTAGTTACTAATTTGTGACATGAAGCAAGCAGGGTTACATATCTAGAGAACATACAATTATTAACTAAATGGTTATGAAATATGTCTTTATAGCAAACTTCACAAATGTACCACTCCAAGACTTAGATACCTTAAACACTAATTGAGCTACAAGGCATTCTGAAGACCTAGTCTAGTGGCTGCTTGGGAAGGCTCACCAATTTCAGTTTTCAAGATCCAATATTGGTTAAGTTTTCAGAAAGTCTGCTGTATTCACAGATCAAAGATGACCAGTGTAAAAGGAAATACAAACATGTTACAATACTGATTGACTTCAAGGAAATGTTCACCAATCTCCTACAAATCTGCTACAGTTTATCTATGCAGGACTAATTTGCATATAATGCAACAAGAGTATGATGAATGGAACTATTTTTAAGAAGTTGGTTCCCTTCAGGAAAATGCATCATGATAGCCCAATGATGCACTTGCATGTTATAAGATATCACAGAGTTCAAAGATATATCTGCAAGAAACTTGATCCACATCACCTTTAAATGCTTCTCAAAGTAGTCCTCCAACACTAGAGAGGAGAGAAACTTCAACTAGCTAAAATCAATGAGGTAACAGCAACCATCAAAACAATGCACAAAAGCAAAATAAGAGTCCCCATGAAGTATGCAATACCAAATCGTACTACTTATGTTACAAAATTTGGTTGTTGACTTGAAAGAGATTAAAGGTAGACAGGGAGCAAGTCTTTGGGGGAGAGAAAACTAGATTTCCATCGTTAATTTAAGCCACTCATATAGTCTAGTAAGTGTGCTTCATAGCCGGATGACAATAAAATCCACAGATTGCAAACATGCCAGAACAACCATCAAGAAAAGAAGAAACAATTCAACTAGGTTCTTAGCTAAGTATATCAACAATGTCACTACGTAAGAAAGGAATTGATAAAACATTAGCTGCAAAAAACCAAAAGCACTGCCACTGACTGACCTTTGAAAAGAACTTCTGCGCATGACTTCTGATCTGCACAGCTGTCTTTGTTCCAATATGCTCTGCACACATCCAACACAAAAACACAATGAAGTGGGGGGGATAGATCTCCAATTAAGGTTAAAATAGTCAAGAATTGTGTCCTATGGCATTCCGAGTGTCTACATGATTCTCCTGCCACTTCCACCATTAATCCCCAATTAACAGCAGTCAAATTGCCCTCACAACAACAATAAAAGAAAATAAAAATAAAGAGTTACAACATTTGCAAGACTAACCTTCAATGCGCTGCCATGCTCTTCCATAGAGCTTCAAGGCCTCTAGGAATCTATTGTGCTCCTCCTCTGTCCATCTTTCACGTTGCTTGGTAATCGTATATGGTTTTCGTGTCTATAATTTGCACAATTTAAGTCAAAAAATTTGAATACTTGTTTAATTAATACAAAAAGGAGCAGATTACAAGATCAAAGTTTGTTTCTAGAGTAGTCACCTTGATAACCAAGTCTTCTCCGGAAGAGTACATATCCATCACCGGACTTTAGCAGCTCACCGCTGCTTCAAATCCTCTCTAACGAACAGGGGATAGAACAAAAACCTCCTTCCATTTCTTTCAACACCAAATATTACAAATAAAGCCGTTGTTCTCGAAGCCCACAAGAGCTGATAACTCAACAACAACACCACTACTGCAGACAAAAAACAACAACAACAGTGGATAGAGATCTGCCTCTGTTTAGTATAAATGGTATTTAAACTTAAAACAAGTACGGGAAATTAAATTAAGTTCTTCAAGGACAAAAAACTTCAAGAGTCCACCAGAACAGAGTTGAGACGCAGCTCCGTAACAGTTCTAAAAGTAAAATCCTTTATTCAGAATCCTCACCAAAACGAACGCGTGGACGCCAAATCCTTTACATAATAAAACAGAAAAAAGAAAGAGAGAGCAAACAAAACTCGAATCAGTAAGCTACAACTACTTTGCATTACTAGTACACAAGCAGTTTTCATTTCTCTACTTCCTTTCCAAATTTTCCCGGCAACCAAACAGGAAATTTCAAAGAAAGCAGAAAAAATACTTAATAATCATTAAAAAAAAACAAATCCCTCGATATGCGAGAGATTTACCTGCCGAGAAATCCATGGTGAAACACAGATGCAGAATGAGTGATCAGCATGCACTGAAATCTAGCCAAGACTCACATAACAAGCAAACAGTTTCTCCAGCAAACTGGATCCAAATCTCGAGCTCAAAAAGAAAAAGAGAAGAAATCACCAGAAGAAGAAAAAAGGGAGATTTTGAAAGGAGTGAACAGAGAAGGGGGCTGAAGAGAAAATAGAGAAGTGAAAATGAGCTGAGGTGAGAGCTCTAAATCACCAGAAACTACAGTTCTACGGAGCAATCTCAGCCACTATAATTTCTTGTGGATTTCTAATCTGTTTTGCTTTAAAAAAATTCAGACTATTATTAAATTTGAGGCTGGCGATTGAGGAGGATGGTGGGTAAGGAGAGAGGTGAAAGGATCATGCCATGTGGCAGAAATTTAGTGGCTGATTAGTCTAAAGCACACCCCTTGCGCTTTTTATATTTCCTTCCTCTGCCATTTCCCTTGTCGCTCGTCATCAACTCTCCACCACAAACTCGTCGTGTCCCTAAGGGTGGTATCGTAAAAGCAGCATCTCATGTTTGGAGGCGGGGCCCTCCACTGAGGTGGCCCTTCGCGAAGAACCGGTTCTTCGCTGTGCAGACGCGTGTCGAAAGAAAAGCGGGGGGCGTCTGCCAGCGTGGCATGTGATACCGATACGAGACGGTTTTTGTAATGTTGGGCTACGGGTTGCTGCCGGTTTCAATGAAGTGTGAGGGTGTGGACAGGTGGGGTTGTCAAAGATTCAGTCAAAGCCACAAAGATCTAGCCACGTGTAGGTAATATCCGGTGCGGTCCGAGGAACAGAACAGCGAAAGTGTCTGGACTAAAAAGGAAGAACATGGGCTGGCCTGGTTAATAGGGCGAAAGCCCAATAACTTTTATGTGTATGGCTGAAGCCTGAACTACTACGACTCTACGAGGGTCAGTTAGATGGGATATGTTGGTCACTAATGGATTTGCTCCTACTAAAGTTCAAAATTTTGAAGAATATTTTATGAATTTTTAGATATGACCCATACGTATATCTACCCTTATTAAATTAACACTAATTATGTTCGCGTCGGGTTATAGAAGTAAAATACTTAATGTATGTGACTTCTCTATATAATAATTGAATTTGTAACTTCTTACTCACACCAATCGTATATTGATTAATAGTGTATATAAAGTTAACTTATTACGAAGACAATTTATCTATTTAAAATTCTAGTTTAAAAAAATAAATAATCACCATCTTATTTGAAGCTGTATTCTTTTTTTTACTTTTCCACCGGCTCTATTTTTCTCATTGTTATTGTTATGCTACTTAACTTTACTAATCCGTCATTAATTCAGTTTAATTAGTTTTACATTTTAAAATAGATATGACTTAGGGTCTGTTTGGCGTTCCAGTTCTGGTCCGAAAAGTGTTGTGGGTAAAAGTGCTGTGGGAAAAGCACTTTTGTGCAAAGCAGTGTGCTGTTTGGTAAACATTTCTTAAAAGTGTTGTGGGAAACGAGAAGTTGTTTTTGGTGTCTGGTAAACACTGCTTTTAGAACTATAGTTTGAGTATAAAATGACTATAAAGGGCATTAGTCATTTTTAGTGTTATTTATTTACATTATTTAATTCAATATTTTTTCTAAACAAATAATTTAACTATAATTTTCTAAAAACTGCAATTTTAACCTTTTAACTATAAAGGACACAATTTATTTCAAGCATTAAAATTAATATTTTTTAGTATATATATAGATTATTTAAATCAATCTATTTCTTTAAACAAATAATTAACATTTTATTAAATAAAGTTAAATATTGAGCACTATTTTAAAATTTTACATATATAAAATCACAATTATCTATTCATCATTAATCCATTACCTATTGAGTTACTTTTTTTATGCGAATACATCAATAATATTTTTTTTAATTTTTTAAGAAATTAATGTAACATATGAATTTCTACTTGACTCCTCATATTATTCAAATAAACATAAAAGTTGGTAAGTAACATTACAATATTTACCATATGGTTCAATTATTAAAATACTCTACTAAATATTTAAAATATTAAGATCTTATTTTTTTATTTTGGTATTATCACTAACTAATTGATATCCAATATTACATTAAATGATATAATTGGTATTTCTATTTTAGATTTATCAAAATGTACAATATTTTTGAAATATGTAATGACACGTATAATAAATAAAAAACTTAATGAATAATCACATTTTTTTAGTGAGTATGTTACATTTTTTGTGAGAAATCGTCAACTTATAAATATTTTAATTAACAAAAAAAGTAATGGTAACCTAAAGAAAATGTAAAGAATTGTTTATTAAATAATACAAATATCATATATATATATATATATATTTGCGTATCATAAATTTGAGTAGCACAACTTATTTCAGACAGACAGGATTATGGCGGATGACTTTTGGAAATAGCATAAAATCTTTCTATTTCGCAACTCTATTTAATGATTAAAAATGCAAATACAACCTTAAAACTTAAAGCTAACAATTAAAGCTTACACTTAACTCCAAACACCAATACAGGTGCAAAGTCATATCAGCAAACACCTAAACAAGACAAAATTTTCAAGAAATTTCAGGTTAAAGAACAGCCAAATAGTGCACAGCACTCCCAACCTTTCAGTTAAACATCAACCAACTCTACACAAACAATGGGAACAAATTACAGAAGTTCTATGTGTTGTGAGTTTACTTCGAATTGTCACCTCTTTCCTGCTACAGCATGAACATTTGGTGCTGAGAAATCCAAGGCTTGCTCTCAAGCATCAATTTGAGCTGCTCCCAGGCATCAACCTTGGGCCAAAAGTAGTAAGGGGTCAAAGGAATGGTGTCATGCCCTGGTATCACTTGGTTTAGTGCAATACCAATCGTCTTTTCCATCCAGATGAACTTTAACACCACCCTTGGTTTCTCCATTGGCTTCACCACCACTCTCAGCTTCTGTAACAGATGATATGCAGATTAACAAGACAACAGAAGTCCAGAACATTCTAGAAACAAAATCATCTAACTGTATCTGTCAAAATTACAGCCAAGTTGTTTACCACATCTGCCAATTCTGAATCTGCCAATTCTGAGAGTTTTCATCACAAGGGCAGTTATTGACAGCTATTCAGAAATTTTGCTTTCCAACTTAACACATGTAAGAACACAAACATTTGGAATAACAATACTTGCTAGAAGGATATGATTTAAAGGCTCTTATCTTGTGCCGGACCTTCTCTTACTTGCCTTAATTCAGAAATCAACACACTATCTGGATGTCATGTAGTTATAAGAAACAAACAACCTAACTCAAGCTGAGGACTTTTTACTTCACTGCCAGTATAAAAGGAAAATCAAAATTTAGAAAGAAAACAGGCTGAAATAGATGTTAGGCTTGTGGAAACCTCTGGGCTTACAAAATAACCAGAAAATAATAAGCATAAGATCAGCAGCCTATTTACACTAGTCTGGCCAGAAAATCTGATGCATATTCGAAAAGACTCTCCTAAATACTCAACATCATCTTGAGCACAGAATGCCTAGTCATTTTTGTGAAAGCTAATATTGAGAACAACATTTGTGTGCTGAGCAGAATTAAGTAGGAGCACAAATGGCAGCATTCATCCATTAAGTGTAATTCAAAAAAGAAACAAAAATCTCCACTAAAAAGAATCATTCACTAGCAAGGGTGTATGATGGCAAACCAGGATACACATACCTCCAAAAGTTGTTAAAGTGGGAAGAATTCCCTATCGCATTTTGTAATAGCCATTCTACAAAGCCAAATGCTGACAGCCATGTGCCAATGACCTTAAACTAACCCTCGAACCAAAATCCATGCTCTCTTGGGTTTACTGCTATTATCAAGGCGATTCGATACTTTTGATAAATTTCTTGGCCTGTGAGAGGATGAGGGGAAAATGAGCAAGTTACTGGAAAATAGTTCATGTGAAATGATTACAGAGCATTTGCAATCTGTACCTGCTCTAATGTTAGAAACATGATGACATTCCAAGATCCTAGCCGGCCAAAATTTGGGATAAAGCCCTTATAGAAGGCCAAAGGTCCCTGCAAAAGATGTTCAATGGTCAAGTTAGTACTTAGAACACATTAAGAATTAAGCAATATTTTGCAAGATTGGCGAGTATCAAGAATTATGAGGTGATTATTTACTATGTCAACAGAATAGGCTTGCTATAGAATTCTGGGATTTGACCTTGTGTTCTTATTTTACGAAAGTAAACAATAGAATTAAATAACAATGAGATTGGTTAAGAAAAGAAAAAGAATGAGTCACCAATAAGTGAAGCATGCAGACATTCAAAGGATAAGTGAAGGGCATAAGGATTTTACTTTGTATGTTTCCTCAAACTCTCAATGACTGGAACACCGATGGTCAGATTTGGAACAAAATGCCTGTAAGAACAGTAAACAATATAAACCCATACCAGTAAGACAACAACCAAAAAGCTCAAAGCATTAGTTTTCATCTAAATTAGCACAAACCACAAAAAACTAGCCACAAAAATAACTAAATTTGCTTATGGAACAGGAATCATTTATTAGCATCTAATCACTAAAATCACTCCAAACACTTCCTCACATTCTTTTCAGAAACCTTCCTATCACTTACTTGAACCAAATAACCACAACCAATTTCATTTTTTCACACCAAAAGTTGGAAATAACCTCATAATTGACAAACAGGTATTCAAGCAAAATAATTTTTTGCCTCATTTAACAACAAACAAGGAAGAAGAAGAAAACTATTCATGAGAAAAACAGAACACGCAGCAACGAAAAACAAAGATATGGATTTCTACAATTAACAGAAAATAACCAAACTTTGCAGTATCACAATCCCAATGAAAGTCCAAGAAAAGTATCGAACTTTACCCATCCTGCAGAGAACAACAAAACAAAGTAATCAGCTTTACCATGTACAATCACTAATTTACTCACCCAATACGTTTAGCAGTACTTAAAACCAGATTAATCACTCACCATGATGTCCATGTGTAGCCAATCAGCGCCACAATCGAGCATCCGCTTAGCTTCTGACGCCAAATTAGAGAAGTCCGATGACAACATCGACGGTGCGATCTTCGCTGCAACACCCATTATCCACCGGTTATCTTCGACTTGAGGCGGCTTTACGGGTTCGGATTCTATCAAATTCTAGAGCGGTGGTATAGATTCGCAACGACGAAAGGAATCAAACCCCTAAATTTATTTACAGATTAAGAGAAACCCTAACGAGAGAGTGAGAGAACGAGAGAGCTTGAGCGGAGCGAGAGAGCGAGAGAGCGAGCGATTTTTTTGGTATATTTTATACCTGGTTTATTTGTAATTAAGAAGGAAACCAGGGGATACTTTTGTCCAAAAATAATGAAAGCCCAGCTTCCCGTGTCCATGGGAAACGCACTTGTGGCCACTGCTTTATTTTGGTGCAGTGGGAAATAGAGGCAAATTCTAAAGGAAACCCAATAGAGCTTGGGAAGGTGTTTACCTAACACCTTTCTTTTTTCCAACCCAAATCTAAACCCCAAACGGTAGCTTAAACTAGTGAATAAAAGATGAGAAATGAATTCTAGAAAGGCTTGTTAATTACAGCGCCTATGTATCGCAGATATATATACTGTATATAATATGTATGATGAAAATATCTTGACAATTTACACAAGATAAATGTACAAAATAATCATGACCACAAAATTAGATAGAACTCCTGAAGTTATGTCGTTGCTGTGGTGGTGTGGTATTGTTCAACAATATAAATACACAAGTTTCCAAACTGATTAATTGTAACAGTAATTACAGTATTGTTAAATTAATCAAGATCAAAACTATGAAAACACATATAGACGTCGCCCGCTCCGACTAGACACCGCAACCCGCTAAACAATGGCTAGAGACAAAACTTGTAAGGAAAACAAACAAGCGTTTTGTGGCTGGTTTTGCATGCTATCCCTTGGACGTGTTTGTTGGCAATCAAACAGTCACCCCAACGGCGAATTAAAATATTTTGCTCATGTATATGAGAATATATTTTGATTGGTTAGTATACGCTGATACGGTAATAATAATTAATAATATTACCAAATTTAAATAAAATAAATATTTTGCTCAACTTGAAATGATTTTTCAAAAAAAATATTTATATTAGTTGACAATTAATGTAGAAAAGTATATAATTAAAAGAAATTGAAAAATGATTTTAAACCAATACTTATATTATCATAGGACCTACCATATTTATTACACATTTTCTCAAGTTTTCATAATTTTTGTAAATTTTTTTAATCACTGAAAAGGTTATAAAAGAGAAAAAAAATTGAAAATATTTTTTAACGAATGCTTTACATTTTCCTAAGTCATACCCTATTTGTTACTACATTTGTTCTCCGGTGTTTATAACTTTTGCATTTTTTAACTATTAGAAATACAATTTTAGAAAATTATAAAGTTGATGTTGCAAATTTTTAAATGTGTATAGGAATGGAATGAAAGATTTTGAAAACTATAGAATTTTGTATGTTCGATCCTTAATTAACCTATAATTTATGGCCTATTTCAAATCTATCCCCACAATATGCATAATCTACCAATTTTGTCCCTAAACTAACCTTTTTTTATCAAACAAGTCCTCCAGCTATCATTAGGTAGGTTATCAAGACTACCCTTCTATATCCACTATTTAACATATGTTTTGTTTTTGTTTTTATTTTTATTTTTTAAGGTTTTACTTTGGTTTAGTTTGACACCCGCCAACTCCCATGTGCAGGATGTGCACGTACGTGACAATGCCATGACACGGCGAGGGCATTAATAGTGGATGGAATGGAAGGATAGTTCTATTTCCATAAGGTCTGCTTTCTTTTTTGAACCGCTTTCGGTTTTTTGTTCGCCCTTATCCACAAACTGATCGAATCATATATTGATTCCATTAGGTTTTGAGTATATTTTAATACAGATTCTCGATAAAGGAGAGGGAAAAAACTTTGAATCATAGATTTCATCTGTGATTCTGATTGGTATGTATTGTTTTCAAAATTAGATCGGGAGTTGAATTGGATACGAAGAAATCGAAAGAAAATGATGACACTGAATCATGTTATATTTTATTGAATAGGTCATAACCAATATATACACAAGTATCATAATCATGATCTCACAATCAATGCTTACTATTATAATCCTCAAGTTGGAGCATGTAACTTGGAAATGCTCAACTTGCTCGACAATTGATGAAACCGATCATGCCCAAGAGCTTTAGTGAAAATGTCAGCTAATTTATGGAGTGAAGAAATCGCTTTAGGAACTACAACGCGTGATTGAATATGCTGACGAAGGAAATGACAATTGATCTCAACATGTTTTGTTGGCTCATGAAAAAACGGATTTGAGACTGTAAAGCACCTTGATTGTCACAAAACAAAGGTGTAGGGAAAGTGGAACTAACTTGGAGATCTTGTAAAAGTCAATGTAGCCATATAATTTCACTGGTAGTGGTACCATAGCTCGATACTCCGACGGAAGAGCGTGATATCGCTGTCTGCTTCTTATAACGCCATGAAATCGGTGATGATCCAAGAAACATGATATAACCAGTGGTTGACTTGCGTGGTGTTGCATCGAAATAAAGCTTGTAGTGATGATGAATTATCTGAAGGGAAGAAGATACCTTGCCCTAAAGTTCCTTTAAGATAACATAGTACACGATCAGCCGCATAAAGATGTGGTTGTCTAGACACATGCATGAATTGACTAAGTATGTGAACTGCGTACCTAATATCAGGATGAGTGATGGTGACGTAAAGAAGTCTTCCTACCAGCCGATGATATTCACTAAAATTTGAACAAACTTCTCCAGAATCAAGAGCCAACTTGTGTTGTTTATCCATAGGAAAGGAAGCAGGCTTACATCATGTTAAGCCACTGTCTGTTAGGATGTCTAAAGCATACTTGCGCTAACTTAACATAAAACTTGTTGGCGACCGAGCCACTTCAAGACAGAAAATATTTAAGGTTCTCGCGATCCTTGATTTGAAATTTCGTATCCAAGTAACTCTTCAGTTTACAAATATGATCATGATCAGTGTCTGTGATGATCACGTCATATGCATAGATGAGAACGGAAATAAAAGATTCTCCACTAAAGTATGTAAATAAAGACTGATTTGCTACAGACTATGAGTAACCGATAGCAAGAAGGGAAGTGGTGAATTTCCGATACCAATTGCGGGAAGCTTGGCGCAGGTCATGTAGAGACTTTTGTAATCGGCAAACACGAGTCTCCCTTGTTTGGAAAAGCCTTGAGGAATCTCCATATAAAATTTCTCCTCTACATCACAATGCAAAAATGCATTGTTCACATTTAAGCAACCGCTAACAGCAACGCACTGTGACAAGTTTGGCAACAGGCGTAAACGTCTCATGAAAATCCACTCCTTCAATTTGTGTGTATCCTTTAGCCACCAATGGCGCCTTGTATCGTTCAATGCTCCCATCGAATCAATATTTGATTTTGTAAACTCATTTTGAATCAATTGGTTGTTTCCTAGGAGGAAGTGGCTCCAAGGACCCATATCACAGTGAAGTAACTCAAAAGCATGCGTGGTTTTATTTATACTCGCTGAAAATGACGTTCTTATCTACTTCGCTCTATGACAAGCATCAAAAACC
The DNA here is from genome assembly GCA_963691705.1 of Viola odorata. Classification (NCBI taxonomy): domain Eukaryota; kingdom Viridiplantae; phylum Streptophyta; class Magnoliopsida; order Malpighiales; family Violaceae; genus Viola; species Viola odorata. The sequence goes on from OY829545.1 coordinate 15,416,247, forward strand.
AAAGTCTTACCACAACCAGAAAAAGTTGACAAGTTTGGAACCAAAGGAAGACGATTAACAGGAACGTGCCTTAAGTGTTGATGCCATAAGCTCGCTTTGCTCAAAGAACTTGCCACCAATGCCTTCCCCTTTTTCAACAGCTCAAAGTAGTAAAGACAGTTTCGCTCTCTACCGCTCCAATCTGTGTCCTCGAGTGCAAATCTTGTATAACAAAGAAATCAACCCAGAATATGAACAAGCAATTCAAATCACACGCCAGCTTACTAACGGACAATAAATTCAAGCAGAAATCAGAAACACCAAGAACTCGTTCAAGAATTCGTCTAATTCCGAGTGCAATGCGACCCAAGGCATGGACTGACACTGTATTGCCATTTGGAACCTCAACTGGTGGGATGTTAGTATGATTGACCACGTCTCAGTGGTGTTGTGGGTTATGTGATGTGAGGCTCCCGTGTCAACAACTCACTCATCATGTGCTTTACCAGAAAGGTTTGCGACAGCTGCATTTGTGGAAGGTTGCTCAAATAAGATGTCCTGTCCATTTAGGAAGGTCATCCACTGCTAGCGTTGTGCAACTATCAAGTTTGTAGAAATCAAGCGTGAATGATCAGAGGGACAAAGATGGTGTGGAGAGCTGGTGTTGATCGCCTTTCTTTAGCAAGTGCCATCATCTCCAATACCTTTCCCGTTGTTAAGATCGCCTGCCATGTCGAAAATAAAATCACTAGGTTAAAATAACCTGCTCCGCTACAACAAAATGTACGCAAGTATCACAATCATGATCTCATGATCTATGCCTACTATTGCGGTGATACTTAATTACATTGATTATAATCGTATAATATTTACTGAGTAAGGTACACAATAGGAAATAAAAGATCTTCTAATATGAGAAGAAAAAAGTTCTAAGCTTTGAAGTTACAAAAAATCAAATTGATTAGTCATGATGTTAGAATTAACTCTAATGCTTAGTATGGAATGAGGGAAAGGAAAGGAATGGAATGAAATTTAGTTAAAATTCTTCTTTATGAGAATAAAAATGAGTAGTGGAAAAGGAGAGAAAGGAGTGGAAAGGAAGGGAAATTTTAAAGCTTAATTTCCCTCCTAACTTAAAAAATATTTTCTTTCATAACTGGAAATTTTAACTCATGTGTTCCTATTTTAACCTTTTAGATTCTATCTTTTTAATGTCGATGAATTAGATATAAAAGTAAATTCACTAATCATTTTTCCTCTCTTTCTAAAATGGCACCCATATAAAGAAAATAAAAAGAATTATTTACATTCCTTTCCTTTCCCTATTAAATTTCCCTTGTTTTCCCTTACTACATTAGGTTCTTATACTAAGCATAAGTGATTGATAAGCATGGCACTAAAAAAAGTACGAGGAAAAAAATTGTTTGGCGATTTAGTTTGAAAAAAAGTAGATATATAATTCATTAGTTATTTTATGTGTTAATAAAGTATATTCATTTATTAAAAAAAACGTGGTTGATTGTCAAAATTGGAAGCTTTCAAAATATTGACACCAGATGTGTTCTCCTATGAGATTTGGTAAGTAATTGTAAACGGTGCACACTAGTTGTAACGTCTAGAGCAACTGGCTAGCGGGAGGTCATATCCCTCAAAATTTCCTCAACTCACATGTACCTTTATCTTCCATAATAATTAATATTGACTGAGAAGAGATGAAGAGAAATTATTAGATATAACGAGAGTGTATATAATAATGAGTTTGTGTATCGAGATTTATGTTTAATTTATTTAAAAAAAATAAAAATGTGTTCATATTTACTAATTTGGCTAATTAAATGTGAGAGAGGGAATTCAATATTATATACATCATAATATCATGATATTGATTGTGGAAATAATATAATCACATTTACCTCCAATAAAAACAACATTTTTTTTTGCGTGGAGACAAAATAAATCAAACAAACTCAGTAACACCACCACTTAGAAAATAATTGTTAAACTCCATTGCTAATAAAAAGTTTTACTTTTTTCACAAAATATAGTCTAGTAATTATTTTAGGTGGTGATAGAGAGGTTCATGTTTTGAGTCTCGAGATCCAGTTGTAACAAAAAATAATAGTTTATTTCTTCAAATAAAATTACACGTTTATCTATACATAAAATCAAAATAGGTGAAGTAAATTGTATTTTGTTTGTCTGTTTTTAATTCCTAAAAGTGATAATAATAATACATGATGTTTATAAAAAAAAATAGATCAAACAAACTCAAAGTGACACCACCTGAATTTTTCATTGTTCACAATAGATTTTTCACAAATTTCTAGTCTCAACATTCACTAAAAAAAAGTACTTTTTTTTGTTTTTTTAGATAAAAAGTCACACGTTTGTTTTCAAAAATAAAATAGTTTTGAAGTAACGCTCGTCTGCTGCTAAGGCTGCAACTTCAACTTGAATTTCCACCGTGTGTACTTATAAAGTTGGGAGTATAGTCATGATGCTAGAATTAACATTAAGTGATTGATAATCATGACACTAAAAAAGTACGAGGGGGAAATTTGTTTGGCGATTTAGTCTGAAAAAGTTAGATATATAGTTTATTAGTTATTTTATTGGTACTAAATGTGTTAATAAAGTATCATGTTCAAACCATACCTTCATCTATACATATAAAAAAAAGCGTCGGTGAATGTCAAAATTGGAAGCTCTCAAAATATTGACACCATATGTGTTCTCCTATGGCATTTGGCAAGTAATTGTAAACGGTGCAGACTAGTTGTAACGTCTAGAGCGACAGGCTGACGGGAGGTGGAATGATTTCACCTCCTTCAAAATTTATTCAGCTCACTTGTACGTAGGGTTGTTCATCGGTTAACCGAAACCGAAACCGAAATCTAAAGTTTCGAATTTCAGTTAACCGTACGCTCTGAAAGTGCTATCCGAAATCGAACCGAAATTTCTAGAAACTAAAATTCCGAAACCGAAATTATTTCGGTTCAGAAGTTCGAAAAAACAGAACTTCTAAAATTTTAAATCCCAATTCACCTCACTACTAAATCAATTCAATCCTCAGTACTAAATCAATCCTCCCTGCCAAATCCAAATTAGAATCTTCTACTAATTAAATCCAATCTCTGCCCAATTAAATCAAAAAATCAACTCTACCAAAAAATCAAAAAGCATCCTACCAAATTAAATCAAAAAACCATCTCTACTAAAAAATCAATCAAAACCATTCCTCTGCCAAACCCGAACCAAAAATCCATCAAACTCATCACCGCCGACTATTCCTCAACCACACACCCCAAATCGATCCATCACCGCCGGACAACCTCACCATCAGCCATCCTCCATCACACACCCAAACCAAACCCATCAAACCCCAAACCCAAAAAAAAAGAAAAAAAGAAAGAAAGGAAGAACAAAAGATAGAAAGAAGAAAAGCGCAGATTCTGAGAGGAGTGACCGGCGTTAGGAGGAGCTACGTGAACAAAGGGAAAGGGATGACTGGAAACACGACCCACTCCGGCATTAAGAGGCTGGGAATACGGGATTCGGAGAGGAGTGACTAGCGTTAGGAGGAGCGACTTGAGGAGCGGCGATCGCCGAGGGGAGAGAGAGAGATGGAGAAGAGGAGAATCTGTGAGTGAGCGGTTGAGGGAAGAAAGATCGAAAGAACGAGTGAGGATGAGGGTATAATGACATTTTAGTAAAAAAAAAATCTTATATAGTAGGTAAGCAAAAGTTCGGTTATTTCGATTAACCGAACTTTTGCTTACCAATATCTGAAACCGAACCGTATTAAAGTTCAGTTTCGGAAAAATCAAAACCGAACTTTTCGAAACTGAAATTCCAAAACTGAACAAGCGAAATTCCGGTTTCAAAATTTCGGTTATTAAAAACCGATGAGCAGCCCTACTTGTACCTTTATCTTCCATAATCATTTATATTGACTGAGCAGAGATGAGGAGAAATTATTATATACAATGAGAGTGTATATAATGAGTTTGTCTATTGAGATTTATATTTAATTTATTTTTTAAAAATAAAATGTGTTCATACTTGCCAGTTTAGTTCAGAAAATATGAGTGAAGGAATCCAATATTATATACATTATAACATCATATGGGTATCCAATTCTCAATTTATTTATTTATATTTAACGAGATCCAATTCTTGATTGTGGGAATAGTATAATAATTACCCGTCTAAATTATTCGCGAAAAGTAAAGACATTTTTTTTGCCTTATGAAATCACATTCTACCTCCCATGACCTTTTTTCAAACAATTACACCATTTCATAAAAATTTAGCCTGCAACTTAACGAGTATATGACTTGCTTGTGATCATTACTTGTAATTTTAAGTATTTATAATTTTAAACAAATACAATTCATAATAAAATAAAAAAAATCCTTCAATTTGTAAAATTTGAAAATTAGTTAATAATTTTAGCTTCATATTATCGGTTCATAAAAAATCATTAAAATATTATAAACAGAAGTAATGGTCACATGAAAGTTTATAATTGTTAGTTTCACAACCAAAATTTGAACAAAAAGAAATACTATAGACAGAAGTAATGGTCACATAAAAATTTATACTTGTTAGTTTCACAACCAAAATTCGAACAAAAAGATGTTGGTTGGCTAGACAGAAAAAAAACTCAGAGAAAGTAAAATACTCCCTTTGTCCAAATTTAACTGACGTTTTTTGTCCAAAAACCGTGTTCTCATTTAATTGACGTTCTTGACAATTGTGTCCACTTATTTTATATTTTGACAAAAATGCCCCTTAAACAACATGTCGTTTGCTGAATAAACAACATGTCACATAATGTCAAAAGAGGAAAACGAAAGTTAAAGTGAATTTGAGTTGGGCGGGTTTTCAAATGTTTGGTTTTCTTGAAAAACAGATAGTCAGTAGCCTTTGACACTCATTCTCTCCATCTTCTCCTTCTCTCTTCCTTAGCTTTCGTGCTTCTTTCTCCTAAAAAAAAATCAGAGCTTGATATGAAGATAGAGGGCATTTATTTGAAGATTCTCAACCTGATAGTTGTGTTCAATTTGATGATTCCGACAATATGTTTGTTGAGGATTCTTTTGCAGCCGACGATGATGAAATGGATATTGCACACTCTTTACTCTACCGCAACCAATTCAACAATGGACTTTGCACACTCTTTACTCAGGAGTGATTGAATTGCTCTAAAGAATCCAAGGCCCAAGATGTTTAAATCAGGAGAGTTAGGAGGTTGACAAACTAGAGACACATTCAATCTATTTTCCTGAACTGCATACAAGTATTCAACATCATCAGTGTGAATATGGGTCTTGGCATTGTCTTGTTGAATAAAAATCTGATCCTTAATACTCTCCCTAGGCCACTTGTTGGTTATGGCCGATAATACTTTACCAATCATAAACTCTCTAATAACGTCTCTGGTTATGTTAGTGATGGGTTTAACCTCAACTGTACCACAAGGCCTATTTTGACTCGATCCAACAGCAACAATAAATTGAACTAGTGGGAAAACCCCAATCTTTCCATCAAAAGTACATAAGTCATTAGAGTCATACCTTGGTCTCGCAACAATAGCTAAGAACATTACTTTATGAATGAAATGAGAGCTTTTAATGGTTCTTACTAGATCAATCTCATCATGCATGAGGTAATACGTCTGTGATCTTTTGGTTAAATAGAACCACTTCTCATCAATATGCACAGTGTTGTCCATCCGATTGAATGTTGGATCATGTGGTAATGTTGTTGGGTCAAAACTTGAGAGACAATGATTGATTCTGGAAGTGTGATTGTCTGGTATCAATGAGGGTTTAATGGCATTCGTGTGGCGCCTGATGACTCCTTCTTTCAATTTACCATACAGATATATTTTCAATACACCAAGGAAAAAAGCAAGAGATCTCAAGGTTGTCCTCTGTCTCAAAGGAATAGTTCACATCCTTTCCAAATCAAAATCAATTATTTTTCGACCACAATTTTTCACTTTACAATTAGCATGAACGTGGTTACCTAACTCCTTTGCACGTTTCCATATCCTCTGTAATGTTCAAATTCCCACTCCAAAAGAGACAACTACCTCCCTAGTTGCTCATTTCTTCAACATTTTTTTCCAGGAGCATTTCATATGTAGCTAGTCGTTCAGCTATTGTTAGTTTTTTCCTATGCTCTAACCATACAAAACGTAAACATGGTTAGTCGAATGACAGAATGGTTTTGGAAAATAAAGACAATAACTTCAAATGGAATGAATTACTTCGTCGTAGTGCCTGGTTTAAGTCTGAAATCTCCATGGGTTGTTCAACTTCTTCATCGTAGACAAGTGGTTGATTTTGAATTTTTAGAAAATCTGAACCATTCGATGATAAATCGTCAAGCCCATGCTAGTTGATTGGAGAAGATTCAGGTTGGACTGACATTTGAAATGGAGGAGTGACTGGGAATTCATTGAGGTTAGGTAGTGAAGAAGCCATAGCAGACCCAATGGCAAGAGTTTGAGGAAGAGAGTTCGGTGGAATTTAAAATAAGAGGGAGATAATAAAATTTGAAATCCATACATAATTTCAAATAATTTCAGGAAATAGGGGAAGGAGGGAAACAATTTGAATTTGGGTTTTTGTCAAAATTTCATTCTAAAATTTGGGCCAAATTTTGAGCGGGTTAGGGCTAAGTGTTGATGAAAATTTTGGAACAGAAATAGAGAAGAGAGAAGATGCTGGGAGGAGAGAAAGAGAGGAGAAGAAGCTAAGTTAGGTTTGATTTTTAAAATCAAAACCACAGGCTTTTTTTCTGTTGCGTGGGGCCACAAATAGCTTTTTGATAGAAAATTGGGCTTGTACAGTAATGAATTGACTGATCTTAATATGTGTGATTCAAGGTCCAACGTCAGTTAAATTTGGACAAAGAGAGTATAATTTTAGAAGGTAAGGAGAGAGGTCTGCTTTTTATGGATAATTCCTGGGGTTATGTACTATTTCCCCTTCTTAGTGTTGGCACTTTTAGATTATGTCATTCCATTTTAATTAGTAGTACAAGGTTTACGTCAATCCATTTTTTCTTCCACTTTTTTTCATTTTGAATAAAAAACAGTAACGTGGGATGCTAGCTTTAATAATAAAAATAGAAAAAGGAAAACCGTACACATGGGTGGGATATGTTTTGTTTTTCTTTTTTGTATTTAACTCAAAGAGAAGAAAAAAACAAAGTTTGTGTTTAATTAGACTTGTAAATCAATTAGGCCAATTATGGGAGAGACTAGTTTTAGCCGATTCGAATTTGAAATAATTAATATTTATTATGGTGATCTAATTATCGGATGGTTTTGACAAAAGAAACAAAAGGACCTAACAACTATAAGCGCTGAATTAATTAAGAAATGTAATTCCATTTAGGAATCATCTTATTAGTAGCTAGTAGTGTTACCTATTCGACGAATTCAACATCACGTTTTTTTGGTACATATCAATTATATATATAACAATGTTGTCAATGGCCGTACAAGACCTTTGGTTAGGAATTGCCAACACCACCTGCAGGGTCAAAAGATGGCTTATACTCGAATGGAAAGTTCTATATATGATGGAAATGTCAACAATTTGCGTAAGTCAAAGGTTAATAAAGTCAAAAAAATCCTCCATAAAGTTTAAAACAACTTACATAATGAACAAATTTCAAATTTTGAGTTAGACTCAAATACTCAACCTATACCTACAACACACACATATATTATACTCCCTCCTTCCCCAATTAAATGTCTTTCTCACATCCCAATATTCAGTAGGGAACGCATATCGAGGAGGTCAGATGAGGCACTATTTGACCCCAAAAAATTCCGTACTTTTTTTCGAACGTACGTTAATCCTTAACGTACTTCCGAGAAAAAATTCGGGGTAAAATTATCTCAAATAGTGACTGTTTCGGAATCCGGCCGTCTTAAGGTACGTTCCGAAACAGTAAAAGCAAAACCTAAAACAACGTTTAATTGGGGAAGGAGGGAGTATATATATATATATATATATAAAGGTTTATATGATCTTCTAAATTCGTTAATTACTCGTTTATATTAATACCTTATTATATTTAAATGGGATGATTATGATTTTGTATATGTAAATGAGCAACATGAATATTAATACTTGTTAATTATTACCCGAACTCGCATAATGTTTAGGACGAGGCAAATGACACCGTCAAATGTATCATCTTCAAAAGAAACAAAAAAGTACATTTATTACGTGGATTAGTCAAATAATTAATAAAAAATTGAGATTAATTGAAAATAAAAGTAAGAGAGCACCCGAAACCAGAAATCATTACTCTATAATTTTTTAAACTAATTAATGAGGTCTATAAATGAGTATGAACAACAATATCTTCATTTTGATTCTTTTAATCTGTATTTCTATCTATAAAAAAAAGTAAGAATTAAATACTCCCTCCTTCCCCAATTAAATGTCTTTCTCATATCCTAATATTCAGTAGGAAACACATATCGAGGAGGCCGGGTGGGGTACTATTTGACCCCAAAAAATTCCGTACTTTTTTTCAAACGTACGTTAATCCTTAACGTACTTCCGAGAAAAAATTCGGGGCAAAATTGTCTCAAATAGTGACTGTTCCAGCCGTCTTAAGGTACGTTCCGAAACAGTAAAAACAAAAGCTAAAACGACGTTTAATTGGGGAAGGAGGGAGTATGATATAAATTGCGAGTTGACACGAGTGGATAAATATCTAAAGAGATGTGAATCCTCCGATTAATTTATTCCCATCATTAAAACGATCTCCTTCCATTTTTTCAATATATATACTAGATCACTACAATATATTCTTTACTTACACATGCGTTACTACTTAGCTTAAAAGAAAGAAGAAGAAAAAAACTGTGTTGGTACATAGTACCCAGTATTAGCCACACCAACCAATTTATTCTTGCAATGGCTGGAGAAAAACCACTGTTGTTATCTGACATAGCTTCAACCGTAACCTCCATCCCCTCTAATTACATCCGACCAGAATCCAACAGGCCAAATCTGAGCGAGGTTCAGTCCTCGGACGTTTCCATCCCCCTCATCGATCTCCAATGCTTAGATGGTCCAACTCGAACACGAGTGGTCAAACAAATAGGCCTAGCTTGCCAGAATTATGGCTTCTTTCAGGTATATGTATTTAATTATTAGTTAATGCATACATGTTTAATTTTGGGCAAATTTGATGTGTAATTAATTAAAATTTGATTTGTTGTTGACAATTAATTAATGTATAATTAAGGTTAAGAACCATGGCATTCCAAAAGAAGTGATCGATGACATGCTAATGGTGTCGAGAGAATTTTTTCACTTACCTGAAAGTGAGAGGTTGAAGAATTACTCAGATGATCCTATGAAGACAACAAGACTCTCCACTAGCTTCAATGTAAGAACTGAGAGTGTATCCAGCTGGCGTGATTACCTAAGACTCCATTGCTACCCTCTCGAGGATTATGTCCAAGAGTGGCCCACCAATCTTCCATGTTTCAGGTATGAATTTTTCTACCACGCCTTAACTAATTAATTATAAGACCATTCACAGTAGAGAGGAGCAAATTTTAGAGTGTTATGATATAAATTTTTTATTTATTTTCAATAAAACAACTGAAAGTGGAGGTCCCACTGTCAGTTTAGTCCAGGACCGGAGCTGGCATTTGCTCTCCACTTGCTCCCCTGCTGCACTTGTTGCTCCTCATTTGCTCTCCAATTTACTACCCTGCTGTGGATAGTCTAAGGTACCATTCTTTAGGTATATATATATATGTACACAGTACACCATATCATATTTTTTTAATTAAGTTTCATTAGTTGTATAGATGTGAGTTTTAGAGATGGTGAAAGGTTGGACCATGACAAGATGCATATACATATCTACACCTCCTATAAGAGATTTTTCTCTCTTTTGGTCAAGCTTGATTTTTTATACACTCACATTTTTATAAAATATTGTTTAATATTATTCAACTTATGGAAAAGGAAAAAAAAAAATTCTCTAAACTTCAACACATCCTACCTGACCCAACTAAGTACTATTCTCAGTAAACCGTAAAACAGACACCTGACACCCAAATAAGGTGTTATTCTCGCGAACAGTAAAACAACACCCGATTAAAGATTAGTCTCTCATGCACGGTAAAACAGACGCAAACAAAAAGAATTGTCAAATTTTCTTTATTGATTCTTTGTTGTTGTTCTCTTGAATCTTGATGGTTTCGCAGAGAGGATGTTTCGAAGTATTGCGCGAATGTTAGGGATTTGGCGCTGAAGTTACTGGAAGGCATATCGGAAAGTCTTAATTTTGAAAAGAGCTACATGAATGAGGCATTAGGCAAGCATGCGCAGCATATGGCCATTAACTATTACCCTCCATGTCCACAGCCGGAGCTAACTTACGGCTTGCCGGGTCATGCCGATCCTAATGTTATTACCATTCTCCTGCAAGATGACGTGCCGGGCTTACAAGTGCTCAAAGATGGCAAGTGGGTCGCTGTCAACCCTATCCCCAATACCTTCATTGTCAACGTTGGAGATCAGATCCAGGTAATTAGTAATTTTATTTATATACGGAGTGGGCATTCCTGTTTTTGGATAGATCTCCTTTTTGATAGGTTTCCTTTGTTTCTCATTTTCCTTCTAGTTGGGGTGAATAAGGAAGCTTTAATCTAATCTCTAAGATATCTAGCTTGAAACTCGCGAAAACTTTAGTACATTAGAAGTACGGTACCTTTTTTACGTTTTATTGGAGTTAGGTACATATAATAGGTATCTACCCGAGAATCGATAAAACAGTAAATCTTGAGTAATTATTCTAATGAGAAATGAAAAAGAGGTGATATTTTAAATGTATATCGATTTTTTTTGAACTCGTGCAATATTTGGTCCCACATGCAATCATAAGATTGGAAAAGGAAGTTTTGGCATAATGTCCTTAGATATCTACGTTGGGTTATTGAGAATCAATAAATCATTAGACCTGAGTAATTATTCTAATGAGAAATGAAAGGGAGGCGATATTTCGGATGTATATTAGTTTTTTCCCTAACTCGTGCAGTATTTGACCCCACATGTAGTCATAAGATTAAATAAAGTTTTGGCGTAATGTCCTTAGATATCTATGTTGGGTTATTGAGAATCGATAAAGCAGTAGACCCTGAGTAATTATTCCAATGAGAAATGAAAGGGAGGCGATATTTTAGTTTTGAACTCGTGCAGTATTTGGCCCCACATGCAGTCATAAGATTGGAAAATAAAGTTTTGGCGTAATGTCGTTAGATATCTATGTTGGGTTATTGAGAATCGATAAAGTAGTAGACCCTGAGTAATTATTCCAGTGAGAAATGAAAGGGAGGCGATATTTTAGTTTTGAACTCGTGCAGTATTTGGCCCCACATGCAGTCATAACATTGGAAAATAAAGTTTTGGCGTAATGTCGTTAGATATCTATGTTGGGTTATTGAGAATCGATAAAGTAGTAGACCCTGAGTAATTATTCCAGTGAGAAATGAAAGGAAGGCAATATTTTAGTTTTGAACTCGTGCAGTATTTGGCCCCACATGCAGTCATAACATTGGAAAATAAAGTTTTGGCGTAATGTCGTTAGATATCTATGTTGGGTTATTGAGAATCGATAAAGTAGTAGACCCTGAGTAATTATTCCAGTGAGAAATGAAAGGAAGGCAATATTTTAGTTTTGAACTCGTGTAGTATTTGGCCCCACATGCAGTCATAAGATTGGAAAATAAAGTTTTGGCGTAATGACGTTAGATATCTATGTTGGGTTATTGAAAATCGATAAAGTAGTAGACCCTAAATAATTATTCTAGTGAAAAATGAAAGAGAGGCGATATTTCAGATATATATTAGTTTTTTTTCCGAACTCAGTGCAATATTTGGCCCCATATGCAGTCATAAGATTGGAAAAGGAAGTATTTGCGTAATGTCCTTAGATATTTATGTTGTGTTGAATTCGCAAAAACTTGGTAGATCTTGACGTTTTGTTAGAGTAAGGTACGTAGCGTATAGATACGTAAACCTACCTTGCATTGTTCTTATTTGAGAATGTCAGTAATGCAATGGGTGTCGCGTAATCACTCTAACGAGAAATGAAAAGGATGTCGCATTCTGAATTTACCTTAGTTCCGATGCTTACCCCTAACCGAAACTCAAACCAATAAAGTTAAATTAATAACCTTGTTTTGAAAAAAATTATTGTAGTAGCTTGAGAAAAATAATTGCTTAAATATTGAAAATGACATCTATGTAATTGAAATAATAAAAATTAAGGTAAATTTTTAAAAAAGTAACTATCCAATCAAAATGTGACATATGGAGTGATATATTATAAACTCAAAATTATCATCTTCAAAGAACAAGTTTTACTGCGGATTGTAAAAGAGAATTTTTCCGGGATACTAAACAAGGATTTGGGTCATGTTTCATTAATGGGAGGGAATCAAAACCTTCAAATATTGTTGGTAAAAGATAGGAAAAAATAGCAGTAGCTTGCAAAATAAACTATCATGCGAATGTAGGAAAAAAAATACCCGCCTTGTGGAGCTTCTTTTTGCATACAAGTTGTTACTTCAAATTTAATTACTTAAAAGGAGAATGATTTCAAAATAATATCATAAAATCATTTAACATTTTCAAAATTATAGATTTTTTTATATAATTTATCCAAAACTTTAAGGACTATTATATAAATTTTAAATCTTAAAGGGTCAAATATAATATATATTTTTGAAAATATGAAACTTAAAGGACCATCATAGAATAATTAAAAACTTTATATGACCCATCATGCAGCTAATTGAAGAGGAAAGAAACAAAAGCTCACAAAAGACAAAACTAAGGGTAAATTAATTTTTTATACTGGTGCAATGCACTAAAACACTACATGAGAGGCATTTTTCGTTTATATAATTTGTAGTATTGTTGGGAATAGATTTTTTCTTGTTGTCACCAGACTTGATTTTCAAGTGGTGGAGAAGCGTCAGTAAGGGTTTGAGTTTCAGTCTCAATGCCCACCTCTAACAAAAGATAATAATTTTGTTTGTTTTGTTAAGATAAGATAAAATCACTTATTTTTTTCCTATGTAAAAAATAAAACACTTCAACATATTGGAAATAACTCATTGAAAACAATCACTTGCTGATAATAGTTTTTTTCTTTTACCACTACACATGAAATCTAATGATTATTTTCATAGTGGCAAAATACTAGCAAGGTTCGAGTTTTGAGTTTTAAAATCCACCTATAATAAAATATAATAATTATGTTTTGTTTTGTTTTGTTTTTATTAAGATAAAGATCGCACGTGTTTTTTGTGTGAAGATAAAATAGTTCACCAAACTCGAAATAACATCACCACTTGAAAATAATCAATAGACTTCATTGTTGACAATATGTTTTCTTTTGGCACCCGACATGAAGTCTAGTGATTACTTTCAAGTGCTGGTGAAATGCTAGTGAGGGCTCATATTTCGAGCTATTCACCTGCAATAAAAGACGGTAATTTTGTTTATTTCGTTAAAATAAAAACCACATATTCTTTTTATGTGAAGACAAAAATAAGTCAAACAAACTCTAGTAACACCACTTGAAATAATTGCTAGACTTTATTGCTGACAAAATGTTTAACTTTTCCCACCAAATATAGTCTAGCAATTATTTTAGGTGGTGACAAAGCGGCTCATATTTCGAGATTTAAAATAGAGCTGTTACAAAAAATAGTTTATTTCTTAAAATAAAATTACACGTTTCTTTGTACATGAAGACAAAACATATCAAACAAATTGTACTTTGTTTGTCTGTTTTTAATTCCTCTCTTCTTAAAGCCATGACAACAATATATGATGCTTATAAAAAAAAATAGATCAAACAAATTCGATCCGATGTCATCTAAAATTTTCATTGTTGACAATAAAATTTTAGGTGGTGGTGTAGGGTTCGAATTTCGAGTCTCAACATCCACTTACCAAAAAAAACTACTTTTGTTTGTTTTTTTGGGATAAAAAATCACAAATTTGTTTGTGAAGATAAAATGTCACAAATTTGAAGTAACGCCGGCCTACTCTTAGGCCACAACTTCAACTTGAATTTCCACCGGGTGTTACTTATTTGAAACAATACTAATAATAATATAAAACATGAGATGTTACTTAAGTTGAATTTCGAGCTTTAATACGATAGAGTGTGCATTAGTGATCTCAGATACCACATTATTTCAAAAATAAAAATATTCAAAACTTTAATGATATGACATCCACATCAACATATATGTGGTCCACATGTATGTAGTTAAACCTAATTATACTTGTGGAGCTATTTTAACATAATATTATTCACTTAAATTCTAGACAATTGCCTAACCCTAGTAATTAACCCACGACAACGTGCACCATCTACCTAGTTAAATAGAGTTTTTCTTTTGGAAAGGTAGTTAAATAGAGTCTTGCATGCTATCATAATGAATATATGTTTCTCTTTGTACACATAATTATAATTTCTATCATAATTCAATTTTTTCTTACTCTTATATCAATAAGTTTTTTTTTAACAATTAACGTAGTATATCGAAAGTCTGATTAATTACGTTATTGGTGGTTACGAGTGGCAGGTTATTAGCAATGACAAATACAAGAGTGTCCTCCACCGGGCGGTGGTGAACTGCGACAAGGAGAGGATTTCTATCCCGACATTTTACTGCCCGTCACCGGACGCCGTGACCGCACCTGCCCCATCTCTAGTTGATGATGCCCACCCTGCTCTCTACCACAACTTCACGTATGAGCAGTACTATGAGAAGTTCTGGAACCGTGGGCTTAACTCAGAAACATGTTTGGACTTGTTCAGGAAATGAGGCCTCGGCCCGGCCCAAAAGGTGCATCTATGTCGTTTAATTTCAATAAGTGGAGTAATAAAGTGGATTGTTGTTTAGAGAAATCTAGGTCCACATGGACCATGGTGGCCCAGCACAAGTTGTTGTTTGTCCAGTCAATTAAACATTTCGCTTAGCTTGCTTCTTGAATTGTTTAAAGGATGACAAGAAAATGTGGTTAATTATGTTTCAATTTCAATTAGCTATTGATTAATTATTCTCTATACCTTGCTAATTAATCATAGACTATATTTTTTTTAACTGAAATATTTTTTCTTAAAAAATAGTATAGAACATGTTTGTTTCCTTTACAAGATATGATAATAATTTATTACATTGAATAATTTTATGATAAATCTAATTTCATTAATTTTTTAATCTTTAATTTATACACACTAACACAAAACAATATAAGGATCAATTTGACATTATGTAATATAATATTTGTGTTTTGTTCATGGTTATT
This sequence comes from Viola odorata, assembly GCA_963691705.1. NCBI lineage: Eukaryota > Viridiplantae > Streptophyta > Magnoliopsida > Malpighiales > Violaceae > Viola > Viola odorata. Next base: position 15,431,618 of record OY829545.1, read on the forward strand.
AAACACAAGTCTGTATATCGATCATATATTGTTTTTCTCGTTTCTTACTTCTAAACAAAGGCTTCCCTAATTACAAGATTTGATTGCTATTTTCAAGATTCAACCTTTTCGTCTTTCAGGTTGGACCTAACCAGAGCCGGAGCCGGGATGCCAGGGTGGGCTTGAGCCCGCCCACCCCTGGCCCATTTTTTAATTTATATCTATTATTTATTTTTATTTTTATTAATAATTAATTAATTAGTTATGAAAGTTAGGAAATTTAAAATTTAAATCTAAAATGGTCCCAGTTGCAGCCCAACGCACCTCCAAGCAGGAGCCTCTTTACGGGTCCTAGGTGGAGGATCGCAAAACGACGGATTCCTGGTTGTCGGTAAGGGTGACAAACAGGTGTGTAGGATTAAATTAGCATGAATTGTTGTAACGGCATTACTCATCATTTTTCAAATGGGTACGAGTAGCTACGAAGATGTTCATTTGTTGATTTTAAGCTTCAATCAATTAGGAAGGAGGATGGATGTTATTCTATTTTAATTAGAAGTTCGAATCTTAAATGTATAATTGTGTTAAAATTTTACCATCACTCAATTAGAGTTTGAAATAATCGACATTTAATATAATAATTCGATTACTGTATAATTTTAAAAGAAATTAAGAAACAATGATTATGTGATAACTCAACACAGATGGCCCGATGAAGTTCGGTAAAATCTTGCATATGGTGGAAGTCTTCTGCGTAATAGCTTGGGCCAATGGGTTCAAGGATTTGTGGTAAATATCCTTCAAGGAGAAATTTGGGCAATTTTAGAAGCCTCAAGCTTGCTAGGAATTGGCGTTGCATGAAGATCATTATCAAAGTGATAGTAAAATTGTCGGTGGATATGATTAGGGAAATTAAGTGGTAACGGCTCCTTTTGCTATCCTTATTATTACTAATTATACAATACATCCGACTGCCGAGTGTATTATATAGCAGCAAGCAAACACCCACATCTCAAAACGGTCCTAAGAACATTCTCCATTCTCAAGAAGTCTCTCTCATATAAGGTGTGCTCTGTTCTGTTTACCACGTTTTCAAATCAGCACAACCCACTTTTAGTGATTTACTTATATTACATTTCTTGCCTGACCTGATGTAGATTTGTTCGATTACTGAAAACAGGAATAAACTACAAACATGGCATTTCCAGCAGGTGAAACTTCCGTCGGTCGCGTGGATCGAGAAGCAGAGGAGAGTTTTGGGTATGCGATGCAACTGGTATTCAGCTCAGCATTGCCCATGACAATGCAAGGAGCGATTGAGTTAGGAGTTTTTGAGATCATAGCCAAAAGAGGACCAGCATCCAAGCTCTCTGCTTCAGAGATTGCAGCCCAGATCGAGACGAAGAACCCAGATGCTCCTCTAATGCTGGATCGCATCCTTCGGCTTTTGGCCAGCTACCAGGTGGTTGATTGCACAGTGGCTGATGATTGTTTTAAGAGATTGTACAGTTTGAATTCTGTATCCAAGTATTTTGTGCCTAACGAAGATGGTGTTTCCCTTGGTCCTCTCATGGTCTTGGCACATGATAAAGTTTTCCTGGATAGCTGGTTTGTCTTCTCTAACTCCTTTTTGCGGTAATTTCTATTCTCTTAGTTAATCTTTACCACGCTCGAGTTGAGACTCGAACAAGAATTCCGGCAAATATTTTACCGATCAGCAGACAAGTATAGGGTTTTCAGATATTTTGTTTTATGTTGTTGAATAAACAATTACTATTCTAACCCAAATGCTGAATTTCGTTTTGGTTTTATAATTGCTGATTTTTTACCCCTACTTTTATCTTAGGCCACAATTAAAAGGTGCTGTTGTTGAAGGAGGGGTTCCATTTGACAGGGTTCATGGTGTAAATGCATTTGTATACCCTGGCTTAGACCCAAGATTCAATCAACTGTTCAACGCAGGAATGTTCAACCATACCACAATTGTCATTAAGCAAATCCTGAAAGCTTACAAAGGATTTGAGCAGCTGAAGCAGTTGGTGGATGTTGGTGGTGGCCTAGGACACACTCTCAAGGCAATAACCTCACAATATCCGCACATCAAGGGCATCAATTTCGACTTGCCTCATGTTATCGAACATGCCCCATCCTACCCAGGTAAAAATATTTTATTGTTTAGTGGATCAACCAATGCAAACAAGTTCAGCCGTCGTGATTGAAAAGGTTTAGAGATGTTCAAACTTAGTGTGTGTATGTATATATTTTTTCCGCCCCTGATCATTTTTTTTTTTGTTTTTGAAAAAAATGTCGTTTTTATTATTTCTAATGTATCGGGGAATCAAATATAGAGTTAATTATGCGTAGTTAATAAAGCGATTGAGAGAAATTGGCTAGAAACACACCAAAAATAGTAATCAAATATTAATTACTGTAAAAGTTAATTATGAATCTTTTTTTTTTAAACAGAAAAAACTACTAATTAATGGAGGGGGATTCCTGTGATGCAGGTGTGGAACATGTTGGAGGAGATATGTTTGAAAGTGTTCCAAAAGGGGATGTCATTTTCATGAAGGTAAATTATTTCTCTAACGTTCATTTTTCTTTAAAATGTATACACCTTATATATGACTATATTATAAAAATTAACATTCAAATTTGTATAGTTTTTATAAAAAATCATTCCAACCCCCTATATTTTTAAAAATTTCAATGTCGACTCTAGAATTTTTTAGAAGTTGTAGTTTAAACTTTTTTAGCGAGAACACATGGAAAAAAAATATTTTCAACTTTTCTTTTTTATATATATATTGTTTTCATTTTTTCATTAATTTATTCAGTCATGTGGGTTCTACCATATTTGTTAATTTTTTCTTTAATTTTTTTTTCAATTCCTTACCATTTTGAATTATTAAAATTATCAAAATTGTAACTGTTATGAAATCATAAGATTAATATTACAAATTTTGGAAATGTAGAATCCGGAGTGACATTCATTTTTTATATAACTTACCCAAAATGATATGATGGGTACTTCTTTCTTAAAAGGAAAAAAGAGTAAGATACACCCCTGCATTTGTATCATAAGTCAAGATAAGTCATTACATTTATAATTGAGTCAAATAAGCCACTGCATTTGTATCACATGTCAGGATAAGCCATTATATTTGTATCATATGTTAAGATAAGCCACTACATTTGTAATTGAGTCAAATAAGCCACTGCATTTATCCATTTGATCTATATTAACCACTCATCCCTTATACCTTGTTTGGATACATCATAAGACTATGATTACATAGTATTTTATTTTTGTAAATGACATGGCATAATGCTCAACATTCATTTTTGCAATAGAAAAATAAAACGTTGAATTAAAATATTCAAAAATAAAAAATCGAGCGAGATCAAAATAATATTCGTTTTTTTAGCGATAAAACATCGAGTAAGATCAAAATAATAAACCACTATTTTTGTGCACTCAATTTTATTTATTTTTGAGATCCAACTTTTTATTTTTCAATTGTAAAAATGAGTGTTGGTCATGGTTTTTATGTCATGTCATTTAAAAAAGAATACCATGTAAGCATATTCTTATGATATATCCAAACAAGGTATAACTATTTTTAGGGATGAGTGGCTAATGTAGATCAAATTGATAAATGCAGTGGTTTATTTGACTCAATTACAAATGTAGTGACTTATCCTGACATGTGATACAAATGCAATGGCTTATTTGACTCAATTACAAATATAGTAGCTTATCTTAACCTATAATACAAATGTAGGGGTGTATTTTACCCTTTTTCCTTCTTAAAATTAGTGGATACTCCATGATTGGAGTGATGATCATTGCTTGAGGCTGTTAACGAACTGCTACAAGTCCATACCAGATGATGGAAAGGTTATTGCTGTGGAAGCCAATCTTCCAATTACAGCGGAGACTAGTGCTACTGTCAAAGCAACATCCCAATGTGATGTGATGATGATGACTATGTACCCAGGAGGGAAAGAACGAACCGAGCATGAATTCCTAGCATTGGCGACCGGAGCTGGATTTCGTGGTGTTAGACACCAATGTCTTGCCTGCAATTCTTGGGTCATGGAGTTCTATAAGTAAAATCTGATTGTGTGTTATCTGCTTCTTTTTTTTACTCCCTCCTTCCACGATTGTATGTCGTTCCAGCACAGTAAAACACGGTTGAGCAATTGATTTATGGTAATTGTTTATTGGTGCATATTTTCCATTTACTCATTTTTTTATACAATCAAACCATTTGACTCAAATAAAGGTTGGGAAGCAGATGCTGCCCTCTACTGCTGCTGCTTTTTTCCTTTCCTTGTCTTTGTCTCTATGTTTCTCTGTTTCCTTCTTCTTTCTCCTTGTCTCCACTCTGACCGCTCCGACCGCACCAACACCACCGTCTCTGTTTCTCATCAAGTCGCCGTTTCCGCTCCGACCGCACCAACACCACCGACGCTCTTCCTCCTTGTATTTTCTTTTCTGTTTTCTTTTCCTCCAGTTGATTGGGTTTAGATTTTGATTGGGTTGGACGATTTTGATTTTGATTTTGATTTGATTGAGGAAGGAATTGTTATTTGTGTTTGAGGAAGAAGGCAAAGATGGAGGATGAGTCGACAGAGATGGACGGGAGTAGTGAATATGATCAAGACAGAGGGGTGTTTGGTAATTACTATACAGAATGACTTATGTGTCCTCAAAAACGTCAAATACCATTCCCTTTTGTTTTCGGTAGGAAAACGACATACAATCGTGGAAGGAGGGAGTACTTTTTATCAGTGAGCCTCATAGGTTGGGTGGGAAGATCCTTAAGAAGTTATGGATAAACAATAATCTTTTTAAAAAATCGGTAACTTAAAATATACATATATACTTGTATATTACTCCCTAAATATAAATAATTGGGCAAACTGGAAGATATACTTCTTCTTTTTGTTAATAGTTCTAAATAATTGGTCAAAAAGGAAGATTGAATTATGCATAAGTGACGTTCTACAACTTTTTTTGCTTTTTCTTAAGATTTTTGCTCTCAAAAAGAGAAAAACACACCAATTTATTTGTTTATATTTATACTATTTTCTGTAGTAGTAGCAATTAATTTTAGTGGCGAGGCATTGGGCGGAAAATGCTGAAAACTGAAAACAGCGAAAAAGAAGCGATCGCAACCGCCATAATATAGCACCCACAAAAGGCGTGTCCAAGTCTAAAACACCAGTGCTCTCTCTACTCTTCCGTTTCCACTGCAAAATCAAAATGGCGAAAAACAAATGCAAGCAAAAAACCCCAAATCGAATGGCTTCCTCTGAAACCCCACCGCCACCGCCACAACAACAACAACAACCACCGGCCAGTACCCGCGACGATCGAGAAGCAGAGAAACAAGAAGAAGAGACTTTCACCTACGCTATGCAACTCGCGAATGCTTCTGTCCTCCCTTTGGCCATGAAAACTGCCATTGATCTCGGCGTCTTTGAAATTTTGGCTGCCGCCGCCGGTGGTCTCACCGTCGCGGAGATTGCGGAGCGGATCCATACGCGAAACCCCGAAGCTCCGGCCATGTTGGACCGGATCCTGAGGCTTCTGGTGAGCCACCGAGTCGTTGGCTGTGATATGGATGATAACGTTGACCAGAGGAAGTACGGCTTGTCTGATGCGGGTAAATACTTCGCGCGTGACGACACTGGGGTTTCTTTGGCGCCGTTGTTGGCTCTCACTCTCGACAAAGTCTACTCCGATAGCTGGTTCGCCTCATTACTTTAGTTTATTTTGTTATTAGATAACGTTTCTTTTTCAGGAGAATTTCCATTTCTTTATGTACATGAATTATTTAAATCCCAAATCTCTGCTTAGCGGAGATTATTTTAAGGAGAATGCTAAACAGGTTAACAAATTCAGGTTGACAAACAGGTTGACAGACGTGGCATAGCCACGTCATTAAAAATATTAATAAAAAATACCCATTCATCCGTCGTCGTTTAGCACAAAGGAATAAAAATTTCCTTTCTTCCTCTCGCAGGCGCAGAGGGCAGGCACAGCACAGCAGCTTCATTTCATTCTTCCTCTTCAATTCTTCATACAACTTCAACCTAAAAAAACCAATCTCAACCTAACCTAACATCCACCACCAAATCCGACCGCCACCACCAAATCCGACACCCATAGCCACCAAATCCGTCATCCGCCACCAAATCCGACACCCACAGCCATCAAATCCGACACCCACAACCACCAAATCCGTCATCCGCCACCAAATCCGACACCCACAGTCACGAAATCCGACACCCACAGCCAAATCCGACAGCCGCAGCCACCAAAATCGACAGATCCGACAGCCGCTTTTGCCATTTTTTACATGTATGGCTGTTTTGCCAATTTTTCTGGGTTTTTCCATCTACTTCAACCTGTATACCTTTTTTAAATTGCTTTGATAAAAATGAGATGGCTGTTTTTTTTGGATTTTCGTTTTTCTTTTTCTGGAATGAATGTATGCTGATTTTTGGCCAATTAATGGTAAATAAAATAAATAAATAGTTTTTTTTGGGTAATTATTTAATTAAGTAGTAATATGCTGATTTTTGGCCAATTAAGAAATGAAAGTGGGAAATTAAATAAATAAATAGGTTGAAGGTGTATGAAGAATTGAAGAGGAAGAATGAAATGAAGCTGCTGTGCTGTGCCTGCCCTCTGCGCCTGCGAGAGGAAGAAAGGAAATTTTTATTCCTTTGTGCTAAACGACGACGGATGAATGGGTCATTTTTTATTAATATTTTTAATGACGTGGCTATGCCACGTCTGTCAACCTGTTTGTCAACCTGAATTTGTTAACCTGTTTAGCATTCTCCTTATTTTAATGATGATAGAGAGGCTGATTTTGGCTGTTCAGCGAATTTGTTATACAAATCTCGGCGGTTTCTTTCTCTTGTTAATAAAATGTTAATCCTAGTCTAAAGGGGTCAACCCTTGTGGTCACCTACCAATTATTGGTTACATCAAAATTAACAATAAATCAGTTCTTTGCAGCTGCATCATGTATTGAAAGACCCAATTTGTGTTTCTTAGGTGATCCTTTTGGTTGAGATGATTCTTCAATAGATGATAAAATTATGTTCGTTATAGTTTGAGTTGCCAACATATTATTGGGTCTATGTGTCAAATTAGATTGGATTGGCTGTCAATCTTTCCTATTTGATTTTGTAGGTCACATCTGAAGGATGCAATTCTTGAAGGAGGAGTTCCGTTTAACAAGGCCCATGGTGCACATTTGTTTGATTACCCTGCTAGAGATGCTAGGTTCAGTCAAGTTTACAACACCGCGATGTTCAACCACACCACTCTGGTTTTCAAGAACATGCTTCGGAGATACAGTGGTTTTGAAAGCTGCAAGCAGATTGTTGATGTTGGGGGTGGAATTGGAGTGGCTCTTAGCTTAATTACTTCCAAATACCCTTCAATTAAGGGTATTAATTTCGACCTGCCTCATGTTATCAAGCACGCGCCTCCCTTTCCTGGTATGATTGGTACCATGCAAAACCTTTTTTTCCTTTTTTTTCCCAGTATTGTAATTTGTAAACTCTAATTTATTTATGAGCTTAAGGTGATATGGAACCGTTTCAGTGGTCAAGGTGCTCTGTATTGCATATTGCATATTGCATATTGCATAACATGACACTATTGTGTCAACTCAATGCCGCTGTGTATTATATGACATAGATCCAGTGTATGAACAATGAAACTCTTTGGTGGTGTCTAAATTTTGATGCTAGATTGCACAAAAGGAGCCAGGATGGCCCTGTTGCGAGCTTATTTACAATTATCACTTGATTACAAGAGTTATTTATTGTGCAGGTGTGAAACATGTTGAGGGAGATATGTTCAAAAGCGTTCCAAAAGGAGATGCCATTATTCTCAAGGTGAGCTACAAGCTAGCTTCCATGTTTCACTATTTATCATGAATGGATTGAAGTACCCTTTTTCATTGTTTTCCTTGACCAGTATAGAAAAACTAAAATTTACAGCGCTAAATACGTTAGTTCTTCTTGATTTACCCCATGGGTTAAGATTGAAGTGATGAGGTATTCATATGTAACAGCACTGCCAATTGCATGTTTGTCAGTGTTGTCTCTTATGGAATTTCGTAATGCTTCCCAGCATTGTTACTTGTCATTCATTTGGTGCAATTATCTAAATTTTGATGACCGACGACTAATTTATATGTGGATGTTTTGCAGTGGATACTTCATGATTGGGATGATGAACACTGCCTAAAGCTGTTGAAGAACTGCTATCGGGCTCTTCCTGCTGACGGGAAGGTAGTAATTGTTGAGCAAATTCTTCCAATCTTTCCCGAGTCTTTTACTCTTGCTGCCCAGGACAAATCACAAGTTGATATGCTCTCACTTACTCAAAGCTCAGGAGGAAAGGAGAGACTGCAACATGAAATCTTTAAGTTAGCAGCCAGTGCTGGATTCCCTTGCGTCGCCTTTGCTTCTTATGTCCATCACTACTGGGTTTTAGAGTTTAGAAAAAAAAACTGAAAACCTCAATTGTTTTCTGAAATTACACTAAAACTGGATGATGAGTTGTTTGGTGTTAACCTGCTATTAGAATTGGATAGGATATTTCCTATGTGATGTTGGATGTTGGGATATTATCGGTTTAGAGAATAGCATCACTGCTTTCTGACCTAGGTGATTCAGAACTTGATATTACACTTCTCCTTATGTTTCTTTTATTTCCTACACCCATTTTCGCTCCTGAATCCCTGTTATATACTACTCCCTCAGTTATGAAATATAATTTTTTTTTAATGATATACATGATTTTATTGATTGGACGATCCTTGTAGACTAATAAAATCATGCCACATTCTTATAGATACGATGACATGAAAAACTGTGACTAGTACATAGGGTCTGTTTACTAGAATTTTTCTAACTATCAGAAAAAATTCTAAGAAAAAAAATGTTACAAAAATTATTTACTTGCTATTTTTTTAGGGAGGTGGGTATTTTATTTTTTTCACTTATCTCATTTTTTTTTCTTATCATTATCTGTTACATTATATTTATGTTTATAATTATCCATTGCACTATACATTTAAAAAAAATATATATTGAGAATGAAAATTCGGTAAACATGTTTTTGATTTTTTGATTTTTGTAAGAAAAACTTCTCTATCTGTATAGGTAAATATATTTGCTTCTATTACTGAAATATGCAATTAGAGAGATTTAGAAAAACTCATAATTTCTTTGTCTGATTGGGTTAAATTTTAATAAATTAAATTTTTTTAAGGTTGTAAGAAACAAACCGAGTTCAAAACTGATGAGTTGGGAGGTTTACGATTTTAAAATTCAAACGGGGCAAGAGAAAATTGTAACCCAAGAATATTGGGATGTAATATATGGTATTTTTAATTTTATACAATGTAATTGTTGTAGTGTACACGTAAACAATTCATGCAAATAAAATATCAAAATACTTATACTAAAAAAAGTATCATAATACTGATACAAATAAGGTATAGATCAAATAATATTTTAGATTATTAGTAAAAAAAGGAAAATATAAGATAATGAATAATTTATATTTTAATAAATGTATTCATTTTGGAAGAAAAAGGAACTTTATTTAATTTGATTAAGTTCATTAATTTTTAAATTCTAAAAAAAAAACTAAATTTGAAGTCTAAAATGATAAGGTTAGGATATATTTTACAATTAATTTTCTAATTTTAAATGGAATTTATATTAAATTTTATTTTGATAAAGTATATTAAATATCTAGAAAAAATCGGATCATATCTATAAATAAATACTAATTTACTAATTGTCTAAAATTAAATACTACAATAGACCTTGATTGCAAATCAAATAATTTTATCTATGGGTTTAAAATTTTATTTTTTGAATATGCATTAATTGTAAATTAAATTAAAAATGACTCTTTCTGTCATTAATTAAACGTCGTTTTGGCTCCAATGATACATATTAAGAAAAATTATAAAAAAATTAAAAAAACAGTTTTTGAGCAGCAAGGCAATAAGGCGGGCGGTTCGGAAAGCAAACAAGGGCAGTTGAGCAGCTGAGAAAACAACTTTTTAGCAAAGCGTTAATTAATTTTGGGCACACATTTTTTGTTTAAAACGACATTTAAAGAAGGGAGTAATATATAAACATTAATTTATATAAAAATAAACGAATATGTTATCTATCCAGAAATGAATAGTATAGATGAAAAAGAATTAAAGTCTGGCTTATAAAAAAAAATCACTCTCTTCTCACAAACCGCTGCATTTTCCTGAAAAGCTGACGCCGGAAAAGAGAAGCAGTGAACTGTCTTTTCTTTTCTAATAGAAGCGTTCATATCACACCACTAATTTAAAGACGTGTTAGTGTGTATATATATATACTCCCTCCGTTTTCAAATAATTATCGCTGGTTACTATTCATGTCGTTTTGTAAAATGGTCGGAATAGTAACTATATGATCTCGAAAAAGTCCGAAATTTTTACACAATGTATATTAATTCTTCACGCACATTGAAAAAATATTTCGAATTTTTTCGAGATCATATAGTTACTATTCCGGCCACCTTGAAATACGTGCTGAAATAGTAAAGTGTCAATTATTCAGAAATATAAGATTAAAATCTGCTTTGAATTCTTTATTTTTACAGAGCTCAATCATCAATGGGTTATAAAATCAAAAATAAGCAACACAAGCCGAATCGAATGGCCTCCCCTGCAACTCCACCGCCTCCGTCTGCTGCCGACGAGCGAAAAGCGGAGGAGCAAGAACTGGACACTTTCACCTACGCGATGACACTGGCGAATGCTTCTGCCCTCCCTTTGGCCATGAAAACCGCCATCGATCTTGGCGTATTCGACATTTTGGCTAACGCCGGCGAGGAGCTCACTGTCGAGGAGATTGCGGACCGGATCCCTACCTGCAACCCGGAAGCTCCGGCAATGTTGGACCGGATCCTGAGGCTCCTCGTGAGCCACCAAGTCGTTCTTTACTCCATGAAGGGTGTCGCGGGCCAGAGGAAGTATCGCTTGACGGCTGTGGGTAAATACTTCGCTCGTGACGTGACTACTGGGGTTTCTTTGGCGCCGTTGATGGCTCTCACTCACGACGAAGTCTACTCCGACAGTTGGTTTGCCTCATTACTTTGTGCTTTGAACTTTATTTTTTTCAATCCTTCAGTTGCTTATGTAGTGAAACTGTAGAAATTAGTGTGCTATTTGATGCTAATTCGAAGAAGTAATTGTAGAATTTAGTGTGCTATTTGATGCTAATTCAAAGAAGTAATTGCAGAAATTAGTGTGCTATTTGATGTCAATTAGCTATACAACTAATTTCTGTTCAATTCTTGGATGAGATGGGTTCTTCAACAATTGATAATTCTTTCATTGTATCCCCTAACATGTCCATATATGACTGCTTATCCTTACTTTCTTGATTTGTAGGTTACAGCTGAAGGATGCAATTCTTGAAGGAGGAAAACCATTTAACAGGACCCATGGGATGCATTTGTTCAAGTACACTGCTAGAGATGCTAGGTTCAGTCAAGTTTACAATGCAGCAATGTTTAACCATACCGCTCTGGTCTTTAAGAAGCTGCTCCAGGTTTACACTCGTTTCCAGGGCTTGAAGCGGGTGGTTGACGTTGGTGGTGGCACTGGTGTTGCCCTTGGCTTACTCACTTCCAAATATCCTCACATTGAGGGTATTAATTTTGATTTGCCTCATGTTATCCAGCATGCTCCCCCATTTCCTGGTATGTGTCAATTTCTGTGGTGTAATCTTTTTAGATTTTTTTTCCTTCCAGTTTCTTAGGTCAGAAACCTCTTATTCACTCGTGAGTTTGAATTTATGAGCTAGTTTTTGGGGTTTAAAATTTGTGTTATCAATCTCAAGCATTCAAGGTGATCTGTATGTTGCATTATGCATAACATAACAGCATAGTATCACTTTGTCACTAATCAGTATGGGGCTGTTTCTGGGCTCAAGACTCTTGCCAACTTGAACAGAATAAGCCATGAATCCGTTGAAGTGGTTTTAGCATAGTATCACTTTGTCACTAATCAGTATGGGGCTGTTTCTGGCTCAAGACTCGTTCCCAACTTGAACAGAATAAGCCATGAATCCCCTGCTGTGGTTTGCTTATAAAGTAGCTAGATTATGAGTGGATAACTGTGGTGCAGGTGTGAAACATGTTGAGGGAGATATGTTCAAAAGCATTCCAAGAGGAGATGCAATTATTCTCAAGGTGAGTTATAGAGTTTGCTATCATTCACCCTGGTTTATCATGAATTCGTTGAAGTGGTTTTGTT